>CM058059.1:1200000-1740595 GCA_030157275.1 Cynaeus angustus
CTTCGGCTTACGGAGTTATTGCACTACATCCCTACAAGATAGTAGGTCCGATAACTCTTTTACTTTCGACTATATCTTTGTGGGTTTGACCCTCCCAGATGTAAAATGTCAAGACGAATCCAGCGGTGTAATCAGAATTGAGCTACGACTTCAGGTTACGGAGTTATAGCGCTTCTTTCCTAAAAGATGGTAGGCTCAATAACTCTTTTATTTTCGACTATATCTTTGTGGATTTGACCTTTTCTGATGTAAGATATCAAGGCGAATCCAACGGTGTAATCAGAATTGAGCTACGGGTTCGACTTACGGAGTTATTGCACTTCTTTCCTACAAGATAATAGGCTCGATAACTCTTTTATTTTCGACAATATCTTTGTGGATTTGACCTTTTCTGATGTAAGATGTCAAGGCGAATCCAACGGTGTAATAGGAATTGAGCTACGACTTCGGGTTACGAACTTATTGCACTCCTTTCCTACAAGATAATAGGTCCGATAACTCTTTTACTTTCGACTATATCTTTGTGGGTTTGACCTTTTCTGATGTAAAATGTCAAGACGAATCCAACGGTGGAATCAGAATTGAACTACGACTTCAGGTTACGGAGTTATTATGCTCCTTTCCTACAAGATAATAGGCTCGATAACTCTTTTATTTTCGACTATATCTTTGTGGATTTGACCTTTTCTGATGTAAAATGTCAAGGCGAATCCAACGGTGTGATCAGAATTGAGTTACGAGTTCGGGTTACGGAGTTATTGCACTCCTTTCCCACAAAATAATAAGCTCTATAACTCTTTTGTTTTTGACTATATCTTTGTGGATTTGATTTTTTCGCATGTAGAATGCCAAGAAGAATCCAACGGTGTGATCAGAACTGAGCCACGACTTCGTCTTACGGAGTTATTGCACTACTTCCCTACAATATAATAGGCTCTATAACTCTTATTTTCGACTATATCTTTGTGGGTTTGACCATCCCAGATGTAAAATGTCAAGACGAATCCAACGGTGTAATCAGAATTGAGCTACGACTTCAGGTTACGGAGTTATTGTGCTCCATTCCTAAAAGATAATAGGCTCGAAAATCTTTTATTTTCGACTATATCTTTGTGGATTTGACCTTTTCTGATGTAAGATATCAAGGCGAATCCAACGGTGTAATCGGAATTGAGCTACGGGTTCAACTTACGGAGTTATTGCACTTTTTTCCTACAAGATAATAGGCTCTATAACTCTTATATTCGACTATATCTTTGTGGATTTGACCTTTTCTGATGTAAAATGTCAAAACGAATCCAACGGTGTAATGAGAATTGAGCTACGACTTCAGGTTACGGAGTTATTGTGCTCCTTTCCTAAAAGATAATAGGCTCCATAACTCTTTTATTTTCGACTATATCTTTGTGGATTTGATTTTTTCTGATGTAGAATGCCAAGAAGAATCCAACGGTGTAATCAGAACTGAGCTACGACTTCGGCTTACGGAGTTATTGCACTACTTCCCTACAAGATAATAGGTCCGATAACTCTTTTACTTTCGACTATATCTTTGTGGATTTGACCTTTTCGGATGTAAAATGTCAAGACGAATCCAACGGTGTAAGCAGAATTGAGCTACGACTTCAGGTTACGGAGTTATTATGCTCCTTTCCTAAAAGATAATAGGCTCGATAACTCTTTTATTTTCGACTATATCTTTGTGGATTTGACCTTTTCGGATGTAAAATGTCAAGACGAATCCAACGGTGTCAGCAGAATTGAGCTACGACTTCAGGTTACGGAGTTATTATGCTCCTTTCCTAAAAGATAATAGGCTCGATAACTCTTTTATTTTCGACTATATCTTTGTGGATTTGACCTTTTCTGATGTAAAATGTCAAGGTGAATCCAACAGTGTGATCAGAATTAAGCTACGAGTTCAGGTTACGGAGTTATTGTGCTCCTTTCCTAAAAGATAATAGACTCGATAACTCTTTTATTTTCGACTATATCTTTGTGGATTTGACCTTTTCTGATGTAAGATGTCAAGGCGAATCCAACGGTGTAATCAGAATTGAGCTACGACTTCAGGTTACGGAGTTATTGCGCTTCTTTCCTAAAAGATAGTAGGCTCAATAACTCTTTTATTTTCGACTATATCTTTGTGGATTAGATTTTTTCTGGTGTAAAATGTCAAGACGAATCCAACGGTGTAATCAGAATTGAGCTACGTCTTCGGCTTACGGAGTTATTGCACTACTTCCCTACAAGATAATAGGTCCGATAACTCTTTTACTTTCGACTATATCTTTGTGGCTTTGACCCCCCCAGATGTAAAATGTCAAGACGAATCCAACGGTGTAATCAGAATTGAGCTACGGCTTCAGGTTACGGAGTTATTGCGCTTCTTTCCTAAAAGATGTTAGGCTCAATAACTCTTCTATTTTCGACTATATCTTTTGGATTTGACCTTTTCTGATGTAAGATATCAAGGCGAATCCAACGGTGTAATCAGAATTGAGCTACGGGTTCGACTTACGGAGTTATTGCACTTTTTTCCTACAAGATAATAGGCTCGATAACTCTTTTATTTTCGACTATATCTTTGTGGATTTGACCTTTTCTGATGTAAGATCTCAAGGTGAATCCAACGGTGTAATCAGAATTGAGCTACGACTTCGGGTTACGAAGTTATTGCACTCCTTTCCTACAAGATAATAGGTCCGATAACTCTTTTACTTTCGACTATATCTTTGTGGGTTTGATCCCTCCAGATGTAAAATTTCAAGACGAATCCAACGGTGTAATCAGAATTGAACTACGACTTCAGGTTACGGAAGTTATTGCGCTTCTTTCCTAAAAGATAGTAGGCTCAATAACTCTTTTATTTTCGACTATATCTTTGTGGATTAGATTTTTTCTGATGTAGAATGCCAAGAAGAATCCAACGGTGTAATCAGAATTGAGCTACGACTTCGGGTTACAAACTTATTGCACTCCTTTCCTACAAGATAATAGGTCCGATAACTCTTTTACTTTCGACTATATCTTTGTGGGTTTGACCCTTTCAGATGTAAAATGTCAAGACGAATCCAACGGTGTAATCAGAATTGAGCTACGGCTTCAGGTTACGGAGTTATTGCGCTTCTTTCCTAAAAGATGTTAGGCTCGATAACTCTTTTATTTTCGACTATATCTTTGTGGATTTGACCTTTTCTCATGTAAAATGTCAAGGCGAATCCAACGGTGTGATCAGAATTGAGCTACGAGTTCGGGTTACGGAGTTATTGCACTTCTTTCCTACAAGATAATAGGCTCGATAACTCTTTTATTTTCGACAATATTTTTGTGGATTTGACCTTTTCTGATGTAAGATATCAAGGCGTATCCAACGGTGTAATCAGAATTGTGCTACGACTTCGGGTTACGAAGTTATTGCACTCCTTTCCTACAAGATAATAGGTCCGATAACTCTTTTACTTTCGACTATATCTTTGTGGGTTTGATCCCTCCAGATGTAAAATGTCAAGACGAATCCAACGGTGTAATCAGAATTGAGCTACGTCTTCGGCTTACGGAGTTATTGCACTACTTCCCTACAAGATAGTAGGCTCGATAACTCTTATTCTCGACTACATCTTTGTGGATTTGACCTTTTCTGATGTAAAATGTCAAGGCGAATCCAACGGTGTAATCAGAATTAAGCTACGACTACAGGTTACGGAGTTATTGTGCTCCTTCCCTAAGAGATAATAGGCTTGATAACTCTTTTATTTTTGACTATATCTCTGTGGATTTAATTTTTTCTGATGTAGAATGCCAAGAAGAATCCAACGGTGTAATCAGAATTGAGCTACGACTTCGGGTTACAAACTTATTGCACTCCTTTCCTACAAGATAATAGGTCCGATAACTCTTTTACTTTCGACTATATCTTTGTGGGTTTGACCCTCCCAGATGTAAAATGTCAAGACAAATCCAACGGTGTAATCAGAATTAAGCTACGACTACAGGTTACGGAGTTATTGTGCTCCTTCCCTAAGAGATAATAGGCTTGATAACTCTTTTATTTTTGACTATATCTCTGTGGATTTAATTTTTTCTGATGTAGAATGCCAAGAAGAATCCAAGGGTGTAATCAGAACTGAGCTACGTCTTCGGCTTACAGAGTTATTGCACTACTTCTCTACAAGATAATAGGTCCGATAACTCTTTTACTTTCGACTATATCTTTGTGGGTTTGACCCTCCCAGATGTAAAATGTCAAGACGAATCCAACGGTGTAATCAGAATTGAGCTACGACTTCAGGTTACGGAGTTATTGCGCTTCTTTCCTAAAAGATGGTAGGCTCAATAACTCTTTTATTTTCGACAATATCTTTGTGGATTTGACCTTATCTGATGTAGGATATCAAGGCGACTCCAACGGTGTAATCAGAATTGAGCTACGGGTTCGACTTACGGAGTTATTGCACTTCTTTCCTACAAGATAATAGGCTCGATAACTCTTTTATTTTCGACTATATCTTTGTGGATTTGACCTTTTCTCATGTAAAATGTCAAGGCGAATCCAACGGTGTAATCAGAATTGAGCTACGACTTCGGGTTACGAAGTTATTGCACTCCTTTCCTACAAGATAATAGGTCCGATAACTCTTTTACTTTCGACTATATCTTTGTGGGTTTGATCCCTCCAGATGTAAAATGTCAAGACGAATCCAACGGTGTAATCAGAATTGAGCTACGTCTTCGGCTTACGGAGTTATTGCACTACTTCCCTACAAGATAATAGGCTCGATAACTCTTATTCTCGACTACATCTTTGTGGATTTGACCTTTTCTGATGTAAAATGTCAAGACGAATCCAACGGTGTAATGAGAATTGAGCCACGACTTCAGGTTACGGAGTTATTGTGCTCCTTTCCTAAAAGATAATAGGCTCCATAACTCTTTTATTTTCGACTATATCTTTGTGGATTTGATTTTTTCTGATGTAGAATGCCAAGAAGAATCCAACGGTGTAATCAGAACTGAGCTACGACTTCGGCTTACGGAGTTATTGCACTACTTCCCTACAAGATAATAGGTCCGATAACTCTTTTACTTTCGACTATATCTTTGTGGATTTGACCTTTTCGGATGTAAAATGTCAAGACGAATCCAACGGTGTAAGCAGAATTGAGCTACGACTTCAGGTTACGGAGTTATTATGCTCCTTTCCTAAAAGATAATAGGCTCGATAACTCTTTTATTTTCGACTATATCTTTGTGGATTTGACCTTTTCGGATGTAAAATGTCAAGACGAATCCAACGGTGTAAGCAGAATTGAGCTACGACTTCAGGTTACGGAGTTATTATGCTCCTTTCCTAAAAGATAATAGGCTCGATAACTCTTTTATTTTCGACTATATCTTTGTGGATTTGACCTTTTCTGATGTAAAATGTCAAGGTGAATCCAACAGTGTGATCAGAATTAAGCTACGAGTTCAGGTTACGGAGTTATTGTGCTCCTTTCCTAAAAGATAATAGGCTCGATAACTCTTTTATTTTCGACTATATCTTTGTGGATTTGACCTTTTCTGATGTAAGATGTCAAGGCGAATCCAACGGTGTAATCAGAATTGAGCTACGACTTCGGGTTACGAGGTTATTACACTCCTTTCCTACAAGATAATAGGTCCGATAACTCTTTTACTTTCGACTTTATCTTTGTGGGTTTGATCCCTCCAGATGTAAAATATCAAGACGAATCCAACGGTGTAATCAGAATTGAGCTACGACTTCAGGTTACGGAGTTATTGCGCTTCTTTCCTAAAAGATAGTAGGCTCAATAACTCTTTTATTTTCGACTATACCTTTGTGGATTAGATTTTTTCTGGTGTAAAATGTCAAGACGAATCCAACGGTGTAATCAGAATTGAGCTACGAGTTCGGGTTACGGAGTTATTGCACTCCTTTCCCACAAAATAGTAAGCTCTATAACTCTTTTATTTTTGACTATATCTTTGTGGATTTGATTTTTTCTGATGTAGAATGCCAAGAAGAATCCAACGGTGTAATCAGAATTGAGCTACGACTTCGACTTACGGACTTATTGCACTTCCTTCCTAAAAGATGTTAGGCTCAATAACTCTTCTATTTTCGACTATATCTTTTGGATTTGACCTTTTCTGATGTAAGATATCAAGGCGAATCCAACGGTGTGATCAGAATTAAGCTACGAGTTCAGGTTACGGAGTTATTGTGCTCCTTTCCTAAAAGATAATAGGCTCGATAACTCTTTTATTTTCGACTATATCTTTGTGGATTTGACCTTTTCTGATGTAAGATGTCAAGGCGAATCCAACGGTGTAATCAGAATTGAGCTACGACTTCGGGTTACGAGGTTATTACACTCCTTTCCTACAAGATAATAGGTCCGATAACTCTTTTACTTTCGACTTTATCTTTGTGGGTTTGATCCCTCCAGATGTAAAATATCAAGACGAATCCAACGGTGTAATCAGAATTGAGCTACGACTTCAGGTTACGGAGTTATTGCGCTTCTTTCCTAAAAGATAGTAGGCTCAATAACTCTTTTATTTTCGACTATACCTTTGTGGATTAGATTTTTTCTGGTGTAAAATGTCAAGACGAATCCAACGGTGTAATCAGAATTGAGCTACGTCTTCGGCTTACGGAGTTATTGCACTACTTCCCTACAAGATAATAGGTCCGATAACTCTTTTACTTTCGACTATATCTTTGTGGCTTTGACCCCCCCAGATGTAAAATGTCAAGACGAATCCAACGGTGTAATCAGAATTGAGCTACGGCTTCAGGTTACGGAGTTATTGCGCTTCTTTCCTAAAAGATGTTAGGCTCAATAACTCTTCTATTTTCGACTATAACTTTTGGATTTGACCTTTTCTGATGTAAGATATCAAGGCGAATCCAACGGTGTAATCAGAATTGAGCTACGGGTTCGACTTACGGAGTTATTGCACTTTTTTCCTACAAGATAATAGGCTCGATAACTCTTTTATTTTCGACTATATCTTTGTGGATTTGACCTTTTCTGATGTAAGATCTCAAGGTGAATCCAACGGTGTAATCAGAATTGAGCTACGTCTTCGGGTTACGAAGTTATTGCACTCCTTTCCTACAAGATAATAGGTCCGATAACTCTTTTACTTTCGACTATATCTTTGTGGGTTTGATCCCTCCAAATGTAAAATTTCAAGACGAATCCAACGGTGTAATCAGAATTGAACTACGACTTCAGGTTACGGAAGTTATTGCGCTTCTTTCCTAAAAGATAGTAGGCTCAATAACTCTTTTATTTTCGACTATATCTTTGTGGATTAGATTTTTTCTGATGTAAAATGTCAAGACGAATCCAACGATGTAATCAGAATTGAGCTACGACTTCAGGTTACGGAGTTATTGTGCTCCTTTCCTAAGAGATAATAGGCTTGATAGCTCTTTTGTTTTTGACTATATCTCTGTGGATTTATTTTTTTCTGATGTAGAATGCCAAGAAGAATCCAACGGTGTAATCAGAATTGAGCTACGACTTCGTGTTACAAACTTATTGCACTCCTTTCCTACAAGATAATAGGTCCGATAACTCTTTTACTTTCGACTATATCTTTGTGGGTTTGACCCTTTCAGATGTAAAATGTCAAGACGAACCCAACACGGTGTAATCAGAATTGAGGTACGACTTCAGGTTACGGAGTTATTATGCTCCTTTCCTAAAAGATAATAGGCTCGATAACTCTTTTATTTTCGACTATATCTTTGTGAATTTGACCTTTTCTCATGTAAAATGTCAAGGCGAATCCAACGGTGTAATCAGAATTGAGCTACGACTTCAGGTTACGGAGTTATTGCGCTTCTTTCCTAAAAGATGGTAGGCTCAATAACTCTTTTATTTTCGACAATATCTTTGTGGATTTGACCTTATCTGATGTAAGATATCAAGGCGAATCCAACGGTGTAATCAGAATTGAGCTACGGGTTCGACTTACGGAGTTATTGCACTTCTTTCCTACAAGATAATAGGCTCGATAACTCTTTTATTTTCGACAATATGTTTGTGGATTTGACCTTTTCTGATGTAAGATATCAAGGCGAATCCAACGGTGTAATCAGAATTGAGCTACGACTTCGGGTTACGAAGTTATTGCACTCCTTTCCTACAAGATAATAGGTCCGATAACTCTTTTACTTTCGACTATATCTTTGTGGGTTTGATCCCTCCAGATGTAAAATGTCAAGACGAATCCAACGGTGTAATCAGAATTGAACTACGACTTCAGGTTACGGAAGTTATTGCGCTTCTTTCCTAAAAGATAGTAGGCTCAATAACTCTTTTATTTTCGACTATATCTTTGTGGATTAGATTTTTTTCTGATGTAAAATGTCAAGGCGAATCCAACGGTGTGATCAGAATTGAGCTACGAGTTCGGGTTACGGAGTTATTGCACTCCTTTCCCACAAAATAGTAAGCTCTATATCTCTTTTATTTTTGACTATATCTTTGTGGATTTGATTTTTTCTGATGTAGAATGCCAAGAAGAATCCAACGGTGTAATCAGAATTGAGCTACGACTTCGACTTACGGACTTATTGCACTTCCTTCCAACAAGATAATAGGCTCTATAACTCTTATTTTCGACTATATCTTTGTGGGTTTGACCTTTTCTGATGTAAAATGTCAAGACGGATCCAACGGTGTAATGAGAATTGAGCTACGACTTCAGGTTACGGAGTTATTGTGCTCCTTTCCTAAAAGATAATAGGCTCGATAACTCTTTTATTTTCGACTATATCTTTGTGGATTTGACCTTTTCTGATGTAAGATATCAAGGCGAATCCAACGGTGTAATCAGAATTGAGCTACGGGTTCAACTTACGGAGTTATTGCACTTTTTTCCTACAAGATAATAGGCTCTATAACTTTTATATTCGACTATATCTTTGTGGATTTGACCTTTTCTGATGTAAAATGTCAAGACGAATCCAACGGTGTAATGAGAATTGAGCTACGACTTCAGGTTACGGAGTTATTGTGCTCCTTTCCTAAAAGATAATAGGCTCGATAAGTCTTTTATTTTCGACTATATCTTTGTGGATTTGACCTTTTCTGATGTAAGATATCAAGGCGAATCCAACGGTGTAATCAGAATTGAGCTACGGGTTCAACTTACGGAGTTATTGCACTTTTTTCCTACAAGATAATAGGCTCTATAACTCTTATATTCGACTATATCTTTGTGGATTTGACCTTTTCTGATGTAAAATGTCAAGACGAATCCAACGGTGTAATGAGAATTGAGCTACGACTTCAGGTTACGGAGTTATTGTGCTCCTTTCCTAAAAGATAGTAGGCTCAATAACTCTTTTATTTTCGACTATATCTTTGTGGATTAGATTTTTTCTGATGCAAAATGTCAAGGCGAATCCAACGGTGTGATCAGAATTGAGCTACGAGTTCGGGTTACGGAGTTATTGCACTCCTTTCCCACAAAATAGTAAGCTCTATAACTCTTTTATTTTTGACTATATCTTTGTGGATTTGATTTTTTCTGATGTAGAATGCCAAGAAGAATCCAACGGTGTAATCAGAATTGAGCTACGACTTCGACTTACGGACTTATTGCACTTCCTTCCTACAAGATAATAGGCTCTATAACTCTTATTTTCGACTATATCTTTGTGGGTTTGACCTTTTCTGATGTAAAATGTCAAGACGAATCCAACGGTGTAATGAAAATTGAGCTACGACTTCAGGTTACGGAGTTATTGTGCTCCTTTCCTAAAAGATAATAGGCTCCATAACTCTTTTATTTTCGACTATATCTTTGTGGATTTGATGTTTTCTGATGTAGAATGCCAAGAAGAATCCAATGGTGTAATCAGAACTGAGCTACGTCTTCGGCTTACAGAGTTATTGCACTACTTCTCTACAAGATAATAGGTCCGATAACTCTTTTACTTTCGACTATATCTTTGTGGGTTTGACCCTCCCAGATGTAAAATGTCAAGACGAATCCAACGGTGTAATCAGAATTGAGCTACGACTTCAGGTTACGGAGTTATTGCGCTTCATTCCTAAAAGATGGTAGGCTCAATAACTCTTTTATTTTCGACAATATCTTTGTGGATTTGACCTTATCTGATGTAGGATATCAAGGCGACTCCAACGGTGTAATCAGAATTGAGCTACGGGTTCGACTTACGGAGTTATTGCACTTCTTTCCTACAAGATAATAGGCTCGATAACTCTTTTATTTTCGACTATATCTTTGTGGATTTGACCTTTTCTCATGTAAAATGTCAAGGCGAATCCAACGGTGTAATCAGAATTAAGCTACGACTTCGGGTTACGAAGTTATTGCACTCCTTTCCTACAAGATAATAGGTCCGATAACTCTTTTACTTTCGACTATATCTTTGTGGGTTTGATCCCTCCAGATGTAAAATGTCAAGACGAATCCAACGGTGTAATCAGAATTGAGCTACGTCTTCGGCTTACGGAGTTATTGCACTACTTCCCTACAAGATAATAGGCTCGATAACTCTTATTCTCGACTACATCTTTGTGGATTTGACCTTTTCTGATGTAAAATGTCAAGACGAATCCAACGGTGTAATGAGAATTGAGCCACGACTTCAGGTTACGGAGTTATTGTGCTCCTTTCCTAAAAGATAATAGGCTCCATAACTCTTTTATTTTCGACTATATCTTTGTGGATTTGATTTTTTCTGATGTAGAATGCCAAGAAGAATCCAACGGTGTAATCAGAACTGAGCTACGACTTCGTCTTACGGAGTTATTGCACTACTTCCCTACAAGATAATAGGTCCGATAACTCTTTTACTTTCGACTATATCTTTGTGGATTTGACCTTTTCGGATGTAAAATGTCAAGACGAATCCAACGATGTAAGCAGAATTGAGCTACGACTTCAGGTTACGGAGTTATTATGCTCCTTTCCTAAAAGATAATAGGCTCGATAACTCTTTTATTTTCGACTATATCTTTGTGGATTTGACCTTTTCGGATGTAAAATGTCAAGACGAATCCAACGGTGTAAGCAGAATTGAGCTACGACTTCAGGTTACGGAGTTATTATGCTCCTTTCCTAAAAGATAATAGGCTCGATAACTCTTTTATTTTCGACTATATCTTTGTGGATTTGACCTTTTCTGATGTAAGATGTCAAGGCGAATCCAACGGTCTAATCAGAATTGAGCTACGACTTCGGGTTACGAGGTTATTACACTCCTTTCCTACAAGATAATAGGTCCGATAACTCTTTTACTTTCGACTTTATCTTTGTGGGTTTGATCCCTCCAGATGTAAAATATCAAGACGAATCCAACGGTGTAATCAGAATTGAGCTACGACTTCAGGTTACGGAGTTATTGCGCTTCTTTCCTAAAAGATAGTAGGCTCAATAACTCTTTTATTTTCGACTATATCTTTGTGGATTAGATTTTTTCTGGTGTAAAATGTCAAGACGAATCCAACGGTGTAATCAGAATTGAGCTACGTCTTCGGCTTACGGAGTTATTGCACTACTTCCCTACAAGATAATAGGTCCGATAACTCTTTTACTTTCGACTATATCTTTGTGGCTTTGACCCCCCCAGATGTAAAATGTCAAGACGAATCCAACGGTGTAATCAGAATTGAGCTACGGCTTCAGGTTACGGAGTTATTGCGCTTCTTTCCTAAAAGATGTTAGGCTCAATAACTCTTCTATTTTCGACTATATCTTTTGGATTTGACCTTTTCTGATGTAAGATATCAAGGCGAATCCAACGGTGTAATCAGAATTGAGCTACGGGTTCGACTTACGGAGTTATTGCACTTTTTTCCTACAAGATAATAGGCTCGATAACTCTTTTATTTTCGACTATATCTTTGTGGATTTGACCTTTTCTGATGTAAGATCTCAAGGTGAATCCAACGGTGTAATCAGAATTGAGCTACGACTTCGGGTTACGAAGTTATTGCACTCCTTTCCTACAAGATAATAGGTCCGATAACTCTTTTACTTTCGACTATATCTTTGTGGGTTTGATCCCTCCAGATGTAAAATTTCAAGACGAATCCAACGGTGTAATCAGAATTGAACTACGACTTCAGGTTACGGAAGTTATTGCGCTTCTTTCCTAAAAGATGGTAGGCTCAATAACTCTTTTATTTTCGACAATATCTTTGTGGATTTGACCTTATCTGATGTAGGATATCAAGGCGACTCCAACGGTGTAATCAGAATTGAGCTACGGGTTCGACTTACGGAGTTATTGCACTTTTTTCCTACAAGATAATAGGCTCGATAACTCTTTTATTTTCGACTATATCTTTGTGGATTTGACCTTTTCTGATGTAAGATCTCAAGGTGAATCCAACGGTGTAATCAGAATTGAGCTACGACTTCGGGTTACGAAGTTATTGCACTCCTTTCCTACAAGATAATAGGTCCGATAACTCTTTTACTTTCGACTATATCTTTGTGGGTTTGATCCCTCCAGATGTAAAATTTCAAGACGAATCCAACGGTGTAATCAGAATTGAACTACGACTTCAGGTTACGGAAGTTATTGCGCTTCATTCCTAAAAGATGGTAGGCTCAATAACTCTTTTATTTTCGACAATATCTTTGTGGATTTGACCTTATCTGATGTAGGATATCAAGGCGACTCCAACGGTGTAATCAGAATTGAGCTACGGGTTCGACTTACGGAGTTATTGCACTTTTTTCCTACAAGATAATAGGCTCGATAACTCTTTTATTTTCGACTATATCTTTGTGGATTTGACCTTTTCTGATGTAAGATCTCAAGGTGAATCCAACGGTGTAATCAGAATTGAGCTACGACTTCGGGTTACGAAGTTATTGCACTCCTTTCCTACAAGATAATAGATCCGATAACTCTTTTACTTTCGACTATATCTTTGTGGGTTTGATCCCTCCAGATGTAAAATTTCAAGACGAATCCAACGGTGTAATCAGAATTGAACTACGACTTCAGGTTACGGAAGTTATTGCGCTTCTTTCCTAAAAGATAGTAGGCTCAATAACTCTTTTATTTTCGACTATATCTTTGTGGATTTGATCTTTTCTGATGTAAGATCTCAAGGTGAAACCAACGGTGTAATCAGAATTGAGCTACGTCTTCGGGTTACGAAGTTATTGCACTCCTTTCCTACAAGATAATAGGTCCGATAACTCTTTTACTTTCGACTATATCTTTGTGGGTTTGATCCCTCCAAATGTAAAATTTCAAGACGAATCCAACGGTGTAATCAGAATTGAACTACGACTTCAGGTTACGGAAGTTATTGCGCTTCATTCCTAAAAGATGGTAGGCTCAATAACTCTTTTATTTTCGACAATATCTTTGTGGATTTGACCTTATCTGATGTAGGATATCAAGGCGACTCCAACGGTGTAATCAGAATTGAGCTACGGGTTCGACTTACGGAGTTATTGCACTTCTTTCCTACAAGATAATAGGCTCGATAACTCTTTTATTTTCGACTATATCTTTGTGGATTTGACCTTTTCTCATGTAAAATGTCAAGGCGAATCCAACGGTGTAATCAGAATTGAGCTACGACTTCGGGTTACGAAGTTATTGCACTCCTTTCCTACAAGATAATAGGTCCGATAACTCTTTTACTTTCGACTATATCTTTGTGGGTTTGATCCCTCCAGATGTAAAATGTCAAGACGAATCCAACGGTGTAATCAGAATTGAGCTACGTCTTCGGCTTACGGAGTTATTGCACTACTTCCCTACAAGATAATAGGCTCGATAACTCTTATTCTCGACTACATCTTTGTGGATTTGACCTTTTCTGATGTAAAATGTCAAGACGAATCCAACGGTGTAATGAGAATTGAGCCACGACTTCAGGTTACGGAGTTATTGTGCTCCTTTCCTAAAAGATAATAGGCTCCATAACTCTTTTATTTTCGACTATATCTTTGTGGATTAGATTTTTTCTGGTGTAAAATGTCAAGACGAATCCAACGGTGTAATCAGAATTGAGCTACGTCTTCGGCTTACGGAGTTATTGCACTACTTCCCTACAAGATAATAGGTTCGATAACTCTTTTACTTTCGACTATATCTTTGTGGCTTTGACCCCCCCAGATGTAAAATGTCAAGACGAATCCAACGGTGTAATCAGAATTGAGCTACGGCTTCAGGTTACGGAGTTATTGCGCTTCTTTCCTAAAAGATGTTAGGCTCAATAACTCTTCTATTTTCGACTATATCTTTTGGATTTGACCTTTTCTGATGTAAGATATCAAGGCGAATCCAACGGTGTAATCAGAATTGAGCTACGGGTTCGACTTACGGAGTTATTGCACTTTTTTCCTACAAGATAATAGGCTCAATAACTCTTTTATTTTCGACTATATCTTTGTGGATTAGATTTTTTCTGGTGTAAAATGTCAAGACGAATCCAACGGTGTAATCAGAGTTGAGCTACGTCTTCGGCTTACGGAGTTATTGCACTACTTCCCTACAAGATAATAGGTCCGATAACTCTTTTACTTTCGACTATATCTTTGTGGGTTTGATCCCTCCAGATGTAAAATTTCAAGACGAATCCAACGGTGTAATCAGAATTGAACTACGACTTCAGGTTACGGAAGTTATTGCGCTTCTTTCCTAAAAGATAGTAGGCTCAATAACTCTTTTATTTTCGACTATATCTTTGTGGATTTGACCTTTTCTGATGTAAGATCTCAAGGTGAATCCAACGGTGTAATCAGAATTGAGCTACGTCTTCGGGTTACGAAGTTATTGCACTCCTTTCTTACAAGATAATAGGTCCGATAACTCTTTTACTTTCGACTATATCTTTGTGGGTTTGATCCCTCCAAATGTAAAATTTCAAGACGAATCCAACGGTGTAATCAGAATTGAACTACGACTTCAGGTTACGGAAGTTATTGCGCTTCATTCCTAAAAGATGGTAGGCTCAATAACTCTTTTATTTTCGACAATATCTTTGTGGATTTGACCTTATCTGATGTAGGATATCAAGGCGACTCCAACGGTGTAATCAGAATTGAGCTACGGGTTCGACTTACGGAGTTATTGCACTTCTTTCCTACAAGATAATAGGCTCGATAACTCTTTTATTTTCGACTATATCTTTGTGGATTTGACCTTTTCTCATGTAAAATGTCAAGGCGAATCCAACGGTGTAATCAGAATTGAGCTACGACTTCGGGTTACGAAGTTATTGCACTCCTTTCCTACAAGATAATAGGTCCGATAACTCTTTTACTTTCGACTATATCTTTGTGGGTTTGATCCCTCCAGATGTAAAATGTCAAGACGAATCCAACGGTGTAATCAGAATTGAGCTACGTCTTCGGCTTACGGAGTTATTGCACTACTTCCCTACAAGATAATAGGCTCGATACCTCTTATTCTGGACTACATCTTTGTGGATTTGACCTTTTCTGATGTAAAATGTCAAGACGAATCCAACGGTGTAATGAGAATTGAGCCACGACTTCAGGTTACGGAGTTATTGTGCTCCTTTCCTAAAAGATAATAGGCTCCATAACTCTTTTATTTTCGACTATATCTTTGTGGGTTTGATTTTTTCTGATGTAGAATGCCAAGAAGAATCCAACGGTGTAATCAGAACTGAGCTACGACTTCGGCTTACGGAGTTATTGCACTACTTCCCTACAAGATAATAGGTCCGATAACTCTTTTACTTTCGACTATATCTTTGTGGATTTGACCTTTTCGGATGTAAAATGTCAAGACGAATCCAACGGTGTAAGCAGAATTGAGCTACGACTTCAGGTTACGGAGTTATTATGCTCCTTTCCTAAAAGATAATAGGCTCGATAACTCTTTTATTTTCGACTATATCTTTGTGGATTTGACCTTTTCTGATGTAAGATGTCAAGGCGAATCCAACGGTATAATCAGAATTGAGCTACGACTTCGGGTTACGAGGTTATTACACTCCTTTCCTACAATATAATAGGTCCGATAACTCTTTTACTTTCGACTTTATCTTTGTGGGTTTGATCCCTCCAGATGTAAAATATCAAGACGAATCCAACGGTGTAATCAGAATTGAGCTACGACTTCAGGTTACGGAGTTATTGCGCTTCTTTCCTAAAAGATAGTAGGCTCAATAACTCTTTTATTTTCGACTATATCTTTGTGGATTAGATTTTTTCTGGTGTAAAATGTCAAGACGAATCCAACGGTGTAATCAGAATTGAGCTACGTCTTCGGCTTACGGAGTTATTGCACTACTTCCCTACAAGATAATAGGTCCGATAACTCTTTTACTTTCGACTATATCTTTGTGGCTTTGACCCCCCCAGATGTAAAATGTCAAGACGAATCCAACGGTGTAATCAGAATTGAGCTACGGCTTCAGGTTACGGAGTTATTGCGCTTCTTTCCTAAAAGATGTTAGGCTCAATAACTCTTCTATTTTCGACTATATCTTTTGGATTTGACCTTTTCTGATGTAAGATATCAAGGCGAATCCAACGGTGTAATCAGAATTGAGCTACGGGTTCGACTTACGGAGTTATTGCACTTTTTTCCTACAAGATAATAGGCTCGATAACTCTTTTATTTTCGACTATATCTTTGTGGATTTGACCTTTTCTGATGTAAGATCTCAAGGTGAATCCAACGGTGTAATCAGAATTGAGCTACGACTTCGGGTTACGAAGTTATTGCACTCCTTTCCTACAAGATAATAGGTCCGATAACTCTTTTACTTTCGACTATATCTTTGTGGGTTTGATCCCTCCAGATGTAAAATTTCAAGACGAATCCAACGGTGTAATCAGAATTGAACTACGACTTCAGGTTACGGAAGTTATTGCGCTTCTTTCCTAAAAGATAGTAGGCTCAATAACTCTTTTATTTTCGACTATATCTTTGTGGATTTGACCTTTTCTGATGTAAGATCTCAAGGTGAATCCAACGGTGTAATCAGAATTGAGCTACGTCTTCGGGTTACGAAGTTATTGCACTCCTTTCCTACAAGATAATAGGTCCGATAACTCTTTTACTTTCGACTATATCTTTGTGGGTTTGATCCCTCCAAATGTAAAATTTCAAGACGAATCCAACGGTGTAATCAGAATTGAACTACGACTTCAGGTTACGGAAGTTATTGCGCTTCTTTCCTAAAAGATAGTAGGCTCAATAACTCTTTTATTTTCGACTATATCTTTGTGGATTAGATTTTTTCTGATGTAAAATGTCAAGACGAATCCAACGATGTAATCAGAATTGAGCTACGACTTCAGGTTACGGAGTTATTGTGCTCCTTTCCTAAGAGATAATAGGCTTGACAACTCTTTTGTTTTTGACTATATCTCTGTGGATTTATTTTTTTCTGATGTAGAATGCCAAGAAGAATCCAACGGTGTAATCAGAATTGAGCTACGACTTCGGGTTACAAACTTATTGCACTCCTTTCCTACAAGATAATAGGTCCGATAACTCTTTTACTTTCGACTATATCTTTGTGGGTTTGACCCTTTCAGATGTAAAATGTCAAGACGAATCCAACGGTGTAATCAGAATTGAGCTACGACTTCAGGTTACGGAGTTATTATGCTCCTTTCCTAAAAGATAATAGGCTCGATAACTCTTTTATTTTCGACTATATCTTTGTGAATTTGACCTTTTCTCATGTAAAATGTCAAGGCGAATCCAACGGTGTAATCAGAATTGAGCTACGACTTCAGGTTACGGAGTTATTGCGCTTCTTTCCTAAAAGATGGTAGGCTCAATAACTCTTTTATTTTCGACAATATCTTTGTGGATTTGACCTTATCTGATGTAAGATATCAAGGCGAATCCAACGGTGTAATCAGAATTGAGCTACGGGTTCGACTTACGGAGTTATTGCACTTCTTTCCTACAAGATAATAGGCTCGATAACTCTTTTATTTTCGACAATATCCTTGTGGATTTGACCTTTTCTGATGTAAGATATCAAGGCGAATCCAACGGTGTAATCAGAATTGAGCTACGACTTCGGGTTACGAAGTTATTGCACTCCTTTCCTACAAGATAATAGGTCCGATAACTCTTTTACTTTCGACTATATCTTTGTGGGTTTGATCCCTCCAGATGTAAAATGTCAAGACGAATCCAACGGTGTAATCAGAATTGAACTACGACTTCAGGTTACGGAAGTTATTGCGCTTCTTTCCTAAAAGATAGTAGGCTCAATAACTCTTTTATTTTCGACTATATCTTTGTGGATTAGATTTTTTCTGATGTAAAATGTCAAGGCGAATCCAACGGTGTGATCAGAATTGAGCTACGAGTTCGGGTTACGGAGTTATTGCACTCCTTTCCCACAAAATAGTAAGCTCTATATCTCTTTTATTTTTGACTATATCTTTGTGGATTTGATTTTTTCTGATGTAGAATGCCAAGAAGAATCCAACGGTGTAATCAGAATTGAGCTACGACTTCGACTTACGGACTTATTGCACTTCCTTCCTACAAGATAATAGGCTCTATAACTCTTATTTTCGACTATATCTTTGTGGATTTGACCTTTTCGGATGTAAAATGTCAAGACGAATCCAACGGTGTAAGCAGAATTGAGCTACGACTTCAGGTTACGGAGTTATTGCGCTTCTTTCCTAAAAGATGGTAGGCTCAATAACTCTTTTATTTTCGACAATATCTTTGTGGATTTGACCTTTTCTGATGTAAGATATCAAGGCGAATCCAACGGTGTAATCAGAATTGAGCTACGACTTCGGGTTACGAAGTTATTGCACTCCTTTCCTACAAGATAATAGGTCCGATAACTCTTTTACTTTCGACTATATCTTTGTGGGTTTGATCCCTCCAGATGTAAAATGTCAAGACGAATCCAACGGTGTAATCAGAATTGAACTACGACTTCAGGTTACGGAAGTTATTGCGCTCCTTTCCTAAAAGATAATAGGCTCGATAACTCTTTTATTTTCGACTATATCTTTGTGGATTTGACCTTTTCTGATGTAAAATGTCAAGTTGAATCCAACAGTGTGATCAGAATTAAGCTACGAGTTCAGGTTACGGAGTTATTGTGCTCCTTTCCTAAAAGATAATAGGCTCGATAACTCTTTTATTTTCGACTATATCTTTGTGGATTTGACCTTTTCTGATGTAAGATGTCAAGGCGAATCCAACGGTGTAATCAGAATTGAGCTACGACTTCGGGTTACGAAGTTATTACACTCCTTTCCTACAAGATAATAGGTCCGATAACTCTTTTACTTTCGACTTTATCTTTGTGGGTTTGATCCCTCCAGATGTAAAATATCAAGACGAATCCAACGGTGTAATCAGAATTGAGCTACGACTTCAGGTTACGGAGTTATTGCGCTTCTTTCCTAAAAGATAGTAGGCTCAATAACTCTTTTATTTTCGACTATATCTTTGTGGATTAGATTTTTTCTGGTGTAAAATGTCAAGACGAATCCAACGGTGTAATCAGAATTGAGCTACGTCTTCGGCTTACGGAGTTATTGCACTACTTCCCTACAAGATAATAGGCTCGATAACTCTTATTCCCGACTATATCTTTGTGGATTTGACCTTTTCTGATGTAAAATGTCAAGACGAATCCAACGGTGTAATCAGAATTGAGCTACGACTTCGGGTTACGAAATTATTGCACTCCTTTCCTACAAGATAATAGGTCCGATAACTCTTTTACTTTCGACTATATCTTTGTGGGTTTGACCCTCCCAGATGTAAAATGTCAAGACAAATCCAACGGTGTAATCAGAATTGAGCTACGACTACAGGTTACGGAGTTATTGTGCTCCTTTCCTAAGAGATAATAGGCTTGATAACTCTTTTATTTTTGACTATATCTCTGTGGATTTAATTTTTTCTGATGTAGAATGAAAAGAAGAATCCAACGGTGTAATCAGAATTGAGCTACGACTTCGGGTTACAAACTTATTGCACTCCTTTCCTACAAGATAATAGGTCCGATAACTCTTTTACTTTCGACTATATCTTTGTGGGTTTGACCCTCCCAGATGTAAAATGTCAAGACAAATCCAACGGTGTAATCAGAATTGAGCTACGGGTTCGACTTACGGAGTTATTGCACTTCTTTCCTACAAGGTAATAGGCTCGATAACTCTTTTATTTTCGACTATATCTTTGTGGATTTGACCTTTTCTCATGTAAAATGTCAAGGCGAATCCAACGGTGTAATCAGAATTGAGCTACGACTTCGGGTTACGAAGTTATTGCACTCCTTTCCTACAAGATAATAGGTCCGATAACTCTTTTACTTTCGACTATATCTTTGTGGGTTTGATCCCTCCAGATGTAAAATGTCAAGACGAATCCAACGGTGTAATCAGAATTGAGCTACGTCTTCGGCTTACGGAGTTATTGCACTACTTCCCTACAAGATAATAGGCTCGATAACTCTTATTCTCGACTATATCTTTGTGGATTTGACCTTTTCTGATGTAAAATGTCAAGGCGAATCCAACGGTGTAATCAGAATTGAGCTACGACTTCGGGTTACGAAGTTATTGCACTCCTTTCCTACAAGATAATAGGTCCGATAACTCTTTTACTTTCGACTATATCTTTGTGGGTTTGACCCTCCCAGATGTAAAATGTCAAGACAAATCCAACGGTGTAATCAGAATTAAGCTACGACTACAGGTTACGGAGTTATTGTGCTCCTTCCCTAAGAGATAATAGGCTTGATAACTCTTTTATTTTTGACTATATCTCTGTGGATTTAATTTTTTCTGATGTAGAATGCCAAGAAGAATCCAACGGTGTAATCAGAATTGAGCTACGACTTCGGGTTACAAACTTATTGCACTCCTTTCCTACAAGATAATAGGTCCGATAACTCTTTTACTTTCGACTATATCTTTGTGGGTTTGACCCTCCCAGATGTAAAATGTCAAGACAAATCCAACGGTGTAATCAGAATTGAGCTACGACTTCAGGTTACGGAGTTATTGTGCTCCTTTCCTAAAAGATAATAGGCTCGATAACTCTTTTATTTTCGACTATATCTTTGTGGATTTGACCATTTCTGATGTAAGATATCAAGGCGAATCCAACGGTGTAATCAGAATTGAGCTACGGGTTCAACTTACGGAGTTATTGCACTTTTTTCCTACAAGATAATAGGCTCTATAACTCTTATATTCGACTATATCTTTGTGGATTTGACCTTTTCTGATGTAAAATGTCAAGGCGAATCCAACGGTGTAATGAGAATTGAGCTACGACTTCAGGTTACGGAGTTATTGCACTTTTTTCCTACAAGATAATAGGCTCTATAACTCTTATATTCGACTATATCTTTGTGGATTTGACCTTTTCTGATGTAAAATGTCAAGACGAATCCAACGGTGTAATGAGAATTGAGCTACGACTTCAGGTTACGGAGTTATTGCACTCCTTTCCCACAAAATAGTAAGCTCTATATCTCTTTTATTTTTGACTATATCTTTGTGGATTTGACCTTTTCTGATGTAAGATGTCAAGGCGAATCCAACGGTGTAATCAGAATTGAGCTACGACTTCGGGTTACGAAGTTATTACACTCCTTTCCTACAAGATAATAGGTCCGATAACTCTTTTACTTTCGACTTTATCTTTGTGGGTTTGATCCCTCCAGATGTAAAATATCAAGACGAATCCAACGGTGTAATCAGAATTGAGCTACGACTTCAGGTTACGGAGTTATTGCGCTTCTTTCCTAAAAGATAGTAGGCTCAATAACTCTTTTATTTTCGACTATATCTTTGTGGATTAGATTTTTTCTGGTGTAAAATGTCAAGACGAATCCAACGGTGTAATCAGAATTGAGCTACGTCTTCGGCTTACGGAGTTATTGCACTACTTCCCTACAAGATAATAGGCTCGATAACTCTTATTCCCGACTATATCTTTGTGGATTTGACCTTTTCTGATGTAAAATGTCAAGACGAATCCAACGGTGTAATCAGAATTGAGCTACGACTTCGGGTTACGAAATTATTGCACTCCTTTCCTACAAGATAATAGGTCCGATAACTCTTTTACTTTCGACTATATCTTTGTGGGTTTGACCCTCCCAGATGTAAAATGTCAAGACAAATCCAACGGTGTAATCAGAATTGAGCTACGACTACAGGTTACGGAGTTATTGTGCTCCTTTCCTAAGAGATAATAGGCTTGATAACTCTTTTATTTTTGACTATATCTCTGTGGATTTAATTTTTTCTGATGTAGAATGAAAAGAAGAATCCAACGGTGTAATCAGAATTGAGCTACGACTTCGGGTTACAAACTTATTGCACTCCTTTCCTACAAGATAATAGGTCCGATAACTCTTTTACTTTCGACTATATCTTTGTGGGTTTGATCCCTCCAGATGTAAAATGTCAAGACGAATCCAACGGTGTAATCAGAATTGAGCTACGTCTTCGGCTTACGGAGTTATTGCACTACTTCCCTACAAGATAATAGGCTCGATAACTCTTATTCTCGACTATATCTTTGTGGATTTGACCTTTTCTGATGTAAAATGTCAAGGCGAATCCAACGGTGTAATCAGAATTGAGCTACGACTTCGGGTTACAAAGTTATTGCACTCCTTTCCTACAAGATAATAGGTCCGATAACTCTTTTACTTTCGACTATATCTTTGTGGGTTTGACCCTCCCAGATGTAAAATGTCAAGACAAATCCAACGGTGTAATCAGAATTGAGCTACGACTACAGGTTACGGAGTTATTGTGCTCCTTTCCTAAGAGATAATAGGCTTGATAACTCTTTTATTTTTGACTATATCTCTGTGGATTTAATTTTTTCTGATGTAGAATGCCAAGAAGAATCCAACGGTGTAATCAGAATTGAGCTACGACTTCGGGTTACGAAATTATTGCACTCCTTTCCTACAAGATAATAAGGTCCGATAACTCTTTTACTTTCGACTATATCTTTGTGGGTTTGACCCTCCCAGATGTAAAATGTCAAGACAAATCGAACGGTGTAATCAGAATTGAGCTACGACTACAGGTTACGGAGTTATTGTGCTCCTTTCCTAAGAGATAATAGGCTTGATAACTCTTTTATTTTTGACTATATCTCTGTGGATTTAATTTTTTCTGATGTAGAATGCCAAGAAGAATCCAACGGTGTAATCAGAATTGAGCTACGACTTCGGGTTACAAACTTATTGCACTCCTTTCCTACAAGATAATAGGTCCGATAACTCTTTTACTTTCGACTATATCTTTGTGGGTTTGACCCTCCCAGATGTAAAATGTCAAGACAAATCCAACGGTGTAATCAGAATTCAGCTACGACTTCAGGTTATGGAGTTATCGTGCTCCTTTCCTAAAAGATAATAGGCTCGATAACTCTTTTATTTTCGACTATATCTTTGTGGATTTGACCTTTTCTGATGTAAAATGTCAAGACGAATCCAACGGTGTAAGCAGAATTGAGCTACGACTTCAGGTTACGGAGTTATTATCCTCCTTTCCTAAAAGATAATAGGCTCGATAACTCTTTTATTTTCGACTATATCTTTGTGGATTTGACCTTTTCTGATGTAAGATATCAAGGCGAATCCAACGGTGTAATCAGAATTGAGCTACGGCTTCGACTTACGGAGTTATTGCACTTCTTTCCTACAAGATAATAGGTCCGATAACTCTTTTACTTTCGACTATATCTTTGTGGGTTTGATCCCTCCAGATGTAAAATGTCAAGACGAATCCAACGGTGTAATCAGAATTGAACTACGACGTCAGGTTACGGAAGTTATTGCGCTTCTTTCCTAAAAGATAGTAGGCTCAATAACTCTTTTATTTTCGACTATATCTTTGTGGATTAGATTTTTTCTTATGTAAAATGTCAAGACGAATCCAACGGTGTAATCAGAATTGAACTACGACTTCAGGTTACGGAAGTTATTGCGCTTCTTTCCTAAAAGATAGTAGGCTCAATAACTCTTTTATTTTCGACTATATATTTGTGGATTTGACCTTTTCTGATGTAAGATCTCAAGGTGAATCCAACGGTGTAATCAGAATTGAGCTACGTCTTCGGGTTACGAAGTTATTGCACTCCTTTCCTACAAGATAATAGGTCCGATAACTCTTTTACTTTCGACTATATCTTTGTGGGTTTGATCCCTCCAAATGTAAAATTTCAAGACGAATCCAACGGTGTAATCAGAATTGAACTACGACTTCAGGTTACGGAAGTTATTGCGCTTCTTTCCTAAAAGATAGTAGGCTCAATAACTCTTTTATTTTCGACTATATCTTTGTGGATTAGATTTTTTCTGATGTAAAATGTCAAGACGAATCCAACGATGTAATCAGAATTGAGCTACGACTTCAGGTTACGGAGTTATTGTGCTCCTTTCCTAAGAGATAATAGGCTTGATAACTCTTTTGTTTTTGACTATATCTCTGTGGATTTATTTTTTTCTGATGTAGAATGCCAAGAAGAATCCAACGGTGTAATCAGAATTGAGCTACGACTTCGGGTTACAAACTTATTGCACTCCTTTCCTACAAGATAATAGGTCCGATAACTCTTTTACTTTCGACTATATCTTTGTGGGTTTGATCC
The DNA here is from genome assembly GCA_030157275.1 of Cynaeus angustus. Classification (NCBI taxonomy): domain Eukaryota; kingdom Metazoa; phylum Arthropoda; class Insecta; order Coleoptera; family Tenebrionidae; genus Cynaeus; species Cynaeus angustus. Next base: position 1,224,638 of record CM058059.1, read on the forward strand.
CTCCAAATGTAAAATTTCAAGACGAATCCAACGGTGTAATGAGAATTGAGCTACGACTTCAGGTTACGGAGTCATTGTGCTCCTTTCCTAAAAGATAATAGGCTCGATAACTCTTTTATTTTCGACTATATCTTTGTGGATTTGACCTTTTCTGATGTAAAATGTCAAGGCGAATCCAACGGTGTAAGCAGAATTGAGCTACGACTTCAGGTTACGGAGTTATTATGCTCGTTTCCTAAGAGATAATAGGCTTGATAACTCTTTTATTTTTGACTATATCTCTGTGGATTTAATTTTTTCTGATGTAGAATGCCAAGAAGAATCCAACAGTGTAATCAGAATTGAGCTACGACTTCGGGTTACAAACTTATTGCACTCCTTTCCTAAAAGATAATAGGCTCGATAACTCTTTTATTTTCGACTATATCTTTGTGGATTTGACCTTTTCTGATGTAAGATATCAAGGCGAATCCAACGGTGTAATCAGAATTGAGCTACGGGTTCGACTTACGGAGTTATTGCACTTCTTTCCTACAAGATAATAGGCTCTATAACTCTTATATTCGACTATATCTTTGTGGATTTGACCTTTTCGGATGTAAAATGTCAAGACGAATCCAACGGTGTAATCAGAATTGAGCTACGACTTCAGGTTACGGAGTTATTGCGCTCCTTTCCTAAAAGATAATAGGCTCGATAACTCTTTTATTTTCGACTATATCTTTGTGGATTTGACCTTTTCTGATGTAAAATGTCAAGACGAATCCAACGGTGTAAGCAGAATTGAGCTACGACTTCAGGTTACGGAGTTATTATCCTCCTTTCCTAAAAGATAATAGGCTCGATAACTCTTTTATTTTCGACTATATCTTTGTGGATTTGACCTTTTCTGATGTAAGATATCAAGGCGAATCCAACGGTGTAATCAGAATTGAGCTACGGGTTCGACTTACGGAGTTATTGCACTTCTTTCCTACAAGATAATAGGTCCGATAACTCTTTTACTTTCGACTATATCTTTGTGGGTTTGATCCCTCCAGATGTAAAATGTCAAGACGAATCCAACGGTGTAATCAGAATTGAACTACGACGTCAGGTTACGGAAGTTATTGCGCTTCTTTCCTAAAAGATAGTAGGCTCAATAACTCTTTTATTTTCGACTATATCTTTGTGGATTAGATTTTTTCTTATGTAAAATGTCAAGACGAATCCAACGGTGTAATGAGAATTGAGCTACGACTTCAGGTTACGGAGTCATTGTGCTCCTTTCCTAAAAGATAATAGGCTCGATAACTCTTTTATTTTCGACTATATCTTTGTGGATTTGACCTTTTCTGATGTAAAATGTCAAGGCGAATCCAACGGTGTAAGCAGAATTGAGCTACGACTTCAGGTTACGGAGTTATTATGCTCGTTTCCTAAGAAATAATAGGCTTGATAACTCTTTTATTTTTGACTATATCTCTGTGGATTTAATTTTTTCTGATGTAGAATGCCAAGAAGAATCCAACGGTGTAATCAGAATTGAGCTACGACTTCGGGTTACAAACTTATTGCACTCCTTTCCTAAAAGATAATAGGCTCTATAACTCTTATATTCGACTATATCTTTGTGGATTTGACCTTTTCGGATGTAAAATGTCAAGACGAATCCAACGGTGTAATCAGAATTGAGCTACGACTTCAGGTTACGGAGTTATTGCGCTCCTTTCCTAAAAGATAATAGGCTCGATAACTCTTTTATTTTCGACTATATCTTTGTGGATTTGACCTTTTCTGATGTAAAATGTCAAGACGAATCCAACGGTGTAAGCAGAATTGAGCTACGACTTCAGGTTACGGAGTTATTATCCTCCTTTCCTAAAAGATAATAGGCTCGATAACTCTTTTATTTTCGACTATATCTTTGTGGATTTGACCTTTTCTGATGTAAGATATCAAGGCGAATCCAACGGTGTAATCAGAATTGAGCTACGGGTTCGACTTACGGAGTTATTGCACTTCTTTCCTACAAGATAATAGGTCCGATAACTCTTTTACTTTCGACTATATCTTTGTGGGTTTGATCCCTCCAGATGTAAAATGTCAAGACGAATCCAACGGTGTAATCAGAATTGAACTACGACGTCAGGTTACGGAAGTTATTGCGCTTCTTTCCTAAAAGATAGTAGGCTCAATAACTCTTTTATTTTCGACTATATCTTTGTGGATTAGATTTTTTCTTATGTAAAATGTCAAGACGAATCCAACGGTGTAATGAGAATTGAGCTACGACTTCAGGTTACGGAGTCATTGTGCTCCTTTCCTAAAAGATAATAGGCTCGATAACTCTTTTATTTTCGACTATATCTTTGTGGATTTGACCTTTTCTGATGTAAAATGTCAAGGCGAATCCAACGGTGTAAGCAGAATTGAGCTACGACTTCAGGTTACGGAGTTATTATGCTCGTTTCCTAAGAAATAATAGGCTTGATAACTCTTTTATTTTTGACTATATCTCTGTGGATTTAATTTTTTCTGATGTAGAATGCCAAGAAGAATCCAACGGTGTAATCAGAATTGAGCTACGACTTCGGGTTACAAACTTATTGCACTCCTTTCCTAAAAGATAATAGGCTCGATAACTCTTTTATTTTCGACTATATCTTTGTGGATTTGACCTTTTCTGATGTAAGATATCAAGGCGAATCCAACGGTGTAATCAGAATTGAGCTACGGGTTCGACTTACGGAGTTATTGCACTTCTTTCCTACAAGATAATAGGTCCGATAACTCTTTTACTTTCGACTATATCTTTGTGGGTTTGATCCCTCCAGATGTAAAATGTCAAGACGAATCCAACGGTGTAATCAGAATTGAACTACGACGTCAGGTTACGGAAGTTATTGCGCTTCTTTCCTAAAAGATAGTAGGCTCAATAACTCTTTTATTTTCGACTATATCTTTGTGGATTAGATTTTTTCTTATGTAAAATGTCAAGACGAATCCAACGGTGTAATGAGAATTGAGCTACGACTTCAGGTTACGGAGTCATTGTGCTCCTTTCCTAAAAGATAATAGGCTCGATAACTCTTTTATTTTCGACTATATCTTTGTGGATTTGACCTTTTCTGATGTAAAATGTCAAGGCGAATCCAACGGTGTAAGCAGAATTGAGCTACGACTTCAGGTTACGGAGTTATTATGCTCGTTTCCTAAGAGATAATAGGCTTGATAACTCTTTTATTTTTGACTATATCTCTGTGGATTTAATTTTTTCTGATGTAGAATGCCAAGAAGAATCCAACGGTGTAATCAGAATTGAGCTACGACTTCGGGTTACAAACTTATTGCACTCCTTTCCTAAAAGATAATAGGCTCGATAACTCTTTTATTTTCGACTATATCTTTGTGGATTTGACCTTTTCTGATGTAAGATATCAAGGCGAATCCAACGGTGTAATCAGAATTGAGCTACGGGTTCGACTTACGGAGTTATTGCACTTCTTTCCTACAAGATAATAGGCTCTATAACTCTTATATTCGACTATATCTTTGTGGATTTGACCTTTTCGGATGTAAAATGTCAAGACGAATCCAACGGTGTAATCAGAATTGAGCTACGACTTCAGGTTACGGAGTTATTGCGCTCCTTTCCTAAAAGATAATAGGCTCGATAACTCTTTTATTTTCGACTATATCTTTGTGGATTTGACCTTTTCTGATGTAAAATGTCAAGACGAATCCAACGGTGTAAGCAGAATTGAGCTACGACTTCAGGTTACGGAGTTATTATCCTCCTTTCCTAAAAGATAATAGGCTCGATAACTCTTTTATTTTCGACTATATCTTTGTGGATTTGACCTTTTCTGATGTAAGATATCAAGGCGAATCCAACGGTGTAATCAGAATTGAGCTACGGGTTCGACTTACGGAGTTATTGCACTTCTTTCCTACAAGATAATAGGTCCGATAACTCTTTTACTTTCGACTATATCTTTGTGGGTTTGATCCCTCCAGATGTAAAATGTCAAGACGAATCCAACGGTGTAATCAGAATTGAACTACGACGTCAGGTTACGGAAGTTATTGCGCTTCTTTCCTAAAAGATAGTAGGCTCAATAACTCTTTTATTTTCGACTATATCTTTGTGGATTTGACCTTTTCTGATGTAAAATGTCAAGGCGAATCCAACGGTGTAAGCAGAATTGAGCTACGACTTCAGGTTACGGAGTTATTATGCTCGTTTCCTAAGAGATAATAGGCTTGATAACTCTTTTATTTTTGACTATATCTCTGTGGATTTAATTTTTTCTGATGTAGAATGCCAAGAAGAATCCAACGGTGTAATCAGAATTGAGCTACGACTTCGGGTTACAAACTTATTGCACTCCTTTACTAAAAGATAATAGGCTCGATAACTCTTTTATTTTCGACTATATCTTTGTGGATTTGACCTTTTCTGATGTAAGATATCAAGGCGAATCCAACGGTGTAATCAGAATTGAGCTACGGGTTCGACTTACGGAGTTATTGCACTTCTTTCCTACAAGATAATAGGCTCTATAACTCTTATATTCGACTATATCTTTGTGGATTTGACCTTTTCGGATGTAAAATGTCAAGACGAATCCAACGGTGTAATCAGAATTGAGCTACGACTTCAGGTTACGGAGTTATTGCGCTTCTTTCCTAAAAGATGTTAGGCTCAATAACTCTTTTATTTTCGACTATATCTTTGTGGATTTGACCTTTTCTGATGTAAGATATCAAGGCGAATCCAACGGTGTAATTAGAACTGAGCTACGACTTCGGCTTACGGAGTTATTGCACTACTTCCCTACAAGATAATAGGTCCGATAACTCTTTTACTTTCGACTATATCTTTGTGGGTTTGATCCCTCCAGATGTAAAATGTCAAGACGAATCCAACGGTGTAATCAGAATTGAACTACGACGTCAGGTTACGGAAGTTATTGCGCTTCTTTCCTAAAAGATAGTAGGCTCAATAACTCTTTTATTTTCGACTATATCTTTGTGGATTAGATTTTTTCTTATGTAAAATGTCAAGACGAATCCAACGGTGTAATGAGAATTGAGCTACGACTTCAGGTTACGGAGTCATTGTGCTCCTTTCCTAAAAGATAATAGGCTCGATAACTCTTTTATTTTCGACTATATCTTTGTGGATTTGACCTTTTCTGATGTAAAATGTCAAGGCGAATCCAACGGTGTAAGCAGAATTGAGCTACGACTTCAGGTTACGGAGTTATTATGCTCGTTTCCTAAGAAATAATAGGCTTGATAACTCTTTTATTTTTGACTATATCTCTGTGGATTTAATTTTTTCTGATGTAGAATGCCAAGAAGAATCCAACGGTGTAATCAGAATTGAGCTACGACTTCGGGTTACAAACTTATTGCACTCCTTTCCTAAAAGATAATAGGCTCGATAACTCTTTTATTTTCGACTATATCTTTGTGGATTTGACCTTTTCTGATGTAAGATATCAAGGCGAATCCAACGGTGTAATCAGAATTGAGCTACGGGTTCGACTTACGGAGTTATTGCACTTCTTTCCTACAAGATAATAGGTCCGATAACTCTTTTACTTTCGACTATATCTTTGTGGGTTTGATCCCTCCAGATGTAAAATGTCAAGACGAATCCAACGGTGTAATCAGAATTGAACTACGACGTCAGGTTACGGAAGTTATTGCGCTTCTTTCCTAAAAGATAGTAGGCTCAATAACTCTTTTATTTTCGACTATATCTTTGTGGATTAGATTTTTTCTTATGTAAAATGTCAAGACGAATCCAACGGTGTAATGAGAATTGAGCTACGACTTCAGGTTACGGAGTCATTGTGCTCCTTTCCTAAAAGATAATAGGCTCGATAACTCTTTTATTTTCGACTATATCTTTGTGGATTTGACCTTTTCTGATGTAAAATGTCAAGGCGAATCCAACGGTGTAAGCAGAATTGAGCTACGACTTCAGGTTACGGAGTTATTATGCTCGTTTCCTAAGAGATAATAGGCTTGATAACTCTTTTATTTTTGACTATATCTCTGTGGATTTAATTTTTTCTGATGTAGAATGCCAAGAAGAATCCAACGGTGTAATCAGAATTGAGCTACGACTTCGGGTTACAAACTTATTGCACTCCTTTCCTAAAAGATAATAGGCTCGATAACTCTTTTATTTTCGACTATATCTTTGTGGATTTGACCTTTTCTGATGTAAGATATCAAGGCGAATCCAACGGTGTAATCAGAATTGAGCTACGGGTTCGACTTACGGAGTTATTGCACTTCTTTCCTACAAGATAATAGGCTCTATAACTCTTATATTCGACTATATCTTTGTGGATTTGACCTTTTCGGATGTAAAATGTCAAGACGAATCCAACGGTGTAATCAGAATTGAGCTACGACTTCAGGTTACGGAGTTATTGCGCTCCTTTCCTAAAAGATAATAGGCTCGATAACTCTTTTATTTTCGACTATATCTTTGTGGATTTGACCTTTTCTGATGTAAAATGTCAAGACGAATCCAACGGTGTAAGCAGAATTGAGCTACGACTTCAGGTTACGGAGTTATTATCCTCCTTTCCTAAAAGATAATAGGCTCGATAACTCTTTTATTTTCGACTATATCTTTGTGGATTTGACCTTTTCTGATGTAAGATATCAAGGCGAATCCAACGGTGTAATCAGAATTGAGCTACGGGTTCGACTTACGGAGTTATTGCACTTCTTTCCTACAAGATAATAGGTCCGATAACTCTTTTACTTTCGACTATATCTTTGTGGGTTTGATCCCTCCAGATGTAAAATGTCAAGACGAATCCAACGGTGTAATCAGAATTGAACTACGACGTCAGGTTACGGAAGTTATTGCGCTTCTTTCCTAAAAGATAGTAGGCTCAATAACTCTTTTATTTTCGACTATATCTTTGTGGATTTGACCTTTTCTGATGTAAAATGTCAAGGCGAATCCAACGGTGTAAGCAGAATTGAGCTACGACTTCAGGTTACGGAGTTATTATGCTCGTTTCCTAAGAGATAATAGGCTTGATAACTCTTTTATTTTTGACTATATCTCTGTGGATTTAATTTTTTCTGATGTAGAATGCCAAGAAGAATCCAACGGTGTAATCAGAATTGAGCTACGACTTCGGGTTACAAACTTATTGCACTCCTTTACTAAAAGATAATAGGCTCGATAACTCTTTTATTTTCGACTATATCTTTGTGGATTTGACCTTTTCTGATGTAAGATATCAAGGCGAATCCAACGGTGTAATCAGAATTGAGCTACGGGTTCGACTTACGGAGTTATTGCACTTCTTTCCTACAAGATAATAGGCTCTATAACTCTTATATTCGACTATATCTTTGTGGATTTGACCTTTTCGGATGTAAAATGTCAAGACGAATCCAACGGTGTAATCAGAATTGAGCTACGACTTCAGGTTACGGAGTTATTGCGCTTCTTTCCTAAAAGATGGTAGGCTCAATAACTCTTTTATTTTCGACTATATCTTTGTGGATTTGACCTTTTCTGATGTAAGATATCAAGGCGAATCCAACGGTGTAATTAGAACTGAGCTACGACTTCGGCTTACGGAGTTATTGCACTACTTCCCTACAAGATAATAGGTCCGATAACTCTTTTACTTTCGACTATATCTTTGTGGGTTTGACCCTCCCAGATGTAAAATGTCAAGACGAATCCAACGGTGTAATCAGAATTGAGCTACGACTTCGGGTTACGAAGTTATTACACTCCTTTCCTACAAGATAATAGGTCCGATAACTCTTTTACTTTCGACTTTATCTTTGTGGGTTTGATCCCTCCAGATGTAAAATATCAAGACGAATCCAACGGTGTAATCAGAATTGAGCTACGACTTCAGGTTACGGAGTTATTGCGCTTCTTTCCTAAAAGATAGTAGGCTCAATAACTCTTTTATTTTCGACTATATCTTTGTGGATTAGATTTTTTCTGGTGTAAAATGTCAAGACGAATCCAACGGTGTAATCAGAATTGAGCTACGTCTTCGGCTTACGGAGTTATTGCACTACTTCCCTACAAGATAATAGGCTCGATAACTCTTATTCTCGACTATATCTTTGTGGATTTGACCTTTTCTGATGTAAAATGTCAAGACGAATCCAACGGTGTAATCAGAATTGAGCTACGACTTCGGGTTACGAAATTATTGCACTTTTTTCCTACAAGATAATAAGGTCCGATAACTCTTTTACTTTCGACTATATCTTTGTGGGTTTGACCCTCCCAGATGTAAAATGTCAAGACAAATCCAACGGTGTAATCAGAATTGAGCTACGACTACAGGTTACGGAGTTATTGTGCTCCTTTCCTAAGAGATAATAGGCTTGATAACTCTTTTATTTTTGACTATATCTCTGTGGATTTAATTTTTTCTGATGTAGAATGCCAAGAAGAATCCAACGGTGTAATCAGAATTGAGCTACGACTTCGGGTTACAAACTTATTGCACTCCTTTCCTACAAGATAATAGGTCCGATAACTCTTTTACTTTCGACTATATCTTTGTGGGTTTGACCCTCCCAGATGTAAAATGTCAAGACAAATCCAACGGTGTAATCAGAATTGAGCTACGACTTCAGGTTATGGAGTTATCGTGCTCCTTTCCTAAAAGATAATAGGCTCGATAACTCTTTTATTTTCGACTATATCTTTGTGGATTTGACCTTTTCTGATGTAAAATGTCAAGACGAATCCAACGGTGTAAGCAGAATTGAGCTACGACTTCAGGTTACGGAGTTATTATCCTCCTTTCCTAAAAGATAATAGGCTCGATAACTCTTTTATTTTCGACTATATCTTTGTGGATTTGACCTTTTCTGATGTAAGATATCAAGGCGAATCCAACGGTGTAATCAGAATTGAGCTACGGGTTCGACTTACGGAGTTATTGCACTTCTTTCCTACAAGATAATAGGTCCGATAACTCTTTTACTTTCGACTATATCTTTGTGGGTTTGATCCCTCCAGATGTAAAATGTCAAGACGAATCCAACGGTGTAATCAGAATTGAACTACGACGTCAGGTTACGGAAGTTATTGCGCTTCTTTCCTAAAAGATAGTAGGCTCAATAACTCTTTTATTTTCGACTATATCTTTGTGGATTAGATTTTTTCTTATGTAAAATGTCAAGACGAATCCAACGGTGTAATGAGAATTGAGCTACGACTTCAGGTTACGGAGTCATTGTGCTCCTTTCCTAAAAGATAATAGGCTCGATAACTCTTTTATTTTCGACTATATCTTTGTGGATTTGACCTTTTCTGATGTAAAATGTCAAGGCGAATCCAACGGTGTAAGCAGAATTGAGCTACGACTTCAGGTTACGGAGTTATTATGCTCGTTTCCTAAGAGATAATAGGCTTGATAACTCTTTTATTTTTGACTATATCTCTATGGATTTAATTTTTTCTGATGTAGAATGCCAAGAAGAATCCAACGGTGTAATCAGAATTGAGCTACGACTTCGGGTTACAAACTTATTGCACTCCTTTCCTAAAAGATAATAGGCTCGATAACTCTTTTATTTTCGACTATATCTTTGTGGATTTGACCTTTTCTGATGTAAGATATCAAGGCGAATCCAACGGTGTAATTAGAACTGAGCTACGACTTCGGCTTACGGAGTTATTGCACTACTTCCCTACAAGATAATAGGTCCGATAACTCTTTTACTTTCGACTATATCTTTGTGGGTTTGACCCTCCCAGATGTAAAATGTCAAGACGAATCCAACGGTGTAATCAGAATTGAGCTACGACTTCGGGTTACGAAGTTATTACACTCCTTTCCTAAAAGATAGTAGGCTCAATAACTCTTTTATTTTCGACTATATCTTTGTGGATTAGATTTTTTCTGGTGTAAAATGTCAAGACGAATCCAACGGTGTAATCAGAATTGAGCTACGTCTTCGGCTTACGGAGTTATTGCACTACTTCCCTACAAGATAATAGGCTCGATAACTCTTATTCTCGACTATATCTTTGTGGATTTGACCTTTTCTGATGTAAAATGTCAAGACGAATCCAACGGTGTAATCAGAATTGAGCTACGACTTCGGGTTACGAAATTATTGCACTGCTTTCCTACAAGATAATAAGGTCCGATAACTCTTTTACTTTCGACTATATCTTTGTGGGTTTGACCCTCCCAGATGTAAAATGTCAAGACAAATCCAACGGTGTAATCAGAATTGAGCTACGACTTCAGGTTACGGAGTTATTGCGCTTCTTTCCTAAAAGATGGTAGGCTCAATAACTCTTTTATTTTCGACTATATCTTTGTGGATTTGACCTTTTCTGATGTAAGATATCAAGGCGAATCCAACGGTGTAATTAGAACTGAGCTACGACTTCGGCTTACGGAGTTATTGCACTACTTCCCTACAAGATAATAGGTCCGATAACTCTTTTACTTTCGACTATATCTTTGTGGGTTTGACCCTCCCAGATGTAAAATGTCAAGACGAATCCAACGGTGTAATCAGAATTGAGCTACGACTTCGGGTTACGAAGTTATTACACTCCTTTCCTACAAGATAATAGGTCCGATAGCTCTTTTACTTTCGACTATATCTTTGTGGGTTTGACCGTCCCAGATGTAAAATGTCAAGACAAATCCAACGGTGTAATCAGAATTGAGCTACGACTTCAGGTTATGGAGTTATCGTGCTCCTTTCCTAAAAGATAATAGGCTCGATAACTCTTTTATTTTCGACTATATCTTTGTGGATTTGACCTTTTCTGATGTAAAATGTCAAGACGAATCCAACGGTGTAAGCAGAATTGAGCTACGGGTTCGACTTACGGAGTTATTGCACTTCTTTCCTACAAGATAATAGGTCCGATAACTCTTTTACTTTCGACTATATCTTTGTGGGTTTGATCCCTCCAGATGTAAAATGTCAAGACGAATCCAACGGTGTAATCAGAATTGAACTACGACGTCAGGTTACGGAAGTTATTGCGCTTCTTTCCTAAAAGATAGTAGGCTCAATAACTCTTTTATTTTCGACTATATCTTTGTGGATTAGATTTTTTCTTATGTAAAATGTCAAGACGAATCCAACGGTGTAATGAGAATTGAGCTACGACTTCAGGTTACGGAGTCATTGTGCTCCTTTCCTAAAAGATAATAGGCTCGATAACTCTTTTATTTTCGACTATATCTTTGTGGATTTGACCTTTTCTGATGTAAATTGTCAAGGCGAATCCAACGGTGTAAGCAGAATTGAGCTACGACTTCAGGTTACGGAGTTATTATGCTCGTTTCCTAAGAGATAATAGGCTTGATAACTCTTTTATTTTTGACTATATCTCTGTGGATTTAATTTTTTCTGATGTAGAATGCCAAGAAGAATCCAACGGTGTAATCAGAATTGAGCTACGACTTCGGGTTACAAACTTATTGCACTCCTTTCCTAAAAGATAATAGGCTCGATAACTCTTTTATTTTCGACTATATCTTTGTGGATTTGACCTTTTCTGATGTAAGATATCAAGGCGAATCCAACGGTGTAATCAGAATTGAGCTACGGGTTCGACTTACGGAGTTATTGCACTTCTTTCCTACAAGATAATAGGCTCTATAACTCTTATATTCGACTATATCTTTGTGGATTTGACCTTTTCGGATGTAAAATGTCAAGACGAATCCAACGGTGTAAGCAGAATTGAGCTACGACTTCAGGTTACGGAGTTATTATGCTCCTTTCCTAAAAGATAATAGGCTCGATAACTCTTTTATTTTCGACTATATCTTTGTGGATTTGACTTTTTCGGATGTAAAATGTCAAGACGAATCCAACGGTGTAAGCAGAATTGAGCTACGACTTCAGGTTACGGAGTTATTGTGCTCCTTTCCTAAAAGATAATAGGCTCCATAACTCTTTTATTTTCGACTAAATCTTTGTGGATTTGATTTTTTCTGATGTAGAATGTCAAGACGAATCCAACGGTGTAATCAGAACTGAGCTACGACTTCGGCTTACGGAGTTATTGCACTACTTCCCTACAAGATAATAGGTCCGATAACTCTTTTACTTTCGACTATATCTTTGTGGGTTTGACCCTCCCAGATGTAAAATGTCAAGACGAATCCAACGGTGTAATCAGAATTGAGCTACGACTTCAGGTTACGGAGTTATTGCGCTTCTTTCCTAAAAGATGGTAGGCTCAATAACTCTTTTATTTTCGACTATATCTTTGTGGATTTGACCTTTTCTGATGTAAGATATCAAGGCGAATCCAACGGTGTAATCAGAATTGAGCTACGGGTTCGACTTACGGAGTTATTGCACTTCTTTCCTACAAGATAATAGGCTCCATAACTCTTATATTCGACTATATCTTTGTGGATTTGACCTTTTCGGATGTAAAATGTCAAGACGAATCCAACGGTGTAAGCAGAATTGAGCTACGACTTCAGGTTACGGAGTTATTATGCTCCTTTCCTAAAAGATAATAGGCTCGATAACTCTTTTATTTTCGACTATATCTTTGTGGATTTGACCTTTTCGGATGTAAAATGTCAAGACGAATCCAACGGTGTAAGCAGAATTGAGCTACGACTTCAGGTTACGGAGTTATTGTGCTCCTTTCCTAAAAGATAATAGGCTCCATAACTCTTTTATTTTCGACTATATCTTTGTGGATTTGATTTTTTCTGATGTAGAATGCCAAGAAGAATCCAACGGTGTAATCAGAACTGAGCTACGACTTCGGCTTACGGAGTTATTGCACTACTTCCCTACAAGATAATAGGTCCGATAACTCTTTTACTTTCGACTATATCTTTGTGGGTTTGACCCTCCCAGATGTAAAATGTCAAGACGAATCCAACGGTGTAATCAGAATTGAGCTACGACTTCAGGTTACGGAGTTATTGCGCTTCTTTCCTAAAAGATGGTAGGCTCAATAACTCTTTTATTTTCGACTATATCTTTGTGGATTTGACCTTTTCTGATGTAAGATATCAAGGCGAATCCAACGGTGTAATCAGAATTGAGCTACGGGTTCGACTTACGGAGTTATTGCACTTCTTTCCTACAAGATAATAGGCTCTATAACTCTTATATTCGACTATATCTTTGTGGATTTGACCTTTTCGGATGTAAAATGTCAAGACGAATCCAACGGTGTAAGCAGAATTGAGCTACGACTTCAGGTTACGGAGTTATTATGCTCCTTTCCTAAAAGATAATAGGCTCGATAACTCTTTTATTTTCGACTATATCTTTGTGGATTTGACCTTTTCGGATGTAAAATGTCAAGACGAATCCAACGGTGTAAGCAGAATTGAGCTACGACTTCAGGTTACGGAGTTATTGTGCTCCTTTCCTAAAAGATAATAGGCTCCATAACTCTTTTATTTTCGACTATATCTTTGTGGATTTGATTTTTTCTGATGTAGAATGCCAAGAAGAATCCAACGGTGTAATCAGAACTGAGCTACGACTTCGGCTTACGGAGTTATTGCACTACTTCCCTACAAGATAATAGGTCCGATAACTCTTTTACTTTCGACTATATCTTTGTGGGTTTGACCCTCCCAGATGTAAAATGTCAAGACGAATCCAACGGTGTAATCAGAATTGAGCTACGACTTCAGGTTACGGAGTTATTGCGCTTCTTTCCTAAAAGATGGTAGGCTCAATAACTCTTTTATTTTCGACTATATCTTTGTGGATTTGACCTTTTCTGATGTAAAATGTCAAGACAAATCCAACGGTGTAAGCAAAATTGAGCTACGACTTCAGGTTACGGAGTTATTATGCTCCTTTCCTAAAAGATAATAGGCTCGATAACTCTTTTATTTTCGACTATATCTTTGTGGATTTGACCTTTTCTGATGTAAGATGTCAAGGCGAATCCAACGGTGTAATCAGAATTGAGCTACGACTTCGGGTTACGAAGTTATTACACTCCTTTCCTACAAGATAATAGGTCCGATAACTCTTTTACTTTCGACTTTATCTTTGTGGGTTTGACCCCTCCAGATGTAAAATGTCAAGACGAATCCAACGGTGTAATCAGAATTGAGCTACGACTTCAGGTTACGAAGTTATTGCGCTTCTTTCCTAAAAGATAGTAGGCTCAATAACTCTTTTATTTTCGACTATATCTTTGTGGATTAGATTTTTTCTGGTGTAAAATGTCAAGACGAATCCAACGGTGTAATCAGAATTGAGCTACGTCTTCGGCTTACGGAGTTATTGCACTACTTCCCTACAAGATAATAGGCTCGATAACTCTTATTCTCGACTATATCTTTGTGGATTTGACCTTTTCTGATGTAAAATGTCAAGACGAATCCAACGGTGTAATCAGAATTGAGCTACGACTTCGGGTTACGAAATTATTGCACTCCTTTCCTACAAGATAATAAGGTCCGATAACTCTTTTACTTTCGACTATATCTTTGTGGGTTTGACCCTCCCAGATGTAAAATGTCAAGACAAATCCAACGGTGTAATCAGAATTGAGCTACGACTTCAGGTTACGGAGTTATTGCGCTTCTTTCCTAAAAGATGGTAGGCTCAATAACTCTTTTATTTTCGACTATATCTTTGTGGATTTGACCTTTTCTGATGTAAGATATCAAGGCGAATCCAACGGTGTAATTAGAACTGAGCTACGACTTCGGCTTACGGAGTTATTGCACTACTTCCCTACAAGATAATAGGTCCGATAACTCTTTTACTTTCGACTATATCTTTGTGGGTTTGACCCTCCCAGATGTAAAATGTCAAGACGAATCCAACGGTGTAATCAGAATTGAGCTACGACTTCGGGTTACGAAGTTATTACACTCCTTTCCTACAAGATAATAGGTCCGATAGCTCTTTTACTTTCGACTATATCTTTGTGGGTTTGACCGTCCCAGATGTAAAATGTCAAGACAAATCCAACGGTGTAATCAGAATTGAGCTACGACTTCAGGTTATGGAGTTATCGTGCTCCTTTCCTAAAAGATAATAGGCTCGATAACTCTTTTATTTTCGACTATATCTTTGTGGATTTGACCTTTTCTGATGTAAAATGTCAAGACGAATCCAACGGTGTAAGCAGAATTGAGCTACGGGTTCGACTTACGGAGTTATTGCACTTCTTTCCTACAAGATAATAGGTCCGATAACTCTTTTACTTTCGACTATATCTTTGTGGGTTTGATCCCTCCAGATGTAAAATGTCAAGACGAATCCAACGGTGTAATCAGAATTGAACTACGACGTCAGGTTACGGAAGTTATTGCGCTTCTTTCCTAAAAGATAGTAGGCTCAATAACTCTTTTATTTTCGACTATATCTTTGTGGATTAGATTTTTTCTTATGTAAAATGTCAAGACGAATCCAACGGTGTAATGAGAATTGAGCTACGACTTCAGGTTACGGAGTCATTGTGCTCCTTTCCTAAAAGATAATAGGCTCGATAACTCTTTTATTTTCGACTATATCTTTGTGGATTTGACCTTTTCTGATGTAAATTGTCAAGGCGAATCCAACGGTGTAAGCAGAATTGAGCTACGACTTCAGGTTACGGAGTTATTATGCTCGTTTCCTAAGAGATAATAGGCTTGATAACTCTTTTATTTTTGACTATATCTCTGTGGATTTAATTTTTTCTGATGTAGAATGCCAAGAAGAATCCAACGGTGTAATCAGAATTGAGCTACGACTTCGGGTTACAAACTTATTGCACTCCTTTCCTAAAAGATAATAGGCTCGATAACTCTTTTATTTTCGACTATATCTTTGTGGATTTGACCTTTTCTGATGTAAGATATCAAGGCGAATCCAACGGTGTAATCAGAATTGAGCTACGGGTTCGACTTACGGAGTTATTGCACTTCTTTCCTACAAGATAATAGGCTCTATAACTCTTATATTCGACTATATCTTTGTGGATTTGACCTTTTCGGATGTAAAATGTCAAGACGAATCCAACGGTGTAAGCAGAATTGAGCTACGACTTCAGGT
This sequence comes from Cynaeus angustus, assembly GCA_030157275.1. Classification (NCBI taxonomy): domain Eukaryota; kingdom Metazoa; phylum Arthropoda; class Insecta; order Coleoptera; family Tenebrionidae; genus Cynaeus; species Cynaeus angustus. The sequence continues at coordinate 1,240,673 of CM058059.1, forward strand.
TACGGAGTTATTATGCTCCTTTCCTAAAAGATAATAGGCTCGATAACTCTTTTATTTTCGACTATATCTTTGTGGATTTGACTTTTTCGGATGTAAAATGTCAAGACGAATCCAACGGTGTAAGCAGAATTGAGCTACGACTTCAGGTTACGGAGTTATTGTGCTCCTTTCCTAAAAGATAATAGGCTCCATAACTCTTTTATTTTCGACTAAATCTTTGTGGATTTGATTTTTTCTGATGTAGAATGTCAAGACGAATCCAACGGTGTAATCAGAACTGAGCTACGACTTCGGCTTACGGAGTTATTGCACTACTTCCCTACAAGATAATAGGTCCGATAACTCTTTTACTTTCGACTATATCTTTGTGGGTTTGACCCTCCCAGATGTAAAATGTCAAGACGAATCCAACGGTGTAATCAGAATTGAGCTACGACTTCAGGTTACGGAGTTATTGCGCTTCTTTCCTAAAAGATGGTAGGCTCAATAACTCTTTTATTTTCGACTATATCTTTGTGGATTTGACCTTTTCTGATGTAAGATATCAAGGCGAATCCAACGGTGTAATCAGAATTGAGCTACGGGTTCGACTTACGGAGTTATTGCACTTCTTTCCTACAAGATAATAGGCTCCATAACTCTTATATTCGACTATATCTTTGTGGATTTGACCTTTTCGGATGTAAAATGTCAAGACGAATCCAACGGTGTAAGCAGAATTGAGCTACGACTTCAGGTTACGGAGTTATTATGCTCCTTTCCTAAAAGATAATAGGCTCGATAACTCTTTTATTTTCGACTATATCTTTGTGGATTTGACCTTTTCGGATGTAAAATGTCAAGACGAATCCAACGGTGTAAGCAGAATTGAGCTACGACTTCAGGTTACGGAGTTATTGTGCTCCTTTCCTAAAAGATAATAGGCTCCATAACTCTTTTATTTTCGACTATATCTTTGTGGATTTGATTTTTTCTGATGTAGAATGCCAAGAAGAATCCAACGGTGTAATCAGAACTGAGCTACGACTTCGGCTTACGGAGTTATTGCACTACTTCCCTACAAGATAATAGGTCCGATAACTCTTTTACTTTCGACTATATCTTTGTGGGTTTGACCCTCCCAGATGTAAAATGTCAAGACGAATCCAACGGTGTAATCAGAATTGAGCTACGACTTCAGGTTACGGAGTTATTGCGCTTCTTTCCTAAAAGATGGTAGGCTCAATAACTCTTTTATTTTCGACTATATCTTTGTGGATTTGACCTTTTCTGATGTAAGATATCAAGGCGAATCCAACGGTGTAATCAGAATTGAGCTACGGGTTCGACTTACGGAGTTATTGCACTTCTTTCCTACAAGATAATAGGCTCTATAACTCTTATATTCGACTATATCTTTGTGGATTTGACCTTTTCGGATGTAAAATGTCAAGACGAATCCAACGGTGTAAGCAGAATTGAGCTACGACTTCAGGTTACGGAGTTATTATGCTCCTTTCCTAAAAGATAATAGGCTCGATAACTCTTTTATTTTCGACTATATCTTTGTGGATTTGACCTTTTCGGATGTAAAATGTCAAGACGAATCCAACGGTGTAAGCAGAATTGAGCTACGACTTCAGGTTACGGAGTTATTGTGCTCCTTTCCTAAAAGATAATAGGCTCCATAACTCTTTTATTTTCGACTATATCTTTGTGGATTTGATTTTTTCTGATGTAGAATGCCAAGAAGAATCCAACGGTGTAATCAGAACTGAGCTACGACTTCGGCTTACGGAGTTATTGCACTACTTCCCTACAAGATAATAGGTCCGATAACTCTTTTACTTTCGACTATATCTTTGTGGGTTTGACCCTCCCAGATGTAAAATGTCAAGACGAATCCAACGGTGTAATCAGAATTGAGCTACGACTTCAGGTTACGGAGTTATTGCGCTTCTTTCCTAAAAGATGGTAGGCTCAATAACTCTTTTATTTTCGACTATATCTTTGTGGATTTGACCTTTTCTGATGTAAAATGTCAAGACAAATCCAACGGTGTAAGCAAAATTGAGCTACGACTTCAGGTTACGGAGTTATTATGCTCCTTTCCTAAAAGATAATAGGCTCGATAACTCTTTTATTTTCGACTATATCTTTGTGGATTTGACCTTTTCTGATGTAAAATGTCAAGGTGAATCCAACAGTGTGATCAGAATTAAGCTACGAGTTCAGGTTACGGAGTTATTGTGCTCCTTTCCTAAAAGATAATAGGCTCGATAACTCTTTTATTTTCGACTATATCTTTGTGGATTTGACCTTTTCTGATGTAAGATGTCAAGGCGAATCCAACGGTGTAATCAGAATTGAGCTACGACTTCGGGTTACGAAGTTATTACACTCCTTTCCTACAAGATAATAGGTCCGATAACTCTTTTACTTTCGACTTTATCTTTGTGGATTTGACCCCTCCAGATGTAAAATGTCAAGACGAATCCAACGGTGTAATCAGAATTGAGCTACGACTTCAGGTTACGAAGTTATTGCGCTTCTTTCCTAAAAGATAGTAGGCTCAATAACTCTTTTATTTTCGACTATATCTTTGTGGATTAGATTTTTTCTGGTGTAAAATGTCAAGACGAATCCAACGGTGTAATCAGAATTGAGCTACGTCTTCGGCTTACGGAGTTATTGCACTACTTCCCTACAAGATAATAGGCTCGATAACTCTTATTCTCGACTATATCTTTGTGGATTTGACCTTTTCTGATGTAAAATGTCAAGACGAATCCAACGGTGTAATCAGAATTGAGCTACGACTTCGGGTTACGAAATTATTGCACTCCTTTCCTACAAGATATTAAGTCTGATAACTCTTTTACTTTCGACTATATCTTTGTGGGTTTGACCCTCCCAGATGTAAAATATCAAGACGAATCCAACGGTGTAATCAGAATTGAGCTACGACTTCAGGTTACGGAGTTATTGCGCTTCTTTCCTAAAAGATAATAGGCTCTATAACTCTTATATTCGACTATATCTTTGTGGATTTGACCTTTTCGGATGTAAAATGTGAAGACGAATCCAACGGTGTAAGCAGAATTGAGCTACGACTTCAGGTTACGGAGTTATTATGCTCCTTTCCTAAAAGATAATAGGCTCGATAACTCTTTTATTTTCGACTATATCTTTGTGGATTTGATTTTTTCTGATGTAGAATGCCAAGAAGAATCCAACGGTGTAATCAGAACTGAGCTACGACTTCGGCTTACGGAGTTATTGCACTACTTCCCTACAAGATAATAGGTCCGATAACTCTTTTACTTTCGACTATATCTTTGTGGGTTTGACCCTCCCAGATGTAAAATGTCAAGACGAATCCAACGGTGTAATCAGAATTGAGCTACGACTTCAGGTTACGGAGTTATTGCGCTTCTTTCCTAAAAGATGGTAGGCTCAATAACTCTTTTATTTTCGACTATATCTTTGTGGATTTGACCTTTTCTGATGTAAGATATCAAGGCGAATCCAACGGTGTAATCAGAATTGAGCTACGGGTTCGACTTACGGAGTTATTGCACTTCTTTCCTACAAGATAATAGGCTCCATAACTCTTATATTCGACTATATCTTTGTGGATTTGACCTTTTCGGATGTAAAATGTCAAGACGAATCCAACGGTGTAAGCAGAATTGAGCTACGACTTCAGGTTACGGAGTTATTATGCTCCTTTCCTAAAAGATAATAGGCTCGATAACTCTTTTATTTTCGACTATATCTTTGTGGATTTGACCTTTTCGGATGTAAAATGTCAAGACGAATCCAACGGTGTAAGCAGAATTGAGCTACGACTTCAGGTTACGGAGTTATTGTGCTCCTTTCCTAAAAGATAATAGGCTCCATAACTCTTTTATTTTCGACTATATCTTTGTGGATTTGATTTTTTCTGATGTAGAATGCCAAGAAGAATCCAACGGTGTAATCAGAACTGAGCTACGACTTCGGCTTACGGAGTTATTGCACTACTTCCCTACAAGATAATAGGTCCGATAACTCTTTTACTTTCGACTATATCTTTGTGGGTTTGACCCTCCCAGATGTAAAATGTCAAGACGAATCCAACGGTGTAATCAGAATTGAGCTACGACTTCAGGTTACGGAGTTATTGCGCTTCTTTCCTAAAAGATGGTAGGCTCAATAACTCTTTTATTTTCGACTATATCTTTGTGGATTTGACCTTTTCTGATGTAAAATGTCAAGACAAATCCAACGGTGTAAGCAAAATTGAGCTACGACTTCAGGTTACGGAGTTATTATGCTCCTTTCCTAAAAGATAATAGGCTCGATAACTCTTTTATTTTCGACTATATCTTTGTGGATTTGACCTTTTCTGATGTAAAATGTCAAGGTGAATCCAACAGTGTGATCAGAATTAAGCTACGAGTTCAGGTTACGGAGTTATTGTGCTCCTTTCCTAAAAGATAATAGGCTCGATAACTCTTTTATTTTCGACTATATCTTTGTGGATTTGACCTTTTCTGATGTAAGATGTCAAGGCGAATCCAACGGTGTAATCAGAATTGAGCTACGACTTCGGGTTACGAAGTTATTACACTCCTTTCCTACAAGATAATAGGTCCGATAACTCTTTTACTTTCGACTTTATCTTTGTGGGTTTGACCCCTCCAGATGTAAAATGTCAAGACGAATCCAACGGTGTAATCAGAATTGAGCTACGACTTCAGGTTACGAAGTTATTGCGCTTCTTTCCTAAAAGATAGTAGGCTCAATAACTCTTTTATTTTCGACTATATCTTTGTGGATTAGATTTTTTCTGGTGTAAAATGTCAAGACGAATCCAACGGTGTAATCAGAATTGAGCTACGTCTTCGGCTTACGGAGTTATTGCACTACTTCCCTACAAGATAATATGCTCGATAACTCTTATTCTCGACTATATCTTTGTGGATTTGACCTTTTCTGATGTAAAATGTCAAGACGAATCCAACGGTGTAATCAGAATTGAGCTACGACTTCGGGTTACGAAATTATTGCACTCCTTTCCTACAAGATATTAAGTCCGATAACTCTTTTACTTTCGACTATATCTTTGTGGGTTTGACCCTCCCAGATGTAAAATGTCAAGACAAATCCAACGGTGTAATCAGAATTGAGCTACGACTTCAGGTTACGGACTTATTGCGCTTCTTTCCTAAAAGATAGTAGGCTCAATAACTCTTTTATTTTCGACTATATCTTTGTGGATTAGATTTTTTCTGGTGTAAAATGTCAAGACGAATCCAACGGTGTAATCAGAATTGAGCTACGTCTTCGGCTTACGGAGTTATTGCACTACTTCCCTACAAGATAATAGGCTCGATAACTTTTATTCTCGACTATATCTTTGTGGATTTGACCTTTTCTGATGTAAAATGTCAAGACGAATCCAACGGTGTAATCAGAATTGAGCTACGACTTCGGGTTACGAAATTATTGCACTCCTTTCCTACAAGATATTAAGTCCGATAACTCTTTTACTTTCGACTATATCTTTGTGGGTTTGACCCTCCCAGATGTAAAATATCAAGACGAATCCAACGGTGTAATCAGAATTGAGCTACGACTTCAGGTTACGGAGTTATTGCGCTTCTTTCCTAAAAGATGGTAGGCTCAATAACTCTTTTATTTTCGACTATATCTTTGTGGATTAGATTTTTTCTGGTGTAAAATGTCAAGACGAATCCAACGGTGTAATCAGAATTGAGCTACGTCTTCGGCTTACGGAGTTATTGCACTACTTCCCTACAAGATAATATGCTCGATAACTCTTATTCTCGACTATATCTTTGTGGATTTGACCTTTTCTGATGTAAAATGTCAAGACGAATCCAACGGTGTAATCAGAATTGAGCTACGACTTCGGGTTACGAAATTATTGCACTCCTTTCCTACAAGATATTAAGTCCGATAACTCTTTTACTTTCGACTATATCTTTGTGGGTTTGACCGTCCCAGATGTAAAATGTCAAGACAAATCCAACGGTGTAATCAGAATTGAGCTACGACTTCAGGTTACGGACTTATTGCGCTTCTTTCCTAAAAGATAGTAGGCTCAATAACTCTTTTATTTTCGACTATATCTTTGTGGATTAGATTTTTTCTGGTGTAAAATGTCAAGACGAATCCAACGGTGTAATCAGAATTGAGCTACGTCTTCGGCTTACGGAGTTATTGCACTACTTCCCTACAAGATAATAGGCTCGATAACTTTTATTCTCGACTATATCTTTGTGGATTTGACCTTTTCTGATGTAAAATGTCAAGACGAATCCAACGGTGTAATCAGAATTGAGCTACGACTTCGGGTTACGAAATTATTGCACTCCTTTCCTACAAGATATTAAGTCCGATAACTCTTTTACTTTCGACTATATCTTTGTGGGTTTGACCCTCCCAGATGTAAAATATCAAGACGAATCCAACGGTGTAATCAGAATTGAGCTACGACTTCAGGTTACGGAGTTATTGCGCTTCTTTCCTAAAAGATGGTAGGCTCAATAACTCTTTTATTTTCGACTATATCTTTGTGGATTTGACCTTTTCTGATGTAAGATATCAAGGCGAATCCAACGGTGTAATCAAAATTGAGCTACGAGTTCGACTTACGGAGTTATTGCACTTCTTTCCTACAAGATAATAGGCTCTATAACTCTTATATTCGACTATATCTTTGTGGATTTGACCTTTTCGGATGTAAAATGTCAAGACGAATCCAACGGTGTAAGCAGAATTGAGCTACGACTTCAGGTTACGGAGTTATTATGCTCCTTTCCTAAAAGATAATAGGCTCGATAACTCTTTTATTTTCGACTATATCTTTGTGGATTTGACCTTTTCGGATGTAAAATGTCAAGACGAATCCAACGGTGTAAGCAAAATTGAGCTACGACTTCAGGTTACGGAGTTATTATGCTCCTTTCCTAAAAGATAATAGGTCCGATAACTCTTTTACTTTCGACTTTATCTTTGTGGGTTTGACCCCTCCAGATGTAGAATGTCAAGACGAATCCAACGGTGTAATCAGAATTGAGCTACGACTTCAGGTTACGAAGTTATTGCGCTTCTTTCCTAAAAGATAGTAGGCTCAATAACTCTTTTATTTTCGACTATATCTTTGTGGATTAGATTTTTTCTGGTGTAAAATGTCAAGACGAATCCAACGGTGTAATCAGAATTGAGCTACGTCTTCGGCTTACGGAGTTATTGCACTACTTCCCTACAAGATAATAGGCTCGATAACTCTTATTCTCGACTATATCTTTGTGGATTTGACCTTTTCTGATGTAAAATGTCAAGACGAATCCAACGGTGTAATCAGAATTGAGCTACGACTTCGGGTTACGAAATTATTGCACTCCTTTCCTACAAGATATTAAGTCCGATAACTCTTTTACTTTCGACTATATCTTTGTGGGTTTGAACCTCCCAGATGTAAAATGTCAAGACAAATCCAACGGTGTAATCAGAATTGAGCTACGACTTCAGGTTACGGAGTTATTGCGCTTCTTTCCTAAAAGATCGTAGGCTCAATAACTCTTTTATTTTCGACTATATCTTTGTGGATTAGATTTTTTCTGGTGTAAAATGTCAAGACGAATCCAACGGTGTAATCAGAATTGAGCTACGTCTTCGGCTTACGGAGTTATTGCACTACTTCCCTACAAGATAATAGGCTCGATAACTCTTATTCTCGACTATATCTTTGTGGATTTGACCTTTTCTGATGTAAAATGTCAAGACGAATCCAACGGTGTAATCAGAATTGAGCTACGACGTCGGGTTACGAAATTATTGCACTCCTTTCCTACAAGATATTAAGTCCGATAACTCTTTTACTTTCGACTATATCTTTGTGGGTTTGACCCTCCCAGATGTAAAATGTCAAGACGAATCCAACGGTGTAATCAGAATTGAGCTACGACTTCAGGTTACGGAGTTATTGCGCTTCTTTAATAAAAGATGGTAGGCTCAATAACTCTTTTATTTTCGACTATATCTTTGTGGATTTGACCTTTTCTGATGTAAGATATCAAGGCGAATCCAACGGTGTAATCAAAATTGAGCTACGGGTTCGACTTACGGAGTTATTGCACTTCTTTCCTACAAGATAATAGGCTCTATAACTCTTATATTCGACTATATCTTTGTGGATTTGACCTTTTCGGATGTAAAATGTCAAGACGAATCCAACGGTGTAAGCAGAATTGAGCTACGACTTCAGGTTACGGAGTTATTATGCTCCTTTCCTAAAAGATAATAGGCTCGATAACTCTTTTATTTTCGACTATATCTTTGTGGATTTGACCTTTTCGGATGTAAAATGTCAAGACGAATCCAACGGTGTAAGCAAAATTGAGCTACGACTTCAGGTTACGGAGTTATTATGCTCCTTTCCTAAAAGATAATAGGCTCGATAACTCTTTTATTTTCGACTATATCTTTGTGGATTTGACCTTTTCTGATGTAAAATGTCAAGGTGAATCCAACAGTGTGATCAGAATTAAGCTACGAGTTCAGGTTACGGAGTTATTGTGCTCCTTTCCTAAAAGATAATAGGCTCGATAACTCTTTTATTTTCGACTATATCTTTGTGGATTTGACCTTTTCTGATGTAAGATGTCAAGGCGAATCCAACGGTGTAATCAGAATTGAGCTACGACTTCGGGTTACGAAGTTATTACACTCCTTTCCTACAAGATAATAGGTCCGATAACTCTTTTACTTTCGACTTTATCTTTGTGGGTTTGACCCCTCCAGATGTAAAATGTCAAGACGAATCCAACGGTGTAATCAGAATTGAGCTACGACTTCAGGTTACGGAGTTATTGCGCTTCTTTCCTAAAAGATAGTAGGCTCAATAACTCTTTTATTTTCGACTATATCTTTGTGGATTAGATTTTTTCTGGTGTAAAATGTCAAGACGAATCCAACGGTGTAATCAGAATTGAGCTACGTCTTCGGCTTACGGAGTTATTGCACTACTTCCCTACAAGATAATAGGCTCGATAACTCTTATTCTCGACTATGTCTTTGTGGATTTGACCTTTTCTGATGTAAAATGTCAAGACGAATCCAACGGTGTAATCAGAATTGAGCTACGACTTCGGGTTACGAAATTATTGCACTCCTTTCCTACAAGATATTAAGTCCGATAACTCTTTTACTTTCGACTATATCTTTGTGGGTTTGACCCTCCCAGATGTAAAATGTCAAGACAAATCCAACGGTGTAAGCAGAATTGAGCTACGACTTCAGGTTACGGAGTTATTATGCTCCTTTCCTAAAAGGTAATAGGCTCGATAACTCTTTTATTTTCGACTATATCTTTGTGGATTTGATTTTTTCTGATGTAGAATGCCAAGAAGAATCCAACGGTGTAATCAGAACTGAGCTACGACTTCGGCTTACGAAGTTATTGCATACTTCCCTACAAGATAATAGGTCCGATAACTCTTTTACTTTCGACTATATCTTTGTGGGTTTGACCCTCCCAGATGTAAAATGTCAAGACGAATCCAACGGTGTAATCAGAATTGAGCTACGACTTCAGGTTACGGAGTTATTGCGCTTCTTTCCTAAAAGATGGTAGGCTCAATAACTCTTTTATTTTCGACTATATCTTTGTGGATTTGACCTTTTCTGATGTAAGATGTCAAGGCGAATCCAACGGTGTAATCAGAATTGAGCTACAACTTCGGGTTACGAAGTTATTACACTCCTTTCCTACAAGATAATAGGTCCGATAACTCTTTTACTTTCGACTATATCTTTGTGGGTTTGATCCCTCCAGATGTAAATTGTCAAGACGAATCCAACGGTGTAATCAGAATTGAACTACGACTTCAGGTTACGGAAGTTATTGCGCTTCTTTCCTAAAAGATAGTAGGCTCAATAACTCTTTTATTTTCGACTATATCTTTGTGGATTAGATTTTTTCCGATGTAAAATGTCAAGACGAATCCAACGGTGTAATCAGAATTGAGCTACGACTTCGGGTTACGAGGTTATTACACTCTTTTCCTACAAGATAATAGGTCCGATAACTCTTTTACTTTCGACTTTATCTTTGTGAGTTTGATCCCTCCAGATGTAAAATGTCAAGACGAATCCAACGGTGTAATCAGAATTGAGCTACGACTTTAGGTTACGGAGTTATTGCGCTTCTTTCCTAAAAGATATTAGGCTCAATAACTCTTTTATTTTCGACTATATCTTTGTGGATTCGACCTTTTCTGATGTAGGATGTCAAGGCGAATCCAACGGTGTAATCAGAATTGAGCTACGACTTCGGGTTACGAGGTTATTACACTCCTTTCCTACAAGATAATAGGTCCGATAACTCTTTTACTTTCGACTATATCTTTGTGGGTTTGACCCTTTCAGATGTAAAATGTCAAGACAAATCCAACGGTGTAATCAGAATTGAGCTACGACTTCGGGTTACAAACTTATTGCACTCCTTTCCTACAAGATAATAGGTCCGATAACTCTTTTACTTTCGACTATATCTCTGTGGGTTTGACCCTCCCAGATGTAAAATGTCAAGACAAATCCAACGGTGTAATCAGAATTGAGCTACGACTTCAGGTTACGGAGTTATTGTGCTCCTTTCCTAAGAGATAATAGGCTTGATAACTCTTTTATTTTTGACTATATCTTTGTGGATTTGACCTTTTCTGATGTAGGATGTCAAGGCGAATCCAACGGTGTAATCAGAATTGAGCTACGACTTCGGGTTACGAGGTTATTACACTCCTTTCCTACAAGATAATAGGTCCGATAACTCTTTTACTTTCGACTATATCTTTGTGGGTTTGACCCTTTCAGATGTAAAATGTCAAGGCGAATCTAACGGTGTAATCAGAATTGAGCTACGAGTTCGGGTTATGGATTTATTGCACTCCTTTCCCACAAAAAATAATAAGCTCTATAACTCTTTTATTTTCGACTATATCGTTGTGGATTTGATTTTTTCTGATGTAGAATGCCAAGGAGAATCCAACGGTGTAATCAGAATTAAGCTACGACTTCGACTCACGGAGTTATTGCACTTCCTTCCTACAAGATAATAGGCTCTATAACTCTTATTTTCGACTATATCTTTGTGGATTTGACCTTTTCTGATGTAAAATGTCAAGGCGAATCCAACGGTGTGATCAGAATTGAGCTACGAGTTCGGGTTACGGAGTTATTGCACTCCTTTCCCACAAAATATTAAGCTCTATAACTGTTTTATTTTTCACTCTATCTTTGTGGATTTGATTTTTTCTGATGTAGAATGCCAAGAAGAATCCAACGATGTAATCAGAACTGAGCCACGACTTCGTCTTACGGAGTTATTGCACTACTTCCCTACAATATAATAGGCTCTATAACTCTTATTCTCGACTATATCTTTGTGAATTACATTTTTTCTGATGTAGAATGCCAAGAAGAATCCAACGGTGTAATCAGAATTGAACTACGACCTCGACTTACGGACTTATTGCACTTCTTTCCTACAAGATAATAGGCTCTATAACTCTTATTTTCGACTATATCTTTGTGGATTTGACCTTTTCTGATGTAAAATGTCAAGACCAATCCAACGGTGTAATCAGAATTGAGCTACGACTTCAGGTTACGGAGTTATTGTGCTCCTTTCCTAAAAGATAGTAGGCTCGATAACTCTTTTATTTTCGACTATATCTCTGTGGATTTGATTTTTTCTGATGTAGAATGCCAAGGAGAATCCAACGGTCTAATTAGAATTGAGCTAGGACTTTGACTTACGGAGTTATTGCACTTCCTTCCTACAAGATAATAGGCTCTATAACTCTTATTTTCGACTATATCTTTGTGGATTTGACCTTTTCTGATGTAAAATGTCAAGGCGAATCCAACGGTGTAATCAGAATTGAGCTACGAGTTCGACTTACGAAGTTATTGCACTTCTTTCCTACAAGATAATAGGCTCTATAACTCTTATATTCGACTATATCTTTGTGGGTTTGACCTTTTCTGATGTAAAATGTCAAGACGAATCCAACGGTGGAATCAGAATTGAACTACGACTTCAGGTTACGGAGTTATTGTGCTCCTTTCTTAAAAGATAATAGGCTCCATAACTCTTTTATTTTCGACTATATCTTTGTGGATCTGACCTTTTCTGATGTAAAATGTCAAGACGAATCCAACGGTGTAATCAGAATTGAGTTACGGCTTCAGGTTACGGAGTTATTGTGCTCCTTTCCTAAAAGATAATAGGCTCGATAACTCTTTTATTTTCGACTATATCTCTGTGGATTTGATTTTTTCTGATGTAGAATGCCAAGGCGAATCCAACGGTGTAATCAGAATTGAGCTACGGCTTCGGGTTACGGAGTTATTGTGCTCCTTTCCTAAAAGATAATAGGCTCGATAAGTCTTTTATTTTCGACTATATCTCTGTGGATTTGATTTTTTCTGATGTAGAATGCCAAGGAGAATCCAATGGTGTAATCAGAATTGAGCTACGATTTTGACTTACGGAGTTATTGCACTTCCTTCCTACAAGATAATAGGCTCTATAACTCTTATTTTCGACTATATCTTTGTGGATTTGACCTTTTCTGATGTAAAATGTCAAGGCGAATCCAACGGTGTAATCAGAATTGAGCTACGAGTTCGACTTACGAAGTTATTGCACTTCTTTCCTACAAGATAATAGGCTCTATAACTCTTATATTCGACTATATCTTTGTGGGTTTGACCTTTTCTGATGTAAAATGTCAAGACGAATCCAACGGTGGAATCAGAATTGAACTACGACTTCAGGTTACGGAGTTATTATGCTCCTTTCCTACAAGATAATAGGCTCGATAACTCTTTTATTTTCGACTATATCTTTGTAGGTTTGACCTTTTCTGATGTAAAATGTCAAGGCGAATCCAACGGTGTGATCAGAATTGAGCTACGAGTTCGGGTTACGGAGTTATTGCACTCCTTTCCCACAAAATATTAAGCTCTATAACTGTTTTATTTTTCACTCTATCTTTGTGGATTTGATTTTTTCTGATGTAGAATGCCAAGAAGAATCCAACGATGTAATCAGAACTGAGCCACGACTTCGTCTTACGGAGTTATTGCACTACTTCCCTACAATATAATAGGCTCTATAACTCTTATTCTCGACTATATCTTTGTGAATTACATTTTTTCTGATGTAGAATGCCAAGAAGAATCCAACGGTGTAATCAGAATTGAACTACGACCTCGACTTACGGACTTATTGCACTTCTTTCCTACAAGATAATAGGCTCTATAACTCTTATTTTCGACTATATCTTTGTGGATTTGACCTTTTCTGATGTAAAATGTCAAGACCAATCCAACGGTGTAATCAGAATTGAGCTACGACTTCAGGTTACGGAGTTATTGTGCTCCTTTCCTAAAAGATAGTAGGCTCGATAACTCTTTTATTTTCGACTATATCTCTGTGGATTTTATTTTTTCTGATGTAGAATGCCAAGGAGAATCCAACGGTCTAATTAGAATTGAGCTAGGACTTTGACTTACGGAGTTATTGCACTTCCTTCCTACAAGATAATAGGCTCTATAACTCTTATTTTCGACTATATCTTTGTGGATTTGACCTTTTCTGATGTAAAATGTCAAGACGAATCCAACGGTGTAATCAGAATTGAGCTACGGCTTCAGGTTACGGAGTTATTGTGCTCCTTTCCTAAAAGATAATAGGCTCGATAACTCTTTTATTTTCGACTATATCTCTGTGGATTTGATTTTTTCTGATGTAGAATGCCAAGGAGAATCCAATGGTGTAATCAGAATTGAGCTACGACTTTGACTTACGGAGTTATTGCACTTCCTTCCTACAAGATAATAGGCTCTATAACTCTTATTTTCGACTATATCTTTGTGGATTTGACCTTTTCTGATGTAAAATGTCAAGGCGAATCCAACGGTGTAATCAGAATTGAGCTACGAGTTCGACTTACGAAGTTATTGCACTTCTTTCCTACAAGATAATAGGCTCTATAACTCTTATATTCGACTATATCTTTGTGGGTTTGACCTTTTCTAATGTAAAATGTCAAGACGAATCCAACGGTGGAATCAGAATTGAACTACGACTTCAGGTTACGGAGTTATTGTGCTCCTTTCCTAAAAGATAATAGGGTCCATAACTCTTTTATTTTCGACTATATCTTTGTGGATCTGACCTTTTCTGATGTAAAATGTCAAGGCGAATCCAACGGTGTAATCAGAATTGAGTTACGGCTTCAGGTTACGGAGTTATTGTGCTCCTTTCCTAAAAGATAATAGGCTCGATAACTCTTTTATTTTCGACTATATCTCTGTGGATTTGATTTTTTCTGATGTAGAATGCCAAGGAGAATCCAATGGTCTAATCAGAATTGAGCTACGACTTTGACTTACGGAGTTATTGCACTTCCTTCCTACAAGATAATAGGCTCTATAACTCTTATTTTCGACTATATCTTTGTGGTTTGACCTTTTCTAATGTAAAATGTCAAGACGAATCCAACGGTGGAATCAGAATTGAACTACGACTTCAGGTTACGGAGTTATTGTGCTCCTTTCCTAAAAGATAATAGGGTCCATAACTCTTTTATTTTCGACTATATCTTTGTGGATCTGACCATTTCTGATGTAAAATGTCAAGACGAATCCAACGGTGGAATCAGAATTGAACTACGACTTCAGGTTACGGAGTTATTGTGCTCCTTTCCTAAAAGATAATAGGCTCCATAACTCTTTTATTTTCGACTATATCTTTGTGGATCTGACCTTTTCTGATGTAAAATGTCAAGGCGAATCCAACGGTGTAATCAGAACTGAGCTACGACTTCGGCTTACGGAGTTATTGCACTACTTCCCTACAAGATAGTAGGTCCGATAACTCTTTTACTTTCGACTATATCTTTGTGGGTTTGACCCTCCCAGATGTAAAATGTCAAGACGAATCCAGCGGTGTAATCAGAATTGAGCTACGACTTCAGGTTACGGAGTTATAGCGCTTCTTTCCTAAAAGATGGTAGGCTCAATAACTCTTTTATTTTCGACTATATCTTTGTGGATTTGACCTTTTCTGATGTAAGATATCAAGGCGAATCCAACGGTGTAATCAGAATTGAGCTACGGGTTCGACTTACGGAGTTATTGCACTTCTTTCCTACAAGATAATAGGCTCTATAACTCTTATATTCGACTATATCTTTGTGGGTTTGACCTTTTCTGATGTAAAATGTCAAGACGAATCCAACGGTGGAATCAGAATTGAACTACGACTTCAGGTTACGGAGTTATTATGCTCCTTTCCTACAAGATAATAGGCTCGATAACTCTTTTATTTTCGACTATATCTTTGTGGGTTTGACCCTTTCAGATGTAAAATGTCAAGACGAATCCAACGGTGTAAGCAGAATCGAGCTACGACTTCAGGTTACGGAGTTATTATGCTCCTTTCCTACAAGATAATAGGCTCGATAACTCTTTTATTTTCGACTATATCTTTGTGGGTTTGACCCTTTCAGATGTAAAATATCAAGACGAATCCAACGGTGTAATCAGAATTGAGCTACGACTTTGACTTACGGAGTTATTGCACTTCCTTCCTACAAGATAATAGGCTCTATAACTCTTATTTTCGACTATATCTTTGTGGTTTGACCTTTTCTGATGTAAAATGTCAAGGCGAATCCAACGGTGTAATCAGAATTGAGCTACGGCTTTGGGTTACGAACTTATTGCACTCCTTTCCTACAAGATAATAGGCTCGATAACTCTTTTATTTTCGACAATATCTTTGTGGATTTGACCTTTTCTGATGTAAGATGTCAAGGCGAATCCAACGGTGTAATAGGAATTGAGCTACGACTTTGGGTTACGAACTTATTGCACTCCTTTCCTACAAGATAATAGGTCCGATAACTCTTTTACTTTCGACTATATCTTTGTGGATTTGACCTTTTCTGATGTAAGATGTCAAGACGAATCCAACGGTGTAATCAGAATTGAGCTACGGCTTCAGGTTACGGAGTTACTGTGCTCCTTTCCTAAAAGATAATAGGCTCGATAAGTCTTTTATTTTCGACTATATCTCTGTGGATTTGATTTTTTCTGATGTAGAATGCCAAGGAGAATCCAATGGTGTAATCAGAATTGAGCTACGATTTTGACTTACGGAGTTATTGCACTTCCTTCCTACAAGATAATAGGCTCTATAACTCTTATTCTCGACTATATCTTTGTGGATTTGACCTTTTCTGATGTAAAATGTCAAGGCGAATCCAACGGTGTAATCAGAATTGAGCTACGAGTTCGACTTACGAAGTTATTGCACTTCTTTCCTACAAGATAATAGGCTCTATAACTCTTATATTCGACTATATCTTTGTGGGTTTGACCTTTTCTGATGTAAAATGTCAAGACGAATCCAACGGTGGAATCAGAATTGAACTACGACTTCAGGTTACGGAGTTATTATGCTCCTTTCCTACAAGATAATAGGCTCGATAACTCTTTTATTTTCGACTATATCTTTGTGGGTTTGACCCTTTCAGATGTAAAATGTCAAGACGAATCCAACGGTGTAAGCAGAATCGAGCTACGACTTCAGGTTACGGAGTTATTATGCTCCTTTCCTACAAGATAATAGGCTCTATAACTCTTATATTCGACTATATCTTTGTGGGTTTGACCATTTCTGATGTAAAATGTCAAGACGAATCCAACGGTGGAATCAGAATTGAACTACGACTTCAGGTTACGGAGTTATTGTGCTCCTTTCCTAAAAGATAATAGGCTCCATAACTCTTTTATTTTCGACTATATCTTTGTGGATCTGACCTTTTCTGATGTAAAATGTCAAGGCGAATCCAACGGTGTGATCAGAATTGAGCTACGAGTTCGGGTTACGGAGTTATTGCACTCCTTTCCCACAAAATATTAAGCTCTATAACTGTTTTATTTTTCACTCTATCTTTGTGGATTTGATTTTTTCTGATGTAGAATGCCAAGAAGAATCCAACGATGTAATCAGAACTGAGCCACGACTTCGTCTTACGGAGTTATTGCACTACTTCCCTACAATATAATAGGCTCTATAACTCTTATTCTCGACTATATCTTTGTGAATTACATTTTTTCTGATGTAGAATGCCAAGAAGAATCCAACGGTGTAATCAGAATTGAACTACGACCTCGACTTACGGACTTATTGCACTTCTTTCCTACAAGATAATAGGCTCTATAACTCTTATTTTCGACTATATCTTTGTGGATTTGACCTTTTCTGATGTAAAATGTCAAGACCAATCCAACGGTGTAATCAGAATTGAGCTACGACTTCAGGTTACGGAGTTATTGTGCTCCTTTCCTAAAAGATAGTAGGCTCGATAACTCTTTTATTTTCGACTATATCTCTGTGGATTTTATTTTTTCTGATGTAGAATGCCAAGGAGAATCCAACGGTCTAATTAGAATTGAGCTAGGACTTTGACTTACGGAGTTATTGCACTTCCTTCCTACAAGATAATAGGCTCTATAACTCTTATTTTCGACTATATCTTTGTGGATTTGACCTTTTCTGATGTAAAATGTCAAGACGAATCCAACGGTGTAATCAGAATTGAGCTACGGCTTCAGGTTACGGAGTTATTGTGCTCCTTTCCTAAAAGATAATAGGCTCGATAACTCTTTTATTTTCGACTATATCTCTGTGGATTTGATTTTTTCTGATGTAGAATGCCAAGGAGAATCCAATGGTGTAATCAGAATTGAGCTACGACTTTGACTTACGGAGTTATTGCACTTCCTTCCTACAAGATAATAGGCTCTATAACTCTTATTTTCGACTATATCTTTGTGGATTTGACCTTTTCTGATGTAAAATGTCAAGGCGAATCCAACGGTGTAATCAGAATTGAGCTACGAGTTCGACTTACGAAGTTATTGCACTTCTTTCCTACAAGATAATAGGCTCTATAACTCTTATATTCGACTATATCTTTGTGGGTTTGACCTTTTCTAATGTAAAATGTCAAGACGAATCCAACGGTGGAATCAGAATTGAACTACGACTTCAGGTTACGGAGTTATTGTGCTCCTTTCCTAAAAGATAATAGGGTCCATAACTCTTTTATTTTCGACTATATCTTTGTGGATCTGACCTTTTCTGATGTAAAATGTCAAGGCGAATCCAACGGTGTAATCAGAATTGAGTTACGGCTTCAGGTTACGGAGTTATTGTGCTCCTTTCCTAAAAGATAATAGGCTCGATAACTCTTTTATTTTCGACTATATCTCTGTGGATTTGATTTTTTCTGATGTAGAATGCCAAGGAGAATCCAATGGTCTAATCAGAATTGAGCTACGACTTTGACTTACGGAGTTATTGCACTTCCTTCCTACAAGATAATAGGCTCTATAACTCTTATTTTCGACTATATCTTTGTGGTTTGACCTTTTCTGATGTAAAATGTCAAGGCGAATCCAACGGTGTAATCAGAATTGAGCTACGAGTTCGACTTACGAAGTTATTGCACTTCTTTCCTACAAGATAATAGGCTCTATAACTCTTATATTCGACTATATCTTTGTGGGTTTGACCATTTCTGATGTAAAATGTCAAGACGAATCCAACGGTGGAATCAGAATTGAACTACGACTTCAGGTTACGGAGTTATTGTGCTCCTTTCCTAAAAGATAATAGGCTCCATAACTCTTTTATTTTCGACTATATCTTTGTGGATCTGACCTTTTCTGATGTAAAATGTCAAGGCGAATCCAACGGTGTAATCAGAACTGAGCTACGACTTCGGCTTACGGAGTTATTGCACTACTTCCCTACAAGATAGTAGGTCCGATAACTCTTTTACTTTCGACTATATCTTTGTGGGTTTGACCCTCCCAGATGTAAAATGTCAAGACGAATCCAGCGGTGTAATCAGAATTGAGCTACGACTTCAGGTTACGGAGTTATAGCGCTTCTTTCCTAAAAGATGGTAGGCTCAATAACTCTTTTATTTTCGACTATATCTTTGTGGATTTGACCTTTTCTGATGTAAGATATCAAGGCGAATCCAACGGTGTAATCAGAATTGAGCTACGGGTTCGACTTACGGAGTTATTGCACTTCTTTCCTACAAGATAATAGGCTCTATAACTCTTATATTCGACTATATCTTTGTGGGTTTGACCTTTTCTGATGTAAAATGTCAAGACGAATCCAACGGTGGAATCAGAATTGAACTACGACTTCAGGTTACGGAGTTATTATGCTCCTTTCCTACAAGATAATAGGCTCGATAACTCTTTTATTTTCGACTATATCTTTGTGGGTTTGACCCTTTCAGATGTAAAATGTCAAGACGAATCCAACGGTGTAAGCAGAATCGAGCTACGACTTCAGGTTACGGAGTTATTATGCTCCTTTCCTACAAGATAATAGGCTCGATAACTCTTTTATTTTCGACTATATCTTTGTGGGTTTGACCCTTTCAGATGTAAAATATCAAGACGAATCCAACGGTGTAATCAGAATTGAGCTACGACTTTGACTTACGGAGTTATTGCACTTCCTTCCTACAAGATAATAGGCTCTATAACTCTTATTTTCGACTATATCTTTGTGGTTTGACCTTTTCTGATGTAAAATGTCAAGGCGAATCCAACGGTGTAATCAGAATTGAGCTACGGCTTTGGGTTACGAACTTATTGCACTCCTTTCCTACAAGATAATAGGCTCGATAACTCTTTTATTTTCGACAATATCTTTGTGGATTTGACCTTTTCTGATGTAAGATGTCAAGGCGAATCCAACGGTGTAATAGGAATTGAGCTACGACTTTGGGTTACGAACTTATTGCACTCCTTTCCTACAAGATAATAGGTCCGATAACTCTTTTACTTTCGACTATATCTTTGTGGATTTGACCTTTTCTGATGTAAGATGTCAAGACGAATCCAACGGTGTAATCAGAATTGAGCTACGGCTTCAGGTTACGGAGTTACTGTGCTCCTTTCCTAAAAGATAATAGGCTCGATAAGTCTTTTATTTTCGACTATATCTCTGTGGATTTGATTTTTTCTGATGTAGAATGCCAAGGAGAATCCAATGGTGTAATCAGAATTGAGCTACGATTTTGACTTACGGAGTTATTGCACTTCCTTCCTACAAGATAATAGGCTCTATAACTCTTATTCTCGACTATATCTTTGTGGATTTGACCTTTTCTGATGTAAAATGTCAAGGCGAATCCAACGGTGTAATCAGAATTGAGCTACGAGTTCGACTTACGAAGTTATTGCACTTCTTTCCTACAAGATAATAGGCTCTATAACTCTTATATTCGACTATATCTTTGTGGGTTTGACCTTTTCTGATGTAAAATGTCAAGACGAATCCAACGGTGGAATCAGAATTGAACTACGACTTCAGGTTACGGAGTTATTATGCTCCTTCGCTACAAGATAATAGGCTCGATAACTCTTTTATTTTCGACTATATCTTTGTGGGTTTGACCCTTTCAGATGTAAAATGTCAAGACGAATCCAACGGTGTAAGCAGAATCGAGCTACGACTTCAGGTTACGGAGTTATTATGCTCCTTTCCTAAAAGATAATAGGCTCGATAACTCTTTTATTTTCGACTATATCTTTGTGGATTTGACCTTTTCTGATGTAAAATGTCAAGGCGAATCCAACGGTGTGATCAGAATTGAGTTACGAGTTCGGGTTACGGAGTTATTGCACTCCTTTCCCACAAAATAATAAGCTCTATAACTCTTTTGTTTTTGATTATATCTTTGTGGATTTGATTTTTTCGCATGTAGAATGCCAAGAAGAATCCAACGGTGTAATCAGAACTGAGCCACGACTTCGTCTTACGGAGTTATTGCACTACTTCCCTACAATATAATAGGCTCTATTACTCTTATTTTCGACTATATCTTTGTGGGTTTGACCATCCCAGATGTAAAATGTCAAGACGAATCCAACGGTGTAATCAGAATTGAGCTACGACTTCAGGTTACGGAGTTATTGTGCTTCTTTCCTAAGAGATAATAGGCTTGATAACTCTTTTATTTTTGACTATATCTCTGTGGATTTGACCTTTTCTGATGTAAGATGTCAAGGCGAATCCAACGGTGTAATCAGAATTGAGCTACGACTTCGGGTAACAAACTTATTGCACTCCTTTCCTACAAGATAATAGGTTCGATAACTCTTTTACTTTCGACTATATCTCTGTGGGTTTGACCCTCCCAGATGTAAAATGTCAAGACAAATCCAACGGTGTAATCAGAATTGAGCTACGACTTCAGGTTACGGAGTTATTGTGCTTCTTTCCTAAAAGATAGTAGGCTCAATAACTCTTTTATTTTCGACTATATCTTTGTGGATTAGATTTTTTCTGGTGTAAAATGTCAAGAGGAATCCAACGGTGTAATCAGAATTGAGCTACGACTTCGGCTTCGGAGTTATTGCACTACTTCCCTACAAGATAATAGGCTCGATAACACTTATTCTCGACTATATCTTTGTGGATTTGACCTTTTCTGATGTAAAATGTCAAGACGAATCCAACGGTGTAATCAGAATTGAGCTACGACTTCGGGTTACGAGGTTATTACACTCTTTTCCTACAAGATAATAGGTCCGATAACTCTTTTACTTTCGACTATATCTCTGTGGGTTTGACCCTCCCAGATGTAAAATGTCAAGACAAATCCAACGGTGTAATCAGAATTGAGCTACGACTTTAGGTTACGGAGTTATTGCGCTTCTTTCCTAAAAGATATTAGGCTCAATAACTCTTTTATTTTCGACTATATCTTTGTGGATTTGACCTTTTCTGATGTAGGATGTCAAGGCGAATCCAACGGTGTAATCAGAATTGAGCTACGACTTCGGGTTACGAGGTTATTACACTCCTTTCCTACAAGATAGTAGGTCCGATAACTCTTTTACTTTCGACTATATCTTTGTGGGTTTGACCCTTTCAGATGTAAAATGTCAAGACAAATCCAACGGTGTAATCAGAATTGAGCTACGACTTCGGGTTACAAACTTATTGCACTCCTTTCCTACAAGATATTAGGTCCGATAACTCTTTTACTTTCGACTATATCTCTGTGGGTTTGACCCTCCCAGATGTAAAATGTCAAGACAAATCCAACGGTGTAATCAGAATTGAGCTACGACTTCAGGTTACGGAGTTATTGTGCTCCTTTCCTAAGAGATAATAGGCTTGATAACTCTTTTATTTTTGACTATATCTTTGTGGATTTGACCTTTTCTGATGTAGGATGTCAAGGCGAATCCAACGGTGTAATCAGAATTGAGCTACGACTTCGGGTTACGAGGTTATTACACTCCTTTCCTACAAGATAATAGGTCCGATAACTCTTTTACTTTCGACTATATCTTTGTGGGTTTGACCCTTTCAGATGTAAAATGTCAAGGCGAATCTAACGGTGTAATCAGAATTGAGCTACGAGTTCGGGTTATGGATTTATTGCACTCCTTTCCCACAAAAAATAATAAGCTCTATAACTCTTTTATTTTCGACTATATCGTTGTGGATTTGATTTTTTCTGATGTAGAATGCCAAGGAGAATCCAACGGTGTAATCAGAATTAAGCTACGACTTCGACTCACGGAGTTATTGCACTTCCTTCCTACAAGATAATAGGCTCTATAACTCTTATTTTCGACTATATCTTTGTAGATTTGACCTTTTCTGATGTAAAATGTCAAGACGAATCCAACGGTGTAATCAGAATTGAGCTACGACTTCAGGTTACGGAGTTATTGTGCTCCTTTCCTAAAAGGTAATAGGCTCGATAACTTTTTTATTTTCGCCTATATCTTTGTGGATTTGACCTTTTCTGATGTAAAATGTCAAGGCGAATCCAACGGTGTGATCAGAATTGAGCTACGAGTTCGGGTTACGGAGTTATTGCACTCCTTTCCCACAAAATATTAAGCTCTATAACTGTTTTATTTTTCACTCTATCTTTGTGGATTTGATTTTTTCTGATGTAGAATGCCAAGAAGAATCCAACGATGTAATCAGAACTGAGCCACGACTTCGTCTTACGGAGTTATTGCACTACTTCCCTACAATATAATAGGCTCTATAACTCTTATTCTCGACTATATCTTTGTGAATTACATTTTTTCTGATGTAGAATGCCAAGAAGAATCCAACGGTGTAATCAGAATTGAACTACGACCTCGACTTACGGACTTATTGCACTTCTTTCCTACAAGATAATAGGCTCTATAACTCTTATTTTCGACTATATCTTTGTGGATTTGACCTTTTCTGATGTAAAATGTCAAGACCAATCCAACGGTGTAATCAGAATTGAGCTACGACTTCAGGTTACGGAGTTATTGTGCTCCTTTCCTAAAAGATAGTAGGCTCGATAACTCTTTTATTTTCGACTATATCTCTGTGGATTTGATTTTTTCTGATGTAGAATGCCAAGGAGAATCCAACGGTCTAATTAGAATTGAGCTAGGACTTTGACTTACGGAGTTATTGCACTTCCTTCCTACAAGATAATAGGCTCTATAACTCTTATTTTCGACTATATCTTTGTGGATTTGACCTTTTCTGATGTAAAATGTCAAGGCGAATCCAACGGTGTAATCAGAATTGAGCTACGAGTTCGACTTACGAAGTTATTGCACTTCTTTCCTACAAGATAATAGGCTCTATAACTCTTATATTCGACTATATCTTTGTGGGTTTGACCTTTTCTGATGTAAAATGTCAAGACGAATCCAACGGTGGAATCAGAATTGAACTACGACTTCAGGTTACGGAGTTATTGTGCTCCTTTCCTAAAAGATAATAGGCTCCATAACTCTTTTATTTTCGACTATATCTTTGTGGATCTGACCTTTTCTGATGTAAAATGTCAAGACGAATCCAACGGTGTAATCAGAATTGAGTTACGGCTTCAGGTTACGGAGTTATTGTGCTCCTTTCCTAAAAGATAATAAGCTCGATAACTCTTTTATTTTCGACTATATCTCTGTGGATTTGATTTTTTCTGATGTAGAATGCCAAGGCGAATCCAACGGTGTAATCAGAATTGAGCTACGGCTTCGGGTTACGGAGTTATTGTGCTCCTTTCCTAAAAGATAATAGGCTCGATAAGTCTTTTATTTTCGACTATATCTCTGTGGATTTGATTTTTTCTGATGTAGAATGCCAAGGAGAATCCAATGGTGTAATCAGAATTGAGCTACGATTTTGACTTACGGAGTTATTGCACTTCCTTCCTACAAGATAATAGGCTCTATAACTCTTATTTTCGACTATATCTTTGTGGATTTGACCTTTTCTGATGTAAAATGTCAAGGCGAATCCAACGGTGTAATCAGAATTGAGCTACGACTTCAGGTTACGGAGTTATTATGCTCCTTTCCTACAAGATAATAGGCTCGATAACTCTTTTATTTTCGACTATATCTTTGTGGGTTTGACCCTTTCAGATGTAAAATATCAAGACGAATCCAACGGTGTAATCAGAATTGAGCTACGACTTTGACTTACGGAGTTATTGCACTTCCTTCCTACAAGATAATAGGCTCTATAACTCTTATTTTCGACTATATCTTTGTGGTTTGACCTTTTCTGATGTAAAATGTCAAGGCGAATCCAACGGTGTAATCAGAATTGAGCTACGGCTTTGGGTTACGAACTTATTGCACTCCTTTCCTACAAGATAATAGGCTCGATAACTCTTTTATTTTCGACAATATCTTTGTGGATTTGACCTTTTCTGATGTAAGATGTCAAGGCGAATCCAACGGTGTAATAGGAATTGAGCTACGACTTTGGGTTACGAACTTATTGCACTCCTTTCCTACAAGATAATAGGTCCGATAACTCTTTTACTTTCGACTATATCTTTGTGGATTTGACCTTTTCTGATGTAAGATGTCAAGACGAATCCAACGGTGTAATCAGAATTGAGCTACGGCTTCAGGTTACGGAGTTACTGTGCTCCTTTCCTAAAAGATAATAGGCTCGATAAGTCTTTTATTTTCGACTATATCTCTGTGGATTTGATTTTTTCTGATGTAGAATGCCAAGGAGAATCCAATGGTGTAATCAGAATTGAGCTACGATTTTGACTTACGGAGTTATTGCACTTCCTTCCTACAAGATAATAGGCTCTATAACTCTTATTCTCGACTATATCTTTGTGGATTTGACCTTTTCTGATGTAAAATGTCAAGGCGAATCCAACGGTGTAATCAGAATTGAGCTACGAGTTCGACTTACGAAGTTATTGCACTTCTTTCCTACAAGATAATAGGCTCTATAACTCTTATATTCGACTATATCTTTGTGGGTTTGACCTTTTCTGATGTAAAATGTCAAGACGAATCCAACGGTGGAATCAGAATTGAACTACGACTTCAGGTTACGGAGTTATTATGCTCCTTTCCTACAAGATAATAGGCTCGATAACTCTTTTATTTTCGACTATATCTTTGTGGGTTTGACCCTTTCAGATGTAAAATGTCAAGACGAATCCAACGGTGTAAGCAGAATCGAGCTACGACTTCAGGTTACGGAGTTATTATGCTCCTTTCCTAAAAGATAATAGGCTCGATAACTCTTTTATTTTCGACTATATCTTTGTGGATTTGACCTTTTCTGATGTAAAATGTCAAGGCGAATCCAACGGTGTGATCAGAATTGAGTTACGAGTTCGGGTTACGGAGTTATTGCACTCCTTTCCCACAAAATAATAAGCTCTATAACTCTTTTGTTTTTGATTATATCTTTGTGGATTTGATTTTTTCGCATGTAGAATGCCAAGAAGAATCCAACGGTGTAATCAGAACTGAGCCACGACTTCGTCTTACGGAGTTATTGCACTACTTCCCTACAATATAATAGGCTCTATTACTCTTATTTTCGACTATATCTTTGTGGGTTTGACCATCCCAGATGTAAAATGTCAAGACGAATCCAACGGTGTAATCAGAATTGAGCTACGACTTCAGGTTACGGAGTTATTGTGCTTCTTTCCTAAGAGATAATAGGCTTGATAACTCTTTTATTTTTGACTATATCTCTGTGGATTTGACCTTTTCTGATGTAAGATGTCAAGGCGAATCCAACGGTGTAATCAGAATTGAGCTACGACTTCGGGTAACAAACTTATTGCACTCCTTTCCTACAAGATAATAGGTTCGATAACTCTTTTACTTTCGACTATATCTCTGTGGGTTTGACCCTCCCAGATGTAAAATGTCAAGACAAATCCAACGGTGTAATCAGAATTGAGCTACGACTTCAGGTTACGGAGTTATTGTGCTTCTTTCCTAAAAGATAGTAGGCTCAATAACTCTTTTATTTTCGACTATATCTTTGTGGATTAGATTTTTTCTGGTGTAAAATGTCAAGAGGAATCCAACGGTGTAATCAGAATTGAGCTACGACTTCGGCTTCGGAGTTATTGCACTACTTCCCTACAAGATAATAGGCTCGATAACACTTATTCTCGACTATATCTTTGTGGATTTGACCTTTTCTGATGTAAAATGTCAAGACGAATCCAACGGTGTAATCAGAATTGAGCTACGACTTCGGGTTACGAGGTTATTACACTCTTTTCCTACAAGATAATAGGTCCGATAACTCTTTTACTTTCGACTATATCTCTGTGGGTTTGACCCTCCCAGATGTAAAATGTCAAGACAAATCCAACGGTGTAATCAGAATTGAGCTACGACTTTAGGTTACGGAGTTATTGCGCTTCTTTCCTAAAAGATATTAGGCTCAATAACTCTTTTATTTCCGACTATATCTTTGTGGATTTGACCTTTTCTGATGTAGGATGTCAAGGCGAATCCAACGGTGTAATCAGAATTGAGCTACGACTTCGGGTTACGAGGTTATTACACTCCTTTCCTACAAGATAGTAGGTCCGATAACTCTTTTACT
The DNA here is from genome assembly GCA_030157275.1 of Cynaeus angustus. Lineage (NCBI taxonomy): Eukaryota > Metazoa > Arthropoda > Insecta > Coleoptera > Tenebrionidae > Cynaeus > Cynaeus angustus. Next base: position 1,267,698 of record CM058059.1, read on the forward strand.
TTCGACTATATCTTTGTGGGTTTGACCCTTTCAGATGTAAAATGTCAAGACAAATCCAACGGTGTAATCAGAATTGAGCTACGACTTCGGGTTACAAACTTATTGCACTCCTTTCCTACAAGATATTAGGTCCGATAACTCTTTTACTTTCGACTATATCTCTATGGGTTTGACCCTCCCAGATGTAAAATGTCAAGACAAATCCAACGGTGTAATCAGAATTGAGCTACGACTTCAGGTTACGGAGTTATTGTGCTCCTTTCCTAAGAGATAATAGGCTTGATAACTCTTTTATTTTTGACTATATCTTTGTGGATTTGACCTTTTCTGATGTAGGATGTCAAGGCGAATCCAACGGTGTAATCAGAATTGAGCTACGACTTCGGGTTACGAGGTTATTACACTCCTTTCCTACAAGATAATAGGTCCGATAACTCTTTTACTTTCGACTATATCTTTGTGGGTTTGACCCTTTCAGATGTAAAATGTCAAGGCGAATCTAACGGTGTAATCAGAATTGAGCTACGAGTTCGGGTTATGGATTTATTGCACTCCTTTCCCACAAAAAATAATAAGCTCTATAACTCTTTTATTTTCGACTATATCGTTGTGGATTTGATTTTTTCTGATGTAGAATGCCAAGGAGAATCCAACGGTGTAATCAGAATTAAGCTACGACTTCGACTCACGGAGTTATTGCACTTCCTTCCTACAAGATAATAGGCTCTATAACTCTTATTTTCGACTATATCTTTGTAGATTTGACCTTTTCTGATGTAAAATGTCAAGGCGAATCCAACGGTGTAATCAGAATTGAGCTACGACTTCAGGTTACGGAGTTATTGTGCTCCTTTCCTAAAAGGTAATAGGCTCGATAACTTTTTTATTTTCGCCTATATCTTTGTGGATTTGACCTTTTCTGATGTAAAATGTCAAGGCGAATCCAACGGTGTGATCAGAATTGAGCTACGAGTTCGGGTTACGGAGTTATTGCACTCCTTTCCCACAAAATATTAAGCTCTATAACTGTTTTATTTTTCACTCTATCTTTGTGGATTTGATTTTTTCTGATGTAGAATGCCAAGAAGAATCCAACGATGTAATCAGAACTGAGCCACGACTTCGTCTTACGGAGTTATTGCACTACTTCCCTACAATATAATAGGCTCTATAACTCTTATTCTCGACTATATCTTTGTGAATTACATTTTTTCTGATGTAGAATGCCAAGAAGAATCCAACGGTGTAATCAGAATTGAACTACGACCTCGACTTACGGACTTATTGCACTTCTTTCCTACAAGATAATAGGCTCTATAACTCTTATTTTCGACTATATCTTTGTGGATTTGACCTTTTCTGATGTAAAATGTCAAGACCAATCCAACGGTGTAATCAGAATTGAGCTACGACTTCAGGTTACGGAGTTATTGTGCTCCTTTCCTAAAAGATAGTAGGCTCGATAACTCTTTTATTTTCGACTATATCTCTGTGGATTTGATTTTTTCTGATGTAGAATGCCAAGGAGAATCCAACGGTCTAATTAGAATTGAGCTAGGACTTTGACTTACGGAGTTATTGCACTTCCTTCCTACAAGATAATAGGCTCTATAACTCTTATTTTCGACTATATCTTTGTGGATTTGACCTTTTCTGATGTAAAATGTCAAGGCGAATCCAACGGTGTAATCAGAATTGAGCTACGAGTTCGACTTACGAAGTTATTGCACTTCTTTCCTACAAGATAATAGGCTCTATAACTCTTATATTCGACTATATCTTTGTGGGTTTGACCTTTTCTGATGTAAAATGTCAAGACGAATCCAACGGTGGAATCAGAATTGAACTACGACTTCAGGTTACGGAGTTATTGTGCTCCTTTCCTAAAAGATAATAGGCTCGATAACTCTTTAATTTTCGACTATATCTTTGTGGATTTGACCTTTTCTGATGTAAGATGTCAAGGCGAATCCAACGGTGTAATCAGAATTGAGCTACGACTTCGGGTTACGAAGTTATTACACTCCTTTCCTACAAGATAATAGGTCCGATAACTCTTTTACTTTCGACTTTATCTTTGTGGGTTTGATCCCTTCAGATGTAAAATGTCAAGACGAATCCAACGGTGTAATCAGAATTGAGCTACGACTTCAGGTTACGGAGTTATTGCGCTTCTTTCCTAAAAGATAGTAGGCTCAATAACTCTTTTATTTTCGACTATATCTTTGTGGATTAGATTTTTTCTGGTGTAAAATGTCAAGACGAATCCAACGGTGTAATCAGAATTGAGCTACGACTTCAGGTTACGGAGTTATTGCGCTTCTTTCCTAAAAGATAGTAGGCTCAATAACTCTTTTATTTTCGAATATATCTTTGTGGATTTGACCTTTTCTGATGTAAAATGTCAAGGCGAATCCAACGGTGTGATCAGAATTGAGCTACGAGTTCGGGTTACGGAGTTATTGCACTCCTTTCCCACAAAATAATAAGCTCTATAACTCTTTTATTTTTGACTATATCTTTGTGGATTTGATTTTTTCGCATGTAGAATGCCAAGAAGAATCCAACGGTGTAATCAGAACTGAGCCACGACTTCGTCTTACGGAGTTATTGCACTACTTCCCTACAATATAATAGGCTCTATAACTCTTATTTTCGACTATATCTTTGTGGGTTTGACCTTTTCTGATGTAAAATGTCAAGGTGAATCCAACAGTGTGATCAGAATTAAGCTACGAGTTCAAGTTACGGAGTTATTGTGCTCCTTTTCTAAAAGATAATAGGCTCGATAACTCTTTTATTTTCGACTATATCTTTGTGGATTTGACCTTTTCTGATGTAAGATATCAAGGCGAATCCAACGGTGTAATCAGAATTGAGCTACGGGTTCGACTAACGGAGTTATTGCACTTCTTTCCTACAAGATAATAGGCTCTATAACTCTTATATTCGACTATATCTTTGTGGATTTGACCTTCTCGGATGTAAAATGTCAAGACGAATCCAACGGTGTAAGCAGAATTGAGCTACGACTTCAGGTTACGGAGTTATTATGCTCCTTTCCTAAAAGATAATAGGCTCGATAACTCTTTTATTTTCGACTATATCTTTGTGGATTTGACCTTTTCTGATGTAAAATGTCAAGGTGAATCCAACAGTGTGATCAGAATTAAGCTACGAGTTCAGGTTACGGAGTTATTGTGCTCCTTTCCTAAAAGATAATAGGCTCGATAACTCTTTAATTTTCGGCTATATCTTTGTGGATTTGACCTTTTCTGATGTAAGATGTCAAGGCGAATCCAACGGTGTAATCAGAATTTAGCTACGACTTCGGGTTACGAAGTTATTACACTCCTTTCCTACAAGATAATAGGTCCGATAACTCTTTTACTTTCGACTTTATCTTTGTGGGTTTGATCCCTTCAGATGTAAAATGTCAAGACGAATCCAACGGTGTAATCAGAATTGAGCTACGACTTCAGGTTACGGAGTTATTGCGCTTCTTTCCTAAAAGATAGTAGGCTCAATAACTCTTTTATTTTCGACTATATCTTTGTGGATTTGACCTTTTCTGATGTAAAATGTCAAGGCGAATCCAACGGTGTGATCAGAATTGAGCTACGAGTTCGGGTTACGGAGTTATTGCACTCCTTTCCCACAAAATAATAAGCTCTATAACTCTTTTATTTTTGACTATATCTTTGTGGATTTGATTTTTTCGCATGTAGAATGCCAAGAAGAATCCAACGGTGTAATCAGAACTGAGCCACGACTTCGTCTTACGGAGTTATTGCACTACTTCCCTACAATATAATAGGCTCTATAACTCTTATTTTCGACTATATCTTTGTGGGTTTGACCTTTTCTGATGTAAAATGTCAAGGTGAATCCAACAGTGTGATCAGAATTAAGCTACGAGTTCAGGTTACGGAGTTATTGTGCTCCTTTCCTAAAAGATAATAGGCTCGATAACTCTTTTATTTTCGACTATATCTTTGTGGATTTGACCTTTTCTGATGTAAGATATCAAGGCGAATCCAACGGTGTAATCAGAATTGAGCTACGGGTTCGACTTACGGAGTTATTGCACTTCTTTCCTACAAGATAATAGGCTCTATAACTCTTATATTCGACTATATCTTTGTGGATTTGACCTTTTCGGATGTAAAATGTCAAGACGAATCCAACGGTGTAAGCAGAATTGAGCTACGACTTCAGGTTACGGAGTTATTATGCTCCTTTCCTAAAAGATAATAGGCTCGATAACTCTTTTATTTTCGACTATATCTTTGTGGATTTGACCTTTTCTGATGTAAAATGTCAAGGTGAATCCAACAGTGTGATCAGAAGTAAGCTACGGGTTCAGGTTACGGAGTTATTGTGCTCCTTTCCTAAAAGATAATAGTCTCGATAACTCTTTAATTTTCGACTATATCTTTGTGGGTTTGACCTTTTCTGATGTAAGATGTCAAGGCGAATCCAACGGTGTAATCAGAATTGAGCTATGACTTCGGGTTACGAAGTTATTACACTCCTTTCCTACAAGATAATAGGTCCGATAACTCTTTTACTTTCGACTTTATCTTTGTGGGTTTGATCCCTCCAGACGTAAAATGTCAAGACGAATCCAACGGTGTAATCAGAATTGAGCTAGAACTTCAGGTTACGGAGTTATTGCGCTTCTTTCCTAAAAGATAGTAGGCTCAATAACTCTTTTATTTTCGACTATATCTTTGTGGATTTGATTTTTTCTGATGTAGAATGCCAAGGAGAATCCAACGGTGTAATCAGAATTAAGCTACGACTTCGACTCACGGAGTTATTGCACTTCCTTCCTACAAGATAATAGGCTCTATAACTCTTATTTTCGACTATATCTTTGTAGATTTGACCTTTTCTGATGTAAAATGTCAAGACGAATCCAACGGTGTAATCAGAATTGAGCTACGACTTCAGGTTACGGAGTTATTATGCTCCTTTCCTAAAAGATAATAGGCTCGATAACTTTTTTATTTTCGACTATATCTTTGTGGATTTGACCTTTTCTGATGTAAAATGTCAAGGCGAATCCAACGGTGTGATCAGAATTGAGCTACGAGTTCGGGTTACGGAGTTATTGCACTCCTTTCCCACAAAATATTAAGCTCTATAACTCTTTTATTTTTCGTTCTATCTTTGTGGATTTGATTTTTTCTGATGTAGAATGCCAAGAAGAATCCAACGATGTAATCAGAACTGAACCACGACCTCGTCTTACGGAGTTATTGCACTACTTCCCTACAATATAATAGGCTCTATAACTCTTATTCTCGACTATATCTTTGTGAATTAGATTTTCTCTGATGTAGAATGCCAAGAAGAATCCAACGGTGTAATCAGAATTGAAATACGACCTCGACTTACGGACTTATTGCACTTCTTTCCTACAAGATAATAGGCTCTATAACTCTTATTTTCGACTATATCTTTGTGGATTTGACCTTTTCTGATGTGAGATGTTAAGACGAATCCAACGGTGTAATCAGAATTGAGCTACGACTTCAGGTTACGGAGTTATTGTGCTCCTTTCCTAAAAGATAATGGGCTCGATAACTCTTTTATTTTCGACTATATCTCTGTGGATTTGATTTTTTCTGATGTAGAATGCCAAGGAGAATCCAATGGTGTAATCAGAATTGAGCTACGACTTTGACTTACGGAGTTATTGCACTTCCTTCCTACAAGATAATAGGCTCTATAACTCTTATTTTCGACTATATCTTTGTGGATTTGACCTTTTCTGATGTAAAATGTCAAGACGAATCCAACGGTGTAATCAGAATTGAGCTACGGCTTCAGGTTACGGAGTTATTGTGCTCCTTTCCTAAAAGATAATAGGCTCGATAAGTCTTTTATTTTCGACTATATCTCTGTGGATTTGATTTTTTCTGATGTAGAATGCCGAGGAGAATCCAATGGTGTAATCAGAATTGAGCTACGATTTTGACTTACGGAGTTATTGCACTTCCTTCCTACAAGATAATAGGCTCTATAACTCTTATTTTCGACTATATCTTTGTGGATTTGACCTTTTCTGATGTAAAATGTCAAGGCGAATCCAACGGTGTAATCAGAATTGAGCTACGAGTTCGACTTACGAAGTTATTGCACTTCTTTCCTACAAGATAATAGGCTCTATAACTCTTATATTCGACTATATCTTTGTGGGTTTGACCTTTTCTGATGTAAAATGTCAAGACGAATCCAACGGTGGAGTCAGAATTGAACTACGACTTCAGGTTACGGAGTTATTATGCTCCTTTCCTAAAAGATAATAGGCTCGATAACTCTTTCATTTTCGACTATATCTTTGTGGATTTGACCTTTTCTGATGTAAAATGTCAAGGCGAATCCAACAGTGTAATCAGAATTGAGCTAGCGCCTCGGGTTACGGAGTTATTGCGCTCCTTTCCTAAAAGATAATAGGCTCGATAACTCTTTTATTTTCGACTTTATCTTTGTGGATTTGACCCTTTCTGATGTAAAATGCCAAGACGAATTCAACGGAGTAATCAGAATTGAGCTACGACTTCAGGTTACGGAGTTATTATGCTCCTTTCCTAAAAGATAATAGGCTCGATAACTCTTTCATTTTCGACTATATCTTTGTGGATTTGACCTTTTCTGATGTAAAATGTCAAGGCGAATCCAACAGTGTAATCAGAATTGAGCTAGCGCCTCGGGTTACGGAGTTATTGCGCTCCTTTCCTAAAAGATAATAGGCTCGATAACTCTTTTATTTTCGACTTTATCTTTGTGGATTTGACCCTTTCTGATGTAAAATGCCAAGACGAATTCAACGGAGTAATCAGAATTGAGCTACGACTTCAGGTTACGGAGTTATTATGCTCCTTTCCTAAAAGATAATAGGCTCGATAACTCTTTTATTTTCGACTATATCTTTGTGGATTTGACCTTTTCTGATGTAAAATGTCAAGGTGAATCCAACAGTGTGATCAGAAGTAAGCTACGGGTTCAGGTTACGGAGTTATTGTGCTCCTTTCCTAAAAGATAATAGTCTCGATAACTCTTTAATTTTCGACTATATCTTTGTGGGTTTGACCTTTTCTGATGTAAGATGTCAAGGCGAATCCAACGGTGTAATCAGAATTGAGCTATGACTTCGGGTTACGAAGTTATTACACTCCTTTCCTACAAGATAATAGGTCCGATAACTCTTTTACTTTCGACTTTATCTTTGTGGGTTTGATCCCTCCAGACGTAAAATGTCAAGACGAATCCACCGGTGTAATCAGAATTGAGCTACAACTTCAGGTTACGGAGTTATTGCGCTTCTTTCCTAAAAGATAGTAGGCTCAATAACTCTTTTATTTTCGACTATATCTTTGTGGATTTGATTTTTTCTGATGTAGAATGCCAAGGAGAATCCAACGGTGTAATCAGAATTAAGCTACGACTTCGACTCACGGAGTTATTGCACTTCCTTCCTACAAGATAATAGGCTCTATAACTCTTATTTTCGACTATATCTTTGTAGATTTGACCTTTTCTGATGTAAAATGTCAAGACGAATCCAACGGTGTAATCAGAATTGAGCTACGACTTCAGGTTACGGAGTTATTATGCTCCTTTCCTAAAAGATAATGGGCTCGATAACTCTTTTATTTTCGACTATATCTCTGTGGATTTGATTTTTTCTGATGTAGAATGCCAAGGAGAATCCAATGGTGTAATCAGAATTGAGCTACGACTTTGACTTACGGAGTTATTGCACTTCCTTCCTACAAGATAATAGGCTCTATAACTCTTATTTTCGACTATATCTTTGTGGGTTTGACCCTCCCAGATGTAAAATGTCAAGACGAATCCAGCGGTGTAATCAGAATTGAGCTACGACTTCAGGTTACGGAGTTATAGCGCTTCTTTCCTAAAAGATGGTAGGCTCAATAACTCTTTTATTTTCGACTATATCTTTGTGGATTTGACCTTTTCTGATGTAAGATATCAAGGCGAATCCAACGGTGTAATCAGAATTGAGCTACGGGTTCGACTTACGGAGTTATTGCACTTCTTTCCTACAAGATAATAGGCTCGATAACTCTTTTATTTTCGACAATATCTTTGTGGATTTGACCTTTTCTGATGTAAGATGTCAAGGCGAATCCAACGGTGTAATAGGAATTGAGCTACGACTTCGGGTTACGAACTTATTGCACTCCTTTCCTACAAGATAATAGGTCCGATAACTCTTTTACTTTCGACTATATCTTTGTGGATTTGACCTTTTCTGATGTAAGATGTCAAGACGAATCCAACGGTGTAATCAGAATTGAGCTACGGCTTCAGGTTACGGAGTTATTGTGCTCCTTTCCTAAAAGATAATAGGCTCGATAAGTCTTTTATTTTCGACTATATCTCTGTGGATTTGATTTTTTCTGATGTAGAATGCCAAGGAGAATCCAATGGTGTAATCAGAATTGAGCTACGATTTTGACTTACGGAGTTATTGCACTTCCTTCCTACAAGATAATAGGCTCTATAACTCTTATATTCGACTATATCTTTGTGGATTTGACCTTTTCTGATGTGAGATGTTAAGACGAATCCAACGGTGTAATCAGAATTGAGCTACGACTTCAGGTTACGGAGTTATTGTGCTCCTTTCCTAAAAGATAATGGGCTCGATAACTCTTTTATTTTCGACTATATCTCTGTGGATTTGATTTTTTCTGATGTAGAATGCCAAGGAGAATCCAATGGTGTAATCAGAATTGAGCTACGACTTTGACTTACGGAGTTATTGCACTTCCTTCCTACAAGATAATAGGCTCTATAACTCTTATTTTCGACTATATCTTTGTGGATTTGACCTTTTCTGATGTAAAATGTCAAGACGAATCCAACGGTGTAATCAGAATTGAGCTACGGCTTCAGGTTACGGAGTTATTGTGCTCCTTTCCTAAAAGATAATAGGCTCGATAAGTCTTTTATTTTCGACTATATCTCTGTGGATTTGATTTTTTCTGATGTAGAATGCCGAGGAGAATCCAATGGTGTAATCAGAATTGAGCTACGATTTTGACTTACGGAGTTATTGCACTTCCTTCCTACAAGATAATAGGCTCTATAACTCTTATTTTCGACTATATCTTTGTGGATTTGACCTTTTCTGATGTAAAATGTCAAGGCGAATCCAACGGTGTAATCAGAATTGAGCTACGAGTTCGACTTACGAAGTTATTGCACTTCTTTCCTACAAGATAATAGGCTCTATAACTCTTATATTCGACTATATCTTTGTGGGTTTGACCTTTTCTGATGTAAAATGTCAAGACGAATCCAACGGTGGAGTCAGAATTGAACTACGACTTCAGGTTACGGAGTTATTATGCTCCTTTCCTAAAAGATAATAGGCTCGATAACTCTTTCATTTTCGACTATATCTTTGTGGATTTGACCTTTTCTGATGTAAAATGTCAAGGCGAATCCAACAGTGTAATCAGAATTGAGCTAGCGCCTCGGGTTACGGAGTTATTGCGCTCCTTTCCTAAAAGATAATAGGCTCGATAACTCTTTTATTTTCGACTTTATCTTTGTGGATTTGACCCTTTCTGATGTAAAATGCCAAGACGAATTCAACGGAGTAATCAGAATTGAGCTACGACTTCAGGTTACGGAGTTATTATGCTCCTTTCCTAAAAGATAATAGGCTCGATAACTCTTTCATTTTCGACTATATCTTTGTGGATTTGACCTTTTCTGATGTAAAATGTCAAGGCGAATCCAACAGTGTAATCAGAATTGAGCTAGCGCCTCGGGTTACGGAGTTATTGCGCTCCTTTCCTAAAAGATAATAGGCTCGATAACTCTTTTATTTTCGACTTTATCTTTGTGGATTTGACCCTTTCTGATGTAAAATGCCAAGACGAATTCAACGGAGTAATCAGAATTGAGCTACGACTTCAGGTTACGGAGTTATTATGCTCCTTTCCTAAAAGATAATAGGCTCGATAACTCTTTTATTTTCGACTATATCTTTGTGGATTTGACCTTTTCTGATGTAAAATGTCAAGGTGAATCCAACAGTGTGATCAGAAGTAAGCTACGGGTTCAGGTTACGGAGTTATTGTGCTCCTTTCCTAAAAGATAATAGTCTCGATAACTCTTTAATTTTCGACTATATCTTTGTGGATTTGACCTTTTCTGATGTAAAATGTCAAGGTGAATCCAACAGTGTGATCAGAATTAAGCTACGAGTTCAGGTTACGGAGTTATTGTGCTCCTTTCCTAAAAGATAATAGGCTCGATAACTCTTTAATTTTCGACTATATCTTTGTGGATTTGACCTTTTCTGATGTAAGATGTCAAGGCGAATCCAACGGTGTAATCAGAATTGAGCTACGACTTCGGGTTACGAAGTTATTACACTCCTTTCCTACAAGATAATAGGTCCGATAACTCTTTTACTTTCGACTTTATCTTTGTGGGTTTGATCCCTTCAGATGTAAAATGTCAAGACGAATCCAACGGTGTAATCAGAATTGAGCTACGGCTTCAGGTTACGGAGTTATTGTGCTCCTTTCCTAAAAGATAATAGGCTCGATAAGTCTTTTATTTTCGACTATATCTCTGTGGATTTGATTTTTTCTGATGTAGAATGCCGAGGAGAATCCAATGGTGTAATCAGAATTGAGCTACGATTTTGACTTACGGAGTTATTGCACTTCCTTCCTACAAGATAATAGGCTCTATAACTCTTATTTTCGACTATATCTTTGTGGATTTGACCTTTTCTGATGTAAAATGTCAAGGCGAATCCAACGGTGTAATCAGAATTGAGCTACGAGTTCGACTTACGAAGTTATTGCACTTCTTTCCTACAAGATAATAGGCTCTATAACTCTTATATTCGACTATATCTTTGTGGGTTTGACCTTTTCTGATGTAAAATGTCAAGACGAATCCAACGGTGGAGTCAGAATTGAACTACGACTTCAGGTTACGGAGTTATTATGCTCCTTTCCTAAAAGATAATAGGCTCGATAACTCTTTCATTTTCGACTATATCTTTGTGGATTTGACCTTTTCTGATGTAAAATGTCAAGGCGAGTCCAACAGTGTAATCAGAATTGAGCTAGCGCCTCGGGTTACGGAGTTATTGCGCTCCTTTCCTAAAAGATAATAGGCTCGATAACTCTTTTATTTTCGACTTTATCTTTGTGGATTTGACCCTTTCTGATGTAAAATGCCAAGACGAATTCAACGGAGTAATCAGAATTGAGCTACGACTTCAGGTTACGGAGTTATTATGCTCCTTTCCTAAAAGATAATAGGCTCGATAACTCTTTCATTTTCGACTATATCTTTGTGGATTTGACCTTTTCTGATGTAAAATGTCAAGGCGAATCCAACAGTGTAATCAGAATTGAGCTAGCGCCTCGGGTTACGGAGTTATTGCGCTCCTTTCCTAAAAGATAATAGGCTCGATAACTCTTTTATTTTCGACTTTATCTTTGTGGATTTGACCCTTTCTGATGTAAAATGCCAAGACGAATTCAACGGAGTAATCAGAATTGAGCTACGACTTCAGGTTACGGAGTTATTATGCTCCTTTCCTAAAAGATAATAGGCTCGATAACTCTTTTATTTTCGACTATATCTTTGTGGATTTGACCTTTTCTGATGTAAAATGTCAAGGTGAATCCAACAGTGTGATCAGAAGTAAGCTACGGGTTCAGGTTACGGAGTTATTGTGCTCCTTTCCTAAAAGATAATAGTCTCGATAACTCTTTAATTTTCGACTATATCTTTGTGGGTTTGACCTTTTCTGATGTAAGATGTCAAGGCGAATCCAACGGTGTAATCAGAATTGAGCTATGACTTCGGGTTACGAAGTTATTACACTCCTTTCCTACAAGATAATAGGTCCGATAACTCTTTTACTTTCGACTTTATCTTTGTGGGTTTGATCCCTCCAGACGTAAAATGTCAAGACGAATCCACCGGTGTAATCAGAATTGAGCTACAACTTCAGGTTACGGAGTTATTGCGCTTCTTTCCTAAAAGATAGTAGGCTCAATAACTCTTTTATTTTCGACTATATCTTTGTGGATTTGATTTTTTCTGATGTAGAATGCCAAGGAGAATCCAACGGTGTAATCAGAATTAAGCTACGACTTCGACTCACGGAGTTATTGCACTTCCTTCCTACAAGATAATAGGCTCTATAACTCTTATTTTCGACTATATCTTTGTAGATTTGACCTTTTCTGATGTAAAATGTCAAGACGAATCCAACGGTGTAATCAGAATTGAGCTACGACTTCAGGTTACGGAGTTATTATGCTCCTTTCCTAAAAGATAATGGGCTCGATAACTCTTTTATTTTCGACTATATCTCTGTGGATTTGATTTTTTCTGATGTAGAATGCCAAGGAGAATCCAATGGTGTAATCAGAATTGAGCTACGACTTTGACTTACGGAGTTATTGCACTTCCTTCCTACAAGATAATAGGCTCTATAACTCTTATTTTCGACTATATCTTTGTGGGTTTGACCCTCCCAGATGTAAAATGTCAAGACGAATCCAGCGGTGTAATCAGAATTGAGCTACGACTTCAGGTTACGGAGTTATAGCGCTTCTTTCCTAAAAGATAATAGGTCCGATAACTCTTTTACTTTCGACTATATCTTTGTGGATTTGACCTTTTCTGATGTAAGATGTCAAGACGAATCCAACGGTGTAATCAGAATTGAGCTACGGCTTCAGGTTACGGAGTTATTGTGCTCCTTTCCTAAAAGATAATAGGCTCGATAAGTCTTTTATTTTCGACTATATCTCTGTGGATTTGATTTTTTCTGATGTAGAATGCCAAGGAGAATCCAATGGTGTAATCAGAATTGAGCTACGATTTTGACTTACGGAGTTATTGCACTTCCTTCCTACAAGATAATAGGCTCTATAACTCTTATATTCGACTATATCTTTGTGGATTTGACCTTTTCGGATGTAAAATGTCAAGACGAATCCAGCGGTGTAAGCAGAATTGAGCTACGACTTCAGGTTACGGAGTTATTATGCTCCTTTCCTAAAAGATAATGGGCTTGATAACTCTTTTATTTTCGACTATATCTTTGTGGATTTGACCTTTTCTGATGTAAAATGTCAAGGTGAATCCAACAGTGTGATCAGAATTAAGCTACGAGTTCAGGTTACGGAGTTATTGTGCTCCTTTCCTAAAAGATAATAGGCTCGATAACTCTTTAATTTTCGACTATATCTTTGTGGATTTGACCTTTTCTGATGTAAGATGTCAAGGCGAATCCAACGGTGTAATCAGAATTGAGCTACGACTTCGGGTTACGAAGTTATTACACTCCTTTCCTACAAGATAATAGGTCCGATAACTCTTTTACTTTCGACTTTATCTTTGTGGGTTTGATCCCTTCAGATGTAAAATGTCAAGACGAATCCAACGGTGTAATCAGAATTGAGCTACGGCTTCAGGTTACGGAGTTATTGTGCTCCTTTCCTAAAAGATAATAGGCTCGATAAGTCTTTTATTTTCGACTATATCTCTGTGGATTTGATTTTTTCTGATGTAGAATGCCGAGGAGAATCCAATGGTGTAATCAGAATTGAGCTACGATTTTGACTTACGGAGTTATTGCACTTCCTTCCTACAAGATAATAGGCTCTATAACTCTTATTTTCGACTATATCTTTGTGGATTTGACCTTTTCTGATGTAAAATGTCAAGGCGAATCCAACGGTGTAATCAGAATTGAGCTACGAGTTCGACTTACGAAGTTATTGCACTTCTTTCCTACAAGATAATAGGCTCTATAACTCTTATATTCGACTATATCTTTGTGGGTTTGACCTTTTCTGATGTAAAATGTCAAGACGAATCCAACGGTGGAGTCAGAATTGAACTACGACTTCAGGTTACGGAGTTATTATGCTCCTTTCCTAAAAGATAATAGGCTCGATAACTCTTTCATTTTCGACTATATCTTTGTGGATTTGACCTTTTCTGATGTAAAATGTCAAGGCGAATCCAACAGTGTAATCAGAATTGAGCTAGCGCCTCGGGTTACGGAGTTATTGCGCTCCTTTCCTAAAAGATAATAGGCTCGATAACTCTTTTATTTTCGACTTTATCTTTGTGGATTTGACCCTTTCTGATGTAAAATGCCAAGACGAATTCAACGGAGTAATCAGAATTGAGCTACGACTTCAGGTTACGGAGTTATTATGCTCCTTTCCTAAAAGATAATAGGCTCGATAACTCTTTCATTTTCGACTATATCTTTGTGGATTTGACCTTTTCTGATGTAAAATGTCAAGGCGAATCCAACAGTGTAATCAGAATTGAGCTAGCGCCTCGGGTTACGGAGTTATTGCGCTCCTTTCCTAAAAGATAATAGGCTCGATAACTCTTTTATTTTCGACTTTATCTTTGTGGATTTGACCCTTTCTGATGTAAAATGCCAAGACGAATTCAACGGAGTAATCAGAATTGAGCTACGACTTCAGGTTACGGAGTTATTATGCTCCTTTCCTAAAAGATAATAGGCTCGATAACTCTTTTATTTTCGACTATATCTTTGTGGATTTGACCTTTTCTGATGTAAAATGTCAAGGTGAATCCAACAGTGTGATCAGAAGTAAGCTACGGGTTCAGGTTACGGAGTTATTGTGCTCCTTTCCTAAAAGATAATAGTCTCGATAACTCTTTAATTTTCGACTATATCTTTGTGGGTTTGACCTTTTCTGATGTAAGATGTCAAGGCGAATCCAACGGTGTAATCAGAATTGAGCTATGACTTCGGGTTACGAAGTTATTACACTCCTTTCCTACAAGATAATAGGTCCGATAACTCTTTTACTTTCGACTTTATCTTTGTGGGTTTGATCCCTCCAGACGTAAAATGTCAAGACGAATCCACCGGTGTAATCAGAATTGAGCTACAACTTCAGGTTACGGAGTTATTGCGCTTCTTTCCTAAAAGATAGTAGGCTCAATAACTCTTTTATTTTCGACTATATCTTTGTGGATTTGATTTTTTCTGATGTAGAATGCCAAGGAGAATCCAACGGTGTAATCAGAATTAAGCTACGACTTCGACTCACGGAGTTATTGCACTTCCTTCCTACAAGATAATAGGCTCTATAACTCTTATTTTCGACTATATCTTTGTAGATTTGACCTTTTCTGATGTAAAATGTCAAGACGAATCCAACGGTGTAATCAGAATTGAGCTATGACTTCAGGTTACGGAGTTATTATGCTCCTTTCCTAAAAGATAATGGGCTCGATAACTCTTTTATTTTCGACTATATCTCTGTGGATTTGATTTTTTCTGATGTAGAATGCCAAGGAGAATCCAATGGTGTAATCAGAATTGAGCTACGACTTTGACTTACGGAGTTATTGCACTTCCTTCCTACAAGATAATAGGCTCTATAACTCTTATTTTCGACTATATCTTTGTGGGTTTGACCCTCCCAGATGTAAAATGTCAAGACGAATCCAGCGGTGTAATCAGAATTGAGCTACGACTTCAGGTTACGGAGTTATAGCGCTTCTTTCCTAAAAGATGGTAGGCTCAATAACTCTTTTATTTTCGACTATATCTTTGTGGATTTGACCTTTTCTGATGTAAGATATCAAGGCGAATCCAACGGTGTAATCAGAATTGAGCTACGGGTTCGACTTACGGAGTTATTGCACTTCTTTCCTACAAGATAATAGGCTCGATAACTCTTTTATTTTCGACAATATCTTTGTGGATTTGACCTTTTCTGATGTAAGATGTCAAGGCGAATCCAACGGTGTAATAGGAATTGAGCTACGACTTCGGGTTACGAACTTATTGCACTCCTTTCCTACAAGATAATAGGTCCGATAACTCTTTTACTTTCGACTATATCTTTGTGGATTTGACCTTTTCTGATGTAAGATGTCAAGACGAATCCAACGGTGTAATCAGAATTGAGCTACGGCTTCAGGTTACGGAGTTATTGTGCTCCTTTCCTAAAAGATAATAGGCTCGATAAGTCTTTTATTTTCGACTATATCTCTGTGGATTTGATTTTTTCTGATGTAGAATGCCAAGGAGAATCCAATGGTGTAATCAGAATTGAGCTACGATTTTGACTTACGGAGTTATTGCACTTCCTTCCTACAAGATAATAGGCTCTATAACTCTTATATTCGACTATATCTTTGTGGATTTGACCTTTTCGGATGTAAAATGTCAAGACGAATCCAGCGGTGTAAGCAGAATTGAGCTACGACTTCAGGTTACGGAGTTATTATGCTCCTTTCCTAAAAGATAATGGGCTTGATAACTCTTTTATTTTCGACTACATCTTTGTGGATTTGACCTTTTCTGATGTAAAATGTCAAGGTGAATCCAACAGTGTGATCAGAATTAAGCTACGAGTTCAGGTTACGGAGTTATTGTGCTCCTTTCCTAAAAGATAATAGGCTCGATAACTCTTTAATTTTCGACTATATCTTTGTGGATTTGACCTTTTCTGATGTAAGATGTCAAGGCGAATCCAACGGTGTAATCAGAATTGAGCTACGACTTCGGGTTACGAAGTTATTACACTCCTTTCCTACAAGATAATAGGTCCGATAACTCTTTTACTTTCGACTTTATCTTTGTGGGTTTGATCCCTTCAGATGTAAAATGTCAAGACGAATCCAACGGTGTAATCAGAATTGAGCTACGACTTCAGGTTACGGAGTTATTGCGCTTCTTTCCTAAAAGATAGTAGGCTCAATAACTCTTTTATTTTTGACTATATCTTTGTGGATTAGATTTTTTCTGGTGTAAAATGTCAAGACGAATCCAACGGTGTAATCAGAATTGAGCTACGACTTCAGGTTACGGAGTTATTGCGCTTCTTTCCTAAAAGATAGTAGGCTCAATAACTCTTTTATTTTCGAATATATCTTTGTGGATTTGACCTTTTCTGATGTAAAATGTCAAGGCGAATCCAACGGTGTGATCAGAATTGAGCTACGAGTTCGGGTTACGGAGTTATTGCACTCCTTTCCCACAAAATAATAAGCTCTATAACTCTTTTATTTTTGACTATATCTTTGTGGATTTGATTTTTTCGCATGTAGAATGCCAAGAAGAATCCAACGGTGTAATCAGAACTGAGCCACGACTTCGTCTTACGGAGTTATTGCACTACTTCCCTACAATATAATAGGCTCTATAACTCTTATTTTCGACTATATCTTTGTGGGTTTGACCTTTTCTGATGTAAAATGTCAAGGTGAATCCAACAGTGTGATCAGAATTAAGCTACGAGTTCAGGTTACGGAGTTATTGTGCTCCTTTTCTAAAAGATAATAGGCTCGATAACTCTTTTATTTTCGACTATATCTTTGTGGATTTGACCTTTTCTGATGTAAGATATCAAGGCGAATCCAACGGTGTAATCAGAATTGAGCTACGGGTTCGACTAACGGAGTTATTGCACTTCTTTCCTACAAGATAATAGGCTCTATAACTCTTATATTCGACTATATCTTTGTGGATTTGACCTTCTCGGATGTAAAATGTCAAGACGAATCCAACGGTGTAAGCAGAATTGAGCTACGACTTCAGGTTACGGAGTTATTATGCTCCATTCCTAAAAGATAATAGGCTCGATAACTCTTTTATTTTCGACTATATCTTTGTGGATTTGACCTTTTCTGATGTAAAATGTCAAGGTGAATCCAACAGTGTGATCAGAATTAAGCTACGAGTTCAGGTTACGGAGTTATTGTGCTCCTTTCCTAAAAGATAATAGGCTCGATAACTCTTTAATTTTCGGCTATATCTTTGTGGATTTGACCTTTTCTGATGTAAGATGTCAAGGCGAATCCAACGGTGTAATCAGAATTTAGCTACGACTTCGGGTTACGAAGTTATTACACTCCTTTCCTACAAGATAATAGGTCCGATAACTCTTTTACTTTCGACTTTATCTTTGTGGGTTTGATCCCTTCAGATGTAAAATGTCAAGACGAATCCAACGGTGTAATCAGAATTGAGCTACGACTTCAGGTTACGGAGTTATTGCGCTTCTTTCCTAAAAGATAGTAGGCTCAATAACTCTTTTATTTTCGACTATATCTTTGTGGATTTGACCTTTTCTGATGTAAAATGTCAAGGCGAATCCAACGGTGTGATCAGAATTGAGCTACGAGTTCGGGTTACGGAGTTATTGCACTCCTTTCCCACAAAATAATAAGCTCTATAACTCTTTTATTTTTGACTATATCTTTGTGGATTTGATTTTTTCGCATGTAGAATGCCAAGAAGAATCCAACGGTGTAATCAGAACTGAGCCACGACTTCGTCTTACGGAGTTATTGCACTACTTCCCTACAATATAATAGGCTCTATAACTCTTATTTTCGACTATATCTTTGTGGGTTTGACCTTTTCTGATGTAAAATGTCAAGGTGAATCCAACAGTGTGATCAGAATTAAGCTACGAGTTCAGGTTACGGAGTTATTGTGCTCCTTTCCTAAAAGATAATAGGCTCGATAACTCTTTTATTTTCGACTATATCTTTGTGGATTTGACCTTTTCTGATGTAAGATATCAAGGCGAATCCAACGGTGTAATCAGAATTGAGCTACGGGTTCGACTTACGGAGTTATTGCACTTCTTTCCTACAAGATAATAGGCTCTATAACTCTTATATTCGACTATATCTTTGTGGATTTGACCTTTTCGGATGTAAAATGTCAAGACGAATCCAACGGTGTAAGCAGAATTGAGCTACGACTTCAGGTTACGGAGTTATTATGCTCCTTTCCTAAAAGATAATAGGCTCGATAACTCTTTTATTTTCGACTATATCTTTGTGGATTTGACCTTTTCTGATGTAAGATATCAAGGCGAATCCAACGGTGTAATCAGAATTGAGCTACGGGTTCGACTAACGGAGTTATTGCACTTCTTTCCTACAAGATAATAGGCTCTATAACTCTTATATTCGACTATATCTTTGTGGATTTGACCTTCTCGGATGTAAAATGTCAAGACGAATCCAACGGTGTAAGCAGAATTGAGCTACGACTTCAGGTTACGGAGTTATTATGCTCCTTTCCTAAAAGATAATAGGCTCGATAACTCTTTTATTTTCGACTATATCTTTGTGGATTTGACCTTTTCTGATGTAAAATGTCAAGGTGAATCCAACAGTGTGATCAGAATTAAGCTACGAGTTCAGGTTACGGAGTTATTGTGCTCCTTTCCTAAAAGATAATAGGCTCGATAACTCTTTAATTTTCGGCAATATCTTTGTGGATTTGACCTTTTCTGATGTAAGATGTCAAGGCGAATCCAACGGTGTAATCAGAATTTAGCTACGACTTCGGGTTACGAAGTTATTACACTCCTTTCCTACAAGATAATAGGTCCGATAACTCTTTTACTTTCGACTTTATCTTTGTGGGTTTGATCCCTTCAGATGTAAAATGTCAAGACGAATCCAACGGTGTAATCAGAATTGAGCTACGACTTCAGGTTACGGAGTTATTGCGCTTCTTTCCTAAAAGATAGTAGGCTCAATAACTCTTTTATTTTCGACTATATCTTTGTGGATTTGACCTTTTCTGATGTAAAATGTCAAGGCGAATCCAACGGTGTGATCAGAATTGAGCTACGAGTTCGGGTTACGGAGTTATTGCACTCCTTTCCCACAAAATAATAAGCTCTATAACTCTTTTATTTTTGACTATATCTTTGTGGATTTGATTTTTTCGCATGTAGAATGCCAAGAAGAATCCAACGGTGTAATCAGAACTGAGCCACGACTTCGTCTTACGGAGTTATTGCACTACTTCCCTACAATATAATAGGCTCTATAACTCTTATTTTCGACTATATCTTTGTGGGTTTGACCTTTTCTGATGTAAAATGTCAAGGTGAATCCAACAGTGTGATCAGAATTAAGCTACGAGTTCAGGTTACGGAGTTATTGCGCTTCTTTCCTAAAAGATAGTAGGCTCAATAACTCTTTTATTTTCGACTATATCTTTGTGGATTTGATTTTTTCTGATGTAGAATGCCAAGGAGAATCCAACGGTGTAATCAGAATTAAGCTACGACTTCGACTCACGGAGTTATTGCACTTCCTTCCTACAAGATAATAGGCTCTATAACTCTTATTTTCGACTATATCTTTGTAGATTTGACCTTTTCTGATGTAAAATGTCAAGACGAATCCAACGGTGTAATCAGAATTGAGCTACGACTTCAGGTTACGGAGTTATTATGCTCCTTTCCTAAAAGATAATAGGCTCGATAACTTTTTTATTTTCGACTATATCTTTGTGGATTTGACCTTTTCTGATGTAAAATGTCAAGGTGAATCCAACGGTGTGATCAGAATTGAGCTACGAGTTCGGGTTACGGAGTTATTGCACTCCTTTCCCACAAAATATTAAGCTCTATAACTCTTTTATTTTTCGTTCTATCTTTGTGGATTTGATTTTTTCTGATGTAGAATGCCAAGAAGAATCCAACGATGTAATCAGAACTGAACCACGACCTCGTCTTACGGAGTTATTGCACTACTTCCCTACAATATAATAGGCTCTATAACTCTTATTCTCGACTATATCTTTGTGAATTAGATTTTCTCTGATGTAGAATGCCAAGAAGAATCCAACGGTGTAATCAGAATTGAAATACGACCTCGACTTACGGACTTATTGCACTTCTTTCCTACAAGATAATAGGCTCTATAACTCTTATTTTCGACTATATCTTTGTGGATTTGACCTTTTCTGATGTGAGATGTTAAGACGAATCCAACGGTGTAATCAGAATTGAGCTACGACTTCAGGTTACGGAGTTATTGTGCTCCTTTCCTAAAAGATAATGGGCTCGATAACTCTTTTATTTTCGACTATATCTCTGTGGATTTGATTTTTTCTGATGTAGAATGCCAAGGAGAATCCAATGGTGTAATCAGAATTGAGCTACGACTTTGACTTACGGAGTTATTGCACTTCCTTCCTACAAGATAATAAGCTCTATAACTCTTATTTTCGACTATATCTTTGTGGATTTGACCTTTTCTGATGTAAAATGTCAAGACGAATCCAACGGTGTAATCAGAATTGAGCTACGGCTTCAGGTTACGGAGTTATTGTGCTCCTTTCCTAAAAGATAATAGGCTCGATAAGTCTTTTATTTTCGACTATATCTCTGTGGATTTGATTTTTTCTGATGTAGAATGCCGAGGAGAATCCAATGGTGTAATCAGAATTGAGCTACGATTTTGACTTACGGAGTTATTGCTCTTCCTTCCTACAAGATAATAGGCTCTATAACTCTTATTTTCGACTATATCTTTGTGGATTTGACCTTTTCTGATGTAAAATGTCAAGGCGAATCCAACGGTGTAATCAGAATTGAGCTACGAGTTCGACTTACGAAGTTATTGCACTTCTTTCCTACAAGATAATAGGCTCTATAACTCTTATATTCGACTATATCTTTGTGGGTTTGACCTTTTCTGATGTAAAATGTCAAGACGAATCCAACGGTGGAGTCAGAATTGAACTACGACTTCAGGTTACGGAGTTATTATGCTCCTTTCCTAAAAGATAATAGGCTCGATAACTCTTTCATTTTCGACTATATCTTTGTGGATTTGACCTTTTCTGATGTAAAATGTCAAGGCGAATCCAACAGTGTAATCAGAATTGAGCTAGCGCCTCGGGTTACGGAGTTATTGCGCTCCTTTCCTAAAAGATAATAGGCTCGATAACTCTTTTATTTTCGACTTTATCTTTGTGGATTTGACCCTTTCTGATGTAAAATGTCAAGGCGAATCCAACGGTGTGATCAGAATTGAGCTACGAGTTCGGGTTACGGAGTTATTGCACTCCTTTCCCACAAAATAATAAGCTCTATAACTCTTTTATTTTTGACTATATCTTTGTGGATTTGATTTTTTCGCATGTAGAATGCCAAGAAGAATCCAACGGTGTAATCAGAACTGAGCCACGACTTCGTCTTACGGAGTTATTGCACTACTTCCCTACAATATAATAGGCTCTATAACTCTTATTTTCGACTATATCTTTGTGGGTTTGACCTTTTCTGATGTAAAATGTCAAGGTGAATCCAACAGTGTGATCAGAATTAAGCTACGAGTTCAGGTTACGGAGTTATTGTGCTCCTTTTCTAAAAGATAATAGGCTCGATAACTCTTTTATTTTCGACTATATCTTTGTGGATTTGACCTTTTCTGATGTAAGATATCAAGGCGAATCCAACGGTGTAATCAGAATTGAGCTACGGGTTCGACTAACGGAGTTATTGCACTTCTTTCCTACAAGATAATAGGCTCTATAACTCTTATATTCGACTATATCTTTGTGGATTTGACCTTCTCGGATGTAAAATGTCAAGACGAATCCAACGGTGTAAGCAGAATTGAGCTACGACTTCAGGTTACGGAGTTATTATGCTCCTTTCCTAAAAGATAATAGGCTCGATAACTCTTTTATTTTCGACTATATCTTTGTGGATTTGACCTTTTCTGATGTAAAATGTCAAGGTGAATCCAACAGTGTGATCAGAATTAAGCTACGAGTTCAGGTTACGGAGTTATTGTGCTCCTTTCCTAAAAGATAATAGGCTCGATAACTCTTTAATTTTCGGCTATATCTTTGTGGATTTGACCTTTTCTGATGTAAGATGTCAAGGCGAATCCAACGGTGTAATCAGAATTTAGCTACGACTTCGGGTTACGAAGTTATTACACTCCTTTCCTACAAGATAATAGGTCCGATAACTCTTTTACTTTCGACTTTATCTTTGTGGGTTTGATCCCTTCAGATGTAAAATGTCAAGACGAATCCAACGGTGTAATCAGAATTGAGCTACGACTTCAGGTTACGGAGTTATTGCGCTTCTTTCCTAAAAGATAGTAGGCTCAATAACTCTTTTATTTTCGACTATATCTTTGTGGATTTGACCTTTTCTGATGTAAAGTGTCAAGGCGAATCCAACGGTGTAATCAGAATTGAGCTACGAGTTCGGGTTACGGAGTTATTGCACTCCTTTCCCACAAAATAATAAGCTCTATAACTCTTTTATTTTTGACTATATCTTTGTGGATTTGATTTTTTCGCATGTAGAATGCCAAGAAGAATCCAACGGTGTAATCAGAACTGAGCCACGACTTCGTCTTACGGAGTTATTGCACTACTTCCCTACAATATAATAGGCTCTATAACTCTTATTTTCGACTATATCTTTGTGGGTTTGACCTTTTCTGATGTAAAATGTCAAGGTGAATCCAACAGTGTGATCAGAATTAAGCTACGAGTTCAGGTTACGGAGTTATTGTGCTCCTTTCCTAAAAGATAATAGGCTCGATAACTCTTTTATTTTCGACTATATCTTTGTGGATTTGACCTTTTCTGATGTAAGATATCAAGGCGAATCCAACGGTGTAATCAGAATTGAGCTACGGGTTCGACTTACGGAGTTATTGCACTTCTTTCCTACAAGATAATAGGCTCTATAACTCTTATATTCGACTATATCTTTGTGGATTTGACCTTTTCGGATGTAAAATGTCAAGACGAATCCAACGGTGTAAGCAGAATTGAGCTACGACTTCAGGTTACGGAGTTATTATGCTCCTTTCCTAAAAGATAATAGGCTCGATAACTCTTTTATTTTCGACTATATCTTTGTGGATTTGACCTTTTCTGATGTAAAATGTCAAGGTGAATCCAACAGTGTGATCAGAAGTAAGCTACGGGTTCAGGTTACGGAGTTATTGTGCTCCTTTCCTAAAAGATAATAGTCTCGATAACTCTTTAATTTTCGACTATATCTTTGTGGGTTTGACCTTTTCTGATGTAAGATGTCAAGGCGAATCCAACGGTGTAATCAGAATTGAGCTATGACTTCGGGTTACGAAGTTATTACACTCCTTTCCTACAAGATAATAGGTCCGATAACTCTTTTACTTTCGACTTTATCTTTGTGGGTTTGATCCCTCCAGACGTAAAATGTCAAGACGAATCCAACGGTGTAATCAGAATTGAGCTACAACTTCAGGTTACGGAGTTATTGCGCTTCTTTCCTAAAAGATAGTAGGCTCAATAACTCTTTTATTTTCGACTATATCTTTGTGGAATTGATTTTTTCTGATGTAGAATGCCAAGGAGAATCCAACGGTGTAATCAGAATTAAGCTACGACTTCGACTCACGGAGTTATTGCACTTCCTTCCTACAAGATAATAGGCTCTATAACTCTTATTTTCGACTATATCTTTGTAGATTTGACCTTTTCTGATGTAAAATGTCAAGACTGTGGTGAGCGCCAAATAAAGTAATTATTAAGTGCATGTTATAAAAATTAACAAACCTAATTTCGGGGTTCACGTCACGGGAATTGTCCGTGTCGAATAAAATTTATGTAGGCCATCTGGCCAATGTGGGAAAAGTTATCGCCAAAGTGGCGTCGGTAGAAAATTTTAGGAATCACATGTGTTTTAAAGTTCTAGCAACACTACAAATCACTCATTAGCCAAAATCGTCGGTAATCGGGGGGCGTGTAGACCGTGCTAGCTGTAAAGTGGCCCTTTTTAGTAATGAACGCGGGACCTTAAGAATTAAACACATTTCATGCAAATTAAATTCTATAAACGTTGTTAAAAATTGTAAAGACTTTGGAGCGAGTTAACAACAAATTGATAGGAAATGGCTATAGGTAACTTTCGAGTGAGAAAGGGGTGAATTAAGGTCGTTGAGCTCACTAAAACGCGCATTTCATTGTTTTCCAAAAAAATTGAAAAATTAGGGCTTTACAGTTAAAACACTTTGGCAGTATAATAACGTTAAACCATATCTCTTGAGACAGTAATTGCAGTTAATAGGATGCAACCCCGTCTGGATTAAATATTTGGCCGGTTGTACAGACGATATTTTCAGTGGACTTTGTGGAATCTGGAAATCGTAAATTTGTGACAAAATTCAATAAGCTGCATTAGCGTGGCAGGTCGGATTGACTAAAAGGTCCAAGTGTGGAGTGATATTTGCCAGGGTACGGTGTCAAATTTCAGATGAACGTGGGAACAACACGTTTTCTAATTATTGCCAAATTTACGTTGGTAAACACAGGTGTATCAGCAATCATTGTATCTGCCGAACTCGCGATAATTTTCTCCACATTTTGATATGCAATTTGCTATGGTTTACTAACACCTTTCATTAATTTAAGCTGACGGCAATTCAACGCTTACCTCACGTAATTGTAACTTTTGATTCAATTCAATTTTACCGTTATTCATTTAGGGCTACCTGTTGTAATTTCGATAGTCATTGTTTAGTGACGTTTAGTCGTTTATATTAAATATTAATTATTTGGAATATTAATCAACCCTTTCTGAGATGTTGAAAAGAACACGTTGAGGTATAATGCCGAGTTACTAACATAGATGTAATGCACGAAAATTTAGGAAAAGGGACTTCCGGTATGGGAAATTTGGGAAAAAATCGATTTACGATCAGCAAAATCGATCTCATAGTGCCATCTAGCCCTAAAGAGGAGAAACTTTCGTCCAAATTTCCTAATCGGGTTCTCATAAGAAATCCGCGAAAATTATATCGCCAGCCAGGGCCAGGCGCTGCGTTTGTTGTTAAATTAGACAAAAAAAAAATGGGATTTTACTTTAACAAAGCCTTAGTTTAAACAAATTAATGGAAAAGAAGGGAGAGAGAAATTTAACAACAAATTTGCCTACGTAGTAATAGGATCTTTTTTTTTATTATCGGTGATGCCCAGTTGAATGCAACTCAGGGTGCCTTACAGTGGCTATAATTACTGGTAATTCGTTGTATTAATTGTTTAATTATTGATTAATTTGCGGTTGTGCCTATAAGAGAGTGGGGGATGAAGTGAAACGAAAACAGCCCTTAAAAATTTGCATGAGCGACCAATGAGGTCTTCAAAAGTCAGGGTAGGGCGTTAACGAATGCGCAAGCATCTCAGATTCAGTCGTTCTTAAAAACCAAAATTTTGGGGGAGAAAGGGCAGTTGTTCATCGATTTTTCGAGTGAACAAGTTGTTTTGATTCCGTGTTGATCCAGTGCCAAATTAATTAAATTTAGCTTCTTGTTCTTCGCGGTTTAAAAGCAAAAGGTCATTTTTTTTTTTTGTTTAACAAAAGTAGTCTTGCCGGCATAGTGATTAATCCGTTGATTAAGTGCTAGAGTGATCCGCTGCAAGGACTCCACCTGTGGGGGCGACGGTTCCAGGTAGGATTATTGTCCTTATTTGTTTTTTTTCTCGTTTTCTGACATAGTGCAAAAAACCACAAAGAAACAAAATCCTGAATGAAAAAAAAAATTAGAGTAAATTATTAGGGAAAAAGAAAACAGTCACAGATAAATAAACTTAACAGTTAACTTATAGTTATTCGAAATTTGATTAGCTAGAACAAACGTATCTTGGAATATGGGGAGGGGGACCTGAAATTGCAGTTCTGAGTGACACATATTTTGCTAAAACCTGGGACGGGGCTCTGTCGTCAATCGGAGAGTTATCCTCGTCCCCGTTTTGTGCTTTTCTTTTCTTGCGCCGCGGGAATGAAGATTCAAGAAAGGAAGAGGATTTTAACCCTCAGTTACCTGTAATCCACTGGTCATTGTTTGCAACTAAGCAAAAATATTCTAAGCGCGTTTGTGTCAAATTGGTCTATTTTGCTACGAGTTGTTTCTAGACTTTGCCCGCGAATTTTGGCTTCCTTAGCCACACTTAGACCTAGCTTTGAACCGGCTGGCTAGAGCGTAAAATAAAAACCGCGATTTAAAACCAACCCGTTAACCTATTAAACTTAGAGCAAACTCCGCGGCGAACATGTTCTCAGTTATGGTATAAGTGCGAAATTGTCATCTCCCAGTCTGGCAAACAAAGCGCATCAAAATGCCCAAAACTTCAGGGAAATTAGGAAAGTTCAGTTTTTTTTTGAAATTTATTGTTTTTTTGTTGTCTAACATAAAACTAAAATAATAATAGTAATCATAATAATAAAACTTTTTTTTGGCACCTAAGTTAAATACACCGCCTCCACTCTTATTGGCCACCATTCTCGTTTACTCACAGTTTTTTTTATTAAATTTGTTGGGCCCTGTGCAAATTTATTTGTGTGAATAAAGAAATGTCTGCTAAAATTACTGGTCTTAATGGGTAAACCCACTCCTCTGGTGTGTGACGCTACTTTGTTAGAACTGATAACTGGATGTCCTTATGTTGACCGTGAAATACTAGTAACTTTAAAAAAGGGGAGGTAATTAGCTACCCCTGTAAATAAAACTACGGCTTTAAAACAACGTAGGGTAAGTGCAAATTTGATTTTCTTTGTTGTTTCTCTATTTTATTGTTTCTGAAAAAAAAAAATGACGATCAAGACAACGCGGGTGATTCTAATTACGGCTAAAGTAAATTCATAACATCCCTTCAGGAGAACAAAGAGTCCATCTCACTACAGGCTATAAATAAAAATGGTGCCGTGACCAGGATATCAAAGTTATAAAGCGTTACCACCGAGGGGAAATTTATGTTTGCAAATGTTCTGTCCGTATGTTTGTTCCAGGTCTTGGTATTAAAGGTTACAGGTTGAAAAAAAAATTGTTTTGCTTACAAACATGAGCAAGAACAAGAAATCTGAAACCGCCGAGGTTCCGGAATGGTTCAAATTGTGGGCCGCGGAAAATGAGCGCAAACAGGCCGAGCAACAGAGAGTGTTGGTAGACACTATAGAAGAGTTGCGGCTGAGACAACAGGGAGAAAGAGAGCTGGAAACTCCGGGTACGTCCGGAGCGTCTGGGACATCCGGAACGTCCGGAATGATTGAAAATCCAGTACCGGAGAACCGCGACGGTCCTCCTGCAACGACCGCTGGAAATTTTGCTCTGAGTCCTCAACTCCTTCAAGGTTTAATCACCCGGAGCTTGCAGTCTACGGAAGCGCCACAATTTGAAGGACGGAAGCAAAACCCAATGAAATTTTTAGGGGCGTTGCAAACCTACGGCAGGAATCTTGGGCTGTCACCGCAACAGCTGTTGGAGGTCGCTATCGATGGGTTGAAAGGGGGCGCCAGGCAATGGTCGGTTATCTATCGGAGTCGCTGGCAGAATTTCGACGACTTCAAAAGCGATTTCCTGCGGACTTTTTGGTCTGAGAGTCGCCAGGCCGAGGTTCAACAACAGATTGCAACGGCTCGATACGACAACAACCGAGGGACGATGTTGTCTCATTTTGCGTATTACGTGGATCTGGCTACGGTTGTGACAGAACCTTTACCGGAGAGAACGCTAGTGGCCCAGATTATGAGACATTTCCCTGATCCGGTCCAGCTTCAGTGGAAATTGAGAGGAGGAAGCACGATTGTAGAGGCGGCTGAATTTCTGTTATGCCACGAAATTCCGGGACAGAACCCGGGTATAAACGAAGGTCGGAAAAGAAATGGCCAGCCACAACAAGCGCCTCCACCAAATAAAGCGGCGACTGACCGACCCGTCAGAAATAATGAGGGAGGAAATGCACACCGCCAGAAAAACCATTTCCGTTACCGATACGGTCAGCAGAACCACGATCGTGTCAATAACCGGCCGTACCATTGGCAGCGTCCGGGAACGTCAAACGGGCGGAACCTAAATAACGATGGGCGCCCGGAACAACAATTTCGCCGGCCACAGCCACCAACGACACAACCGAACCGCGAAAACAATGGGTCGGGAAACGCGAACGGAGTTGGGAATCGGACCTAACCGGCTCCGGAAGAACTTTGGGTCCGCCAACGTCGCAAACGCCAGATCGGAAGCGGCAGCTGTCAACTAGCGTTGACAGGGACCGCGATAGAAAAAAATTTCACCACGCGTTTGATGGGAAACCGAAACTCGTGATGTCGCTTCATAAGAAAAACGCGAGCTCGGAAGTCCGGGTCGTACCCGAAGTAGAGATTTTAATTAACGGGTTAAACACGTTGGCGCTTCTTGACACCGGGAGCGAGGTAAGCTGCATTTCTGAAGAAACGTGGGTCAGAATAATTACCGAGGGGGCCAAACCACCAACCCTTCCGGTCAACTCCATACATTTGCGCGGTGCTGTGGGACAAAGGAGCGCCCAGGTGGTAATCCAGTGTTACCTAACGATTATGATTCAAGGTAAAGAGTATCCGATCGTGACGTTAGTGGTCAAAAACTTAATCAAACCCGCAATTCTGGGGGCGGACTGGTTAACAGAACAGCGCGCCGTAATTGATTTCGACGCCAAGAAATTTGCACTGAAGGACGAGAAGGGAGAACGCTGGTGCAAATTTTATCGTGTCACAGAAATTGAGGAAGAAGTCGACGACTATGTCGAAAATTTAATTGGGTGTATCGACGTCCAACAGAGGACGGCTCAGAAAACCGATTACTTAGACTCAGAAGAGTCCCTGCAGGCCAAAATTCAACCTATCAAAATTCCGGAGAAAACCAAAAATCAATTGCTTGCATTAATGAAGAAGTACCGCGTCGTTTTTAGTACTCGTCCCGGCCTGACGGACCAATATGTGCATGAAATTAAAATGAGTGACACTACGCCGTTTATAAAACGCCCCTATCCGGTGCCCTTTCCGTTGAGACCTGCAGTAGATGCCACGATTAAAGAAATGTTAGATCTTGGCGTAATCAAACGAGAGGCGTCGCAATACGCGAGTCCTGTGACAGTTGTAAAAAAACGCGACGGCAGTGTTCGAATATGCCTAGATGCTCGAATTATTAACTCGAAAATGTTGGCTGATTGCGAATCGCCACCTGCAACTGAAGAATTATTGAGAAGATTTCATGGGGTCCGTGTCATGTCAACTTTAGATTTGAGGTCAAGCTATTGGCAGATTCCGCTGTCACCAGAGAGTCGACAGTACACGGCTTTTCTTTACAACGGCAGGAGTTACACGTATCAGGTGTTACCGTTTGGTCTCAAAACCGCTGTGGGATCTTTCAGCAGAGCGATGGATGTTGTTCTGGGTCCGGAAGTTCGCGAATTTGTCGTCAATTACATTGACGACCTGCTAGTGGCGTCACAAGATCTCGAGGAACACATGAAGCACCTAGAGGCTGTGCTACGCCGTCTAAAAGATGCCAAAATGACCGTAAATTTAGAAAAATCGTACTTTTGTCGCGAAGAGGTCAAATTTTTGGGTCACCTTCTCACTGTTGAGGGAATTAAACCAGATCCGGAAAAGGTCAGCGCCATCCGGAATTTTCCGGTACCACAAAAAACGAAACATTTGAGAGCGTTTCTAGGACTTTGCAACTTTTATCGGAAGTTTTGTGGTATGTACAGTGCGGCGACTAGAGAACTAAACGAATTATTGAAAAAAGGGCATACATGGAAATGGGGGCGGCGTGAACAAGAACTGTTCAATAATGTGAAAGACCTATTTTTAAACACCGTTGTGCTGAAATACCCGGATCCACGCAAAGAGTTTTACGTGCAGACAGACAGTTCTGGGTACGGTTTAGGCGGCGAATTGTACCAGATCCAAAACGACGGAACCCGAGGTGTCGTAGCTTTTGCAAGTCGGTCCTTGAAAACTCCCGAATTAAATTATACGACGACCGAAA
The DNA here is from genome assembly GCA_030157275.1 of Cynaeus angustus. NCBI lineage: Eukaryota > Metazoa > Arthropoda > Insecta > Coleoptera > Tenebrionidae > Cynaeus > Cynaeus angustus. Next base: position 1,298,379 of record CM058059.1, read on the forward strand.
AGGAACTTTTGGGTGTAGTATTTGCGTTGCACAAGTTCCGGACTTATATTCAAGGAGCAAAGATTATAATCCGAACTGACCATCAAGCACTTGTGTTTCTCCGCAAATGTCGTTTGTTAAGTGAACGATTGAGTCGGTGGTGTTTACTTTTGGAACAATACGATTACGTCATTGAACACGTCAAGGGAAAGGATAATGTCGTGGCAGACACGTTATCCCGATTTCCATCCGATGAAGAAGCAACGTATGAATACCCACGACAAGAACCAATCATCGCCTTGTTTGAAACGGAAGAAACACCGGAGATGTTGCAAGTTCTCGGGGAATTAGAACAACACCAGAAAAACGATCCCATCCTAGCAGTTCTTTGGCGTCATTTTGAACGAGGGGAAGAAATCGAGGACGAGTCTATTAAAAGGGTTTGTAATCGCTATGAGATTCAAAATAACGTGTTAGTTCACAGGTTGCGAGAGGAAGATCCCAACATTTGTTTGGCTATCCCTGCTGCATTGGTTTCCAGGTTAGTCGATTATTACCACCAACTTCTAGGACACTTCGGATCGACCAAGGTTTACAATGCCATGAAGACGGAGTACTACTGGCCGAACATGTACATTTCCATCAAGAGACGCCTCCGTAGCTGCGATCTTTGTCAGAAGACGAAACCGAACAACAGAAATATCCAGGGACCGTTAACTCCAATACTCCACGATTACCCGGGCGACCTCGTGTGTGTCGATTTCTACGGCCCGTTACCAACAGGACGATTGGGGGCGAGTTACGTCTTCGTTATCATCGACGCTTTTAGTAAATTTGTGAAGTTATACCCATTACGAAGAGCCACCGCCAAAGTTGCCGCAAAACGCCTAATTGAAGACTATGCGCGATACATCCAACCCAGATGTGTTCTGAGCGACCATGGGACACAGTTTACATCAAGAGTTTGGAGAAACATGTTGGAGGCGGCAAACATCCAGCCGACTCTCTCTTCGATACAACATCCTGCGTCGAATCCCTGCGAGCGCGTAATGCGGGAGCTAGGGAGGATATTTAGAACATATTGCCGAGAAAATCATCGTTCCTGGCCGAACCACTTGGCGAAAATCGAGAGCTGCTTAAACACGATACCTCATATCAGCACTGGTTTTTCTCCGCATGAGATTTTGTATGGCAGAAAACCACCCAATCCACTAGACGCCGTAACTGCCAAGTTATTACCGCAACGTAGGCAGCTCTCGCGCGAAGAAATCCACGCCAAAGTTAGATACAATCTGCGACACAACGCGGATCTCCGACAACGTCACCAAAAGGGGGAGATAACACATTTTGACATTGAAGATTGGGTTCTCCTGAGAAACAAACCGACGTCCGACGTCGGCAACCACCAGTTCGCCAAATTTTTGCCGTTATACCAAGGTCCATTCAAGATCATAGCGAAGCCGCACCCAAACACGTACCGGCTTGCCAACCCTTTGACCGATGAAATCAAGGGGGTATACAACACGGCAAATTTAAAACTTTATCACCGTCGTGAAGCGTGATTCGTACATCCCACGTCTACCCAAGATCTTCAGTCGGCAGCGCATCCACCAGACTTCAACCGGGGAGCGGCACCAATCTGGCTTCCACCCACTAAGCCGCGTCATTTGGCGCATCCACCACTTGTGATGTCTTGCACTGCACCTTCGGAACAACGCAAGCCAGGGGGCGAATGTGGTGAGCGCCAAATAAAGTAATTATTAAGTGCATGTTATAAAAATTAACAAACCTAATTTCGGGGTTCACGTCACGGGAATTGTCCGTGTCGAATAAAATTTATGTAGGCCATCTGGCCAATGTGGGAAAAGTTATCGCCAAAGTGGCGTCGGTAGAAAATTTTAGGAATCACATGTGTTTTAAAGTTCTAGCAACACTACAAATCACTCATTAGCCAAAATCGTCGGTAATCGGGGGGCGTGTAGACCGTGCTAGCTGTAAAGTGGCCCTTTTTAGTAATGAACGCGGGACCTTAAGAATTAAACACATTTCATGCAAATTAAATTCTATAAACGTTGTTAAAAATTGTAAAGACTTTGGAGCGAGTTAACAACAAATTGATAGGAAATGGCTATAGGTAACTTTCGAGTGAGAAAGGGGTGAATTAAGGTCGTTGAGCTCACTAAAACGCGCATTTCATTGTTTTCCAAAAAAATTGAAAAATTAGGGCTTTACAGTTAAAACACTTTGGCAGTATAATAACGTTAAACCATATCTCTTGAGACAGTAATTGCAGTTAATAGGATGCAACCCCGTCTGGATTAAATATTTGGCCGGTTGTACAGACGATATTTTCAGTGGACTTTGTGGAATCTGGAAATCGTAAATTTGTGACAAAATTCAATAAGCTGCATTAGCGTGGCAGGTCGGATTGACTAAAAGGTCCAAGTGTGGAGTGATATTTGCCAGGGTACGGTGTCAAATTTCAGATGAACGTGGGAACAACACGTTTTCTAATTATTGCCAAATTTACGTTGGTAAACACAGGTGTATCAGCAATCATTGTATCTGCCGAACTCGCGATAATTTTCTCCACATTTTGATATGCAATTTGCTATGGTTTACTAACACCTTTCATTAATTTAAGCTGACGGCAATTCAACGCTTACCTCACGTAATTGTAACTTTTGATTCAATTCAATTTTACCGTTATTCATTTAGGGCTACCTGTTGTAATTTCGATAGTCATTGTTTAGTGACGTTTAGTCGTTTATATTAAATATTAATTATTTGGAATATTAATCAACCCTTTCTGAGATGTTGAAAAGAACACGTTGAGGTATAATGCCGAGTTACTAACATAGATGTAATGCACGAAAATTTAGGAAAAGGGACTTCCGGTATGGGAAATTTGGGAAAAAATCGATTTACCATCAGCAAAATCGATCTCATAGTGCCATCTAGCCCTAAAGAGGAGAAACTTTCGTCCAAATTTCCTAATCGGGTTCTCATAAGAAATCCGCGAAAATTATATCGCCAGCCAGGGCCAGGCGCTGCGTTTGTTGTTAAATTAGACAAAAAAAAAATGGGATTTTACTTTAACAAAGCCTTAGTTTAAACAAATTAATGGAAAAGAAGGGAGAGAGAAATTTAACAACAAATTTGCCTACGTAGTAATAGGATCTTTTTTTTTATTATCGGTGATGCCCAGTTGAATGCAACTCAGGGTGCCTTACAGTGGCTATAATTACTGGTAATTCGTTGTATTAATTGTTTAATTATTGATTAATTTGCGGTTGTGCCTATAAGAGAGTGGGGGATGAAGTGAAACGAAAACAGCCCTTAAAAATTTGCATGAGCGACCAATGAGGTCTTCAAAAGTCAGGGTAGGGCGTTAACGAATGCGCAAGCATCTCAGATTCAGTCGTTCTTAAAAACCAAAATTTTGGGGGAGAAAGGGCAGTTGTTCATCGATTTTTCGAGTGAACAAGTTGTTTTGATTCCGTGTTGATCCAGTGCCAAATTAATTAAATTTAGCTTCTTGTTCTTCGCGGTTTAAAAGCAAAAGGTCATTTTTTTTTTTTGTTTAACAAAAGTAGTCTTGCCGGCATAGTGATTAATCCGTTGATTAAGTGCTAGAGTGATCCGCTGCAAGGACTCCACCTGTGGGGGCGACGGTTCCAGGTAGGATTATTGTCCTTATTTGTTTTTTTTCTCGTTTTCTGACATAGTGCAAAAAACCACAAAGAAACAAAATCCTGAATGAAAAAAAAAATTAGAGTAAATTATTAGGGAAAAAGAAAACAGTCACAGATAAATAAACTTAACAGTTAACTTATAGTTATTCGAAATTTGATTAGCTAGAACAAACGTATCTTGGAATATGGGGAGGGGGACCTGAAATTGCAGTTCTGAGTGACACATATTTTGCTAAAACCTGGGACGGGGCTCTGTCGTCAATCGGAGAGTTATCCTCGTCCCCGTTTTGTGCTTTTCTTTTCTTGCGCCGCGGGAATGAAGATTCAAGAAAGGAAGAGGATTTTAACCCTCAGTTACCTGTAATCCACTGGTCATTGTTTGCAACTAAGCAAAAATATTCTAAGCGCGTTTGTGTCAAATTGGTCTATTTTGCTACGAGTTGTTTCTAGACTTTGCCCGCGAATTTTGGCTTCCTTAGCCACACTTAGACCTAGCTTTGAACCGGCTGGCTAGAGCGTAAAATAAAAACCGCGATTTAAAACCAACCCGTTAACCTATTAAACTTAGAGCAAACTCCGCGGCGAACATGTTCTCAGTTATGGTATAAGTGCGAAATTGTCATCTCCCAGTCTGGCAAACAAAGCGCATCAAAATGCCCAAAACTTCAGGGAAATTAGGAAAGTTCAGTTTTTTTTTGAAATTTATTGTTTTTTTGTTGTCTAACATAAAACTAAAATAATAATAGTAATCATAATAATAAAACTTTTTTTTGGCACCTAAGTTAAATACACCGCCTCCACTCTTATTGGCCACCATTCTCGTTTACTCACAGTTTTTTTTATTAAATTTGTTGGGCCCTGTGCAAATTTATTTGTGTGAATAAAGAAATGTCTGCTAAAATTACTGGTCTTAATGGGTAAACCCACTCCTCTGGTGTGTGACGCTACTTTGTTAGAACTGATAACTGGATGTCCTTATGTTGACCGTGAAATACTAGTAACTTTAAAAAAGGGGAGGTAATTAGCTACCCCTGTAAATAAAACTACGGCTTTAAAACAACGTAGGGTAAGTGCAAATTTGATTTTCTTTGTTGTTTCTCTATTTTATTGTTTCTGAAAAAAAAAAATGACGATCAAGACAACGCGGGTGATTCTAATTACGGCTAAAGTAAATTCATAACATCCCTTCAGGAGAACAAAGAGTCCATCTCACTACAAGACGAATCCAACGGTGTAATCAGAATTGAGCTACGACTTCAGGTTACGGAGTTATTATGCTCCTTTCCTAAAAGATAATAGGCTCGATAACTTTTTTATTTTCGACTATATCTTTGTGGATTTGACCTTTTCTGATGTAAAATGTCAAGGCGAATCCAACGGTGAGATCAGAATTGAGCTACGAGTTCGGGTTACGGAGTTATTGCACTCCTTTCCCACAAAATATTAAGCTCTATAACTCTTTTATTTTTCGTTCTATCTTTGTGGATTTGATTTTTTCTGATGTAGAATGCCAAGAAGAATCCAACGATGTAATCAGAACTGAACCACGACCTCGTCTTACGGAGTTATTGCACTACTTCCCTACAATATAATAGGCTCTATAACTCTTATTCTCGACTATATCTTTGTGAATTAGATTTTCTCTGATGTAGAATGCCAAGAAGAATCCAACGGTGTAATCAGAATTGAAATACGACCTCGACTTACGGACTCATTGCACTTCTTTCCTACAAGATAATAGGCTCTATAACTCTTATTTTCGACTATATCTTTGTGGATTTGACCTTTTCTGATGTGAGATGTTAAGACGAATCCAACGGTGTAATCAGAATTGAGCTACGACTTCAGGTTACGGAGTTATTGTGCTCCTTTCCTAAAAGATAATGGGCTCGATAACTCTTTTATTTTCGACTATATCTCTGTGGATTTGATTTTTTCTGATGTAGAATGCCAAGGAGAATCCAATGGTGTAATCAGAATTGAGCTACGACTTTGACTTACGGAGTTATTGCACTTCCTTCCTACAAGATAATAGGCTCTATAACTCTTATTTTCGACTATATCTTTGTGGATTTGACCTTTTCTGATGTAAAATGTCAAGACGAATCCAACGGTGTAATCAGAATTGAGCTACGGCTTCAGGTTACGGAGTTATTGTACTCCTTTCCTAAAAGATAATAGGCTCGATAAGTCTTTTATTTTCGACTATATCTCTGTGGATTTGATTTTTTCTGATGTAGAATGCCGAGGAGAATCCAATGGTGTAATCAGAATTGAGCTACGATTTTGACTTACGGAGTTATTGCACTTCCTTCCTACAAGATAATAGGCTCTATAACTCTTATTTTCGACTATATCTTTGTGGATTTGACCTTTTCTGATGTAAAATGTCAAGGCGAATCCAACGGTGTAATCAGAATTGAGCTACGAGTTCGACTTACGAAGTTATTGCACTTCTTTCCTACAAGATAATAGGCTCTATAACTCTTATATTCGACTATATCTTTGTGGGTTTGACCTTTTCTGATGTAAAATGTCAAGACGAATCCAACGGTGGAGTCAGAATTGAACTACGACTTCAGGTTACGGAGTTATTATGCTCCTTTCCTAAAAGATAATAGGCTCGATAACTCTTTCATTTTCGACTATATCTTTGTGGATTTCACCTTTTCTGATGTAAAATGTCAAGGCGAATCCAACAGTGTAATCAGAATTGAGCTAGCGCCTCGGGTTACGGAGTTATTGCGCTCCTTTCCTAAAAGATAATAGGCTCGATAACTCTTTTATTTTCGACTTTATCTTTGTGGATTTGACCCTTTCTGATGTAAAATGCCAAGACGAATTTAACGGAGTAATCAGAATTGAGCTACGACTTCAGGTTACGGAGTTATTATGCTCCTTTCCTAAAAGATAATAGGCTCGATAACTCTTTTATTTTCGACTATATCTTTGTGGATTTGACCTTTTCTGATGTAAAATGTCAAGGTGAATCCAACAGTGTGATCAGAATTAAGCTACGAGTTCAGGTTACGGAGTTATTGTGCTCCTTTCCTAAAAGATAATAGGCTCGATAACTCTTTTATTTTCGACTATATCTTTGTGGATTTGACCTTTTCTGATGTAAAATGTCAAGGTGAATCCAACAGTGTGATCAGAATTAAGCTACGAGTTCAGGTTACGGAGTTATTATGCTCCTTTCCTAAAAGATAATAGGCTCGATAACTCTTTTATTTTCGACTATATCTTTGTGGATTTGACCTTTTCTGATGTAAAATGTCATGGTGAATCCAACAGTGTGATCAGAATTAAGCTACGAGTTCAGGTTACGGAGTTATTGTGCTCCTTTCCTAAAAGATAATAGGCTCGATAACTCTTTAATTTTCGACTATATCTTTGTGGATTTGACCTTTTCTGATGTAAGATGTCAAGGCGAATCCAACGGTGAAATCAGAACTGAGCCACGACTTCGTCTTACGGAGTTATTGCACTACTTCCCTACAATATAATAGGCTCTATAACTCTTATTTTCGACTATATCTTTGTGGGTTTGACCTTTTCTGATGTAAAATGTCAAGGTGAATCCAACAGTGTGATCAGAATTAAGCTACGAGTTCAGGTTACGGAGTTATTGTGCTCCTTTTCTAAAAGATAATAGGCTCGATAACTCTTTTATTTTCGACTATATCTTTGTGGATTTGATTTTTTCTGATGTAAAATGTCAAGAAGAATCCAACGGTGTAATCAGAACTGAGCTACGACTTCGGCTTACGGAGTTATTGCACTACTTCCCTACAAGATAGTAGGTCCGATAACTCTTTTACTTTCGACTATATCTTTGTGGGTTTGACCCTCCCAGATGTAAAATGTCAAGACGAATCCAGCGGTGTAATCAGAATTGAGCTACGACTTCAGGTTACGGAGTTATAGCGCTTCTTTCCTAAAAGATGGTAGGCTCAATAACTCTTTTATTTTCGACTATATCTTTGTGGATTTGACCTTTTCTGATGTAAGATATCAAGGCGAATCCAACGGTGTAATCAGAATTGAGCTACGGGTTCGACTTACGGAGTTATTGCACTTCTTTCCTACAAGATAATAGGCTCGATAACTCTTTTATTTTCGACAATATCTTTGTGGATTTGACCTTTTCTGATGTAAGATGTCAAGGCGAATCCAACGGTGTAATAGGAATTGAGCTACGACTTCGGGTTACGAACTTATTGCACTCCTTTCCTACAAGATAATAGGTCCGATAACTCTTTTACTCTCGACTATATCTTTGTGGATTTGACCTTTTCTGATGTAAGATGTCAAGACGAATCCAACGGTGTAATCAGAATTGAGCTACGGCTTCAGGTTACGGAGTTATTGTGCTCCTTTCCTAAAAGATAATAGGCTCGATAAGTCTTTTATTTTCGACTATATCTCTGTGGATTTGATTTTTTCTGATGTAGAATGCCAAGGAGAATCCAATGGTGTAATCAGAATTGAGCTACGATTTTGACTTACGGAGTTATTGCACTTCCTTCCTACAAGATAATAGGCTCTATAACTCTTATTTTCGAGTATATCTTTGTGGATTTGACCTTTTCTGATGTAAAATGTCAAGGCGAATCCAACGGTGTAATCAGAATTGAGCTACGAGTTCGACTTACGAAGTTATTGCACTTCTTTCCTACAAGATAATAGGCTCTATAACTCTTATATTCGACTATATCTTTGTGGGTTTGACCTTTTCTGATGTAAAATGTCAAGACGAATCCAACGGTGGAATCAGAATTGAACTACGACTTCAGGTTACGGAGTTATTATGCTCCTTTCCTACAAGATAATAGGCTCGATAACTCTTTTATTTTCGACTATATCTTTGTGGGTTTGACCTTTCAGATGTAAAATGTCAAGACGAATCCAACGGTGTAAGCAGAATCGAGCTACGACTTCAGGTTACGGAGTTATTGTGCTCCTTTCCTAAAAGATAATAGGCTCGATAACTCTTTTATTTTCGACTATATCTTTGTGGGTTTGATCCCTTCAGATGTAAAATGTCAAGACGAATCCAACGGTGTAATCAGAATTGAGCTACGACTTCAGGTTACGGAGTTATTGCGCTTCTTTCCTAAAAGATATTAGGCTCAATAACTCTTTTATTTTCGACTATATCTTTGTGGATTAGATTTTTTCTGGTGTAAAATGTCAAGACGAATCCAACGGTGTAATCAGAATTGAGCTACGACTTCAGGTTACGGAGTTATTGCGCTTCTTTCCTAAAAGATATTAGGCTCAATAACTCTTTTATTTTCGACTATATCTTTGTGGATTAGATTTTTTCTGGTGTAAAATGTCAAGACGAATCCAACGGTGTAATCAGAATTGAGCTACGACTTCAGGTTACGGAGTTATTGCGCTTCTTTCCTAAAAGATAGTAGGCTCAATAACTCTTTTATTTTCGACTATATCTTTGTGGATTTGACCTTTTCTGATGTAAAATGTCAAGGCGAATCCAACGGTGTGATCAGAATTGAGCTACGAGTTCGGGTTACGGAGTTATTGCACTCCTTTCCCACAAAATAATAAGCTCTATAACTCTTTTATTTTTGACTATATCTTTGTGGATTTGATTTTTTCGCATGTAGAATGCCAAGAAGAATCCAACGGTGTAATCAGAACTGAGCCACGACTTCGTCTTACGGAGTTATTGCACTACTTCCCTACAATATAATAGGCTCTATAACTCTTATTTTCGACTATATCTTTGTGGGTTTGACCTTTTCTGATGTAAAATGTCAAGGTGAATCCAACAGTGTGATCAGAATTAAGCTACGAGTTCAGGTTACGGAGTTATTGTGCTCCTTTTCTAAAAGATAATAGGCTCGATAACTCTTTTATTTTCGACTATATCTTTGTGGATTTGACCTTTTCGGATGTAAAATGTCAAGACGAATCCAACGGTGTAAGCAGAATTGAGCTACGGCTTCAGGTTACGGAGTTATTATGCTCTTTTCCTAAAAGATAATAGGCTCGATAACTCTTTTATTTTCGACTATGTCTTTGTGGATTTGACCTTTTCTGATGTAAAATGTCAAGGTGAATCCAACAGTGTGATCAGAATTAAGCTACGAGTTCAGGATACGGAGTTATTGTGCTCCTTTCCTAAAAGATAATAGGCTCGATAACTCTTTAATTTTCGACTATATCTTTGTGGATTTGACCTTTTCTGATGTAAGATGTCAAGGCGAATCCAACGGTGTAATCAGAATTGAGCTACGACTTCGGGTTACGAAGTTATTACACTCCTTTCCTACAAGATAATAGGTCCGATAACTCTTTTACTTTCGACTTTATCTTTGTGGGTTTGATCCCTCCAGATGTAAAATGTCAAGACGAATCCAACGTTGTAATCAGAATTGAGCTACGACTTCAGGTTACGGAGTTATTGCGCTTCTTTCCTAAAAGACAGTAGGCTTAATAACTCTTTTATTTTCGACTATATCTTTGTGGATTAGATTTTTTCTGGTGTAAAATGTCAAGACGAATCCAACGGTGTAATCAGAATTGAGCTACGACTTCGGCTTACGGAGTTATTGCACTACTTCTCTACAAGATAATAGGCTCGATAACTCTTATTCTCGACTATATCTTTGTGGATTTGACCCTCCCAGATGTAAAATGTCAAGACAAATCCAACGGTGTAATCAGAATTGAGCTACGACTTCAGGTTACGGAGTTATTGTGCTCCTTTCCTAAGAGATAATAGGCTTGATAACTCTTTTATTTTCGACTATATCTTTGTGGATTTGACCTTTTCTGATGTAAAATGTCAAGGCGAATCCAACGGTGTGATCAGAATTGAGCTACGAGTTCGGGTTACGGAGTTATTGCACTTCTTTCCTACAAGATAATAGGCTCTATAACTCTTATATTCGACTATATCTTTGTGGATTTGACCTTTTGGGATGTAAAATGTCAAGACGAATCCAACGGTGTAAGCAGAATTGAGCTACGACTTCAGGTTACGGAGTTATTGTGCTCCTTTCCTAAAAGATAATAGGTTCGATAACTCTTTAATTTTCGGCTATATCTTTGTGGATTTGACCTTTTCTGATGTAAGATGTCAAGGCGAATCCAACGGTGTAATCAGAATTGAGCTACGACTTCGGGTTACGAAGTTATTACACTCCTTTCCTACAAGATAATAGGTCCGATAACTCTTTTACTTTCGACTTTATCTTTGTGGGTTTGATCCCTTCAGATGTAAAATGTCAAGACGAATCCAACGGTGTAATCAGAATTGAGCTACGACTTCAGGTTACGGAGTTATTGCGCTTCTTTCCTAAAAGATAGTAGGCTCAATAACTCTTTTATTTTCGACTATATCTTTGTGGATTTGACCTTTTCTGATGTAAAATGTCAAGGCGAATCCAACGGTGTGATCAGAATTGAGCTACGAGTTCGGGTTACGGAGTTATTGCACTCCTTTCCCACAAAATAATAAGCTCTATAACTCTTTTATTTTTGACTATATCTTTGTGGATTTGATTTTTTCGCATGTAGAATGCCAAGAAGAATCCAACGGTGTAATCAGAACTGAGCCACGACTTCGTCTTACGGAGTTATTGCACTACTTCCCTACAATATAATAGGCTCTATAACTCTTATTTTCGACTATATCTTTGTGGGTTTGACCTTTTCAGATGTAAAATGTCAAGGTGAATCCAACAGTGTGATCAGAATTAAGCTAGGAGTTCAGGTTACGGAGTTATTGTGCTCCTTTCCTAAAAGATAATAGGCTCGATAACTCTTTTATTTTCGACTATATCTTTGTGGATTTGACCTTTTCTGATGTAAGATATCAAGGCGAATCCAACGGTGTAATCAGAATTGAGCTACGGGTTCGACTCACGGAGTTATGGCACTTCTTTCCTACAAGATAATAGGCTCTATAACTCTTATTTTCGACTATATCTTTGTGGGTTTGACCTTTTCTGATGTAAAATGTCAAGGTGAATCCAACAGTGTGATCAGAATTAAGCTACGAGTTCAGGTTACGGAGTTATTGTGCTCCTTTCCTAAAAGATAATAGGCTCGATAACTCTTTTATTTTCGACTATATCCTTGTGGATTTGACCTTTTCTGATGTAGAATGTCAAGGCGAATCCAACGGTGTGATCAGAATTGAGCTACGAGTTCGGGTTACGGAGTTATTGCACTTCTTTCCTACAAGATAATAGGCTCTATAACTTTTATATTCGACTATATCTTTGTGGATTTGACCTTTTCGGATGTAAAATGTCAAGACGAATCCAACGGTGTAAGCAGAATTGAGCTACGACTTCAGGTTACGGAGTTATTATGCTCCTTTCCTAAAAGATAATAGGCTCGATAACTCTTTTATTTTCGACTATATCTTTGTGGATTTGACCTTTTCTGATGTAAAATGTCAAGGTGAATCCAACAGTGTGATCAGAATTAAGCTACGAGTTCAGGTTACGGAGTTATTGTGCTCCTTTCCTAAAAGATAATAGGCTCGATAACTCTTTAATTTTCGACTATATCTTTGTGGATTTGACCTTTTCTGATGTAAGATGTCAAGGCGAATCCAACGGTGTAATCAGAATTGAGCTACGACTTCGGGTTACGAAGTTATTACACTCCTTTCCTACAAGATAATAGGTCCGATAACTCTTTTACTTTCGACTTTATCTTTGTGGGTTTGATCCCTTCAGATGTAAAATGTCAAGACGAATCCAACGGTGTAATCAGAATTGAGCTACGACTTCAGGTTACGGAGTTATTGCGCTTCTTTCCTAAAAGATATTAGGCTCAATAACTCTTTTATTTTCGACTATATCTTTGTGGATTAGATTTTTTCTGGTGTAAAATGTCAAGACGAATCCAACGGTGTAATCAGAATTGAGCTACGACTTCAGGTTACGGAGTTATTGCGCTTCTTTCCTAAAAGATAGTAGGCTCAATAACTCTTTTATTTTCGACTATATCTTTGTGGATTAGATTTTTTCTGGTGTAAAATGTCAAGACGAATCCAACGGTGTGATCAGAATTGAGCTACGACTTCAGGTTACGGAGTTATTGCGCTTCTTTCCTAAAAGATATTAGGCTCAATAACTCTTTTATTTTCGACTATATCTTTGTGGATTAGATTTTTTCTGGTGTAAAATGTCAAGACGAATCCAACGGTGTGATCAGAATTGAGCTACGAGTTCGGGTTACGGAGTTATTGCACTCCTTTCCCACAAAATAATAAGCTCTATAACTCTTTTATTTTTGACTATATCTTTGTGGATTTGATTTTTTCGCATGTAGAATGCCAAGAAGAATCCAACGGTGTAATCAGAACTGAGCCACGACTTCGTCTTACGGAGTTATTGCACTACTTCCCTACAATATAATAGGCTCTATAACTCTTATTTTCGACTATATCTTTGTGGGTTTGACCTTTTCTGATGTAAAATGTCAAGGTGAATCCAACAGTGTGATCAGAATTAAGCTACGAGTTCAGGTTACGGAGTTATTGTGCTCCTTTTCTAAAAGATAATAGGCTCGATAACTCTTTTATTTTCGACTATATCTTTGTGGATTTGACCTTTTCTGATGTAAGATATCAAAGCGAATCCAACGGTGTAATCAGAATTGAGCTACGGGTTCGACTAACGGAGTTATTGCACTTCTTTCCTACAAGATAATAGGCTCTATAACTCTTATATTCGACTATATCTTTGTGGATTTGACCTTCTCGGATGTAAAATGTCAAGACGAATCCAACGGTGTAAGCAGAATTGAGCTACGACTTCAGGTTACGGAGTTATTATGCTCCTTTCCTAAAAGATAATAGGCTCGATAACTCTTTTATTTTCGACTATATCTTTGTGGATTTGACCTTTTCTGATGTAAAATGTCAAGGTGAATCCAACAGTGTGATCAGAATTAAGCTACGAGTTCAGGTTACGGAGTTATTGTGCTCCTTTCCTAAAAGATAATAGGCTCGATAACTCTTTAATTTTTGACTATATCTTTGTGGATTTGACCTTTTCTGACGTAAGATGTCAAGGCGAATCCAACGGTGTAATCAGAATTGAGCTACGACTTCGGGTTACGAAGTTATTACACTCCTTTCCTACAAGATAATAGGTCCGATAACTCTTTTACTTTCGACTTTATCTTTGTGGGTTTGATCCCTCCAGATGTAAAATGTCAAGACGAATCCAACGGTGTAATCTGAATTGAGCTACGACTTCAGGTTACGGAGTTATTGCGCTTCTTTCCTAAAAGATAGTAGGCTCAATAACTCTTTTATTTTCGACTATATCTTTGTGGATTAGATTTTTTCTGGTGTAAAATGTCAAGACGAATCCAACGGTGTAATCAGAATTGAGCTACGACTTCAGGTTACGGAGTTATTGTGCTCCTTTCCTAAGAGATAATAGGCTTGATAACTCTTTTATTTTTGACTATATCTCTGTGGATTTAATTTTTTCTGATGTAGAATGCCAAGAAGAATCCAACGGTGTAATCAGAATTGAGCTACGACTTCGGGTTACGGAGTTATTGCACTTCTTTCCTACAAGATAATAGGCTCTATAACTCTTATATTCGACTATATCTTTGTGGATTTGACCTTTTCGGATGTAAAATGTCAAGACGAATCCAACGGTGTAAGCAGAATTGAGCTACGGCTTCAGGTTACGGAGTTATTATGCTCTTTTCCTAAAAGATAATAGGCTCGATAACTCTTTTATTTTCGACTATGTCTTTGTGGATTTGACCTTTTCTGATGTAAAATGTTAAGGTGAATCCAACAGTGTGATCAGAATTAAGCTACGAGTTCAGGATACGGAGTTATTGTGCTCCTTTCCTAAAAGATAATAGGCTCGATAACTCTTTAATTTTCGACTATATCTTTGTGGATTTGACCTTTTCTGATGTAAGATGTCAAGGCGAATCCAACGGTGTAATCAGAATTGAGCTACGACTTCGGGTTACGAAGTTATTACACTCCTTTCCTACAAGATAATAGGTCCGATAACTCTTTTACTTTCGACTTTATCTTTGTGGGTTTGATCCCTCCAGATGTAAAATGTCAAGACGAATCCAACGTTGTAATCAGAATTGAGCTACGACTTCAGGTTACGGAGTTATTGCGCTTCTTTCCTAAAAGATAGTAGGCTTAATAACTCTTTTATTTTCGACTATATCTTTGTGGATTAGATTTTTTCTGGTGTAAAATGTCAAGACGAATCCAACGGTGTAATCAGAATTGAGCTACGACTTCGGCTTACGGAGTTATTGCACTACTTCTCTACAAGATAATAGGCTCGATAACTCTTATTCTCGACTATATCTTTGTGGATTTGACCTTTTCTGATGTAGAATGCCAAGAAGAATCCAACGATGTAATCAGAACTGAGCCACGACTTCGTCTTACGGAGTTATTGCACTACTTCCCTACAATATAATAGGCTCTATAACTCTTATTCTCGACTATATCTTTGTGAATTAGATTTTTTCTGATGTAGAATGCCAAGAACAATCCAACGGTGTAATCAGAATTGAACTACGACCTCGACTTACGGACTTATTGCACTTCTCTTCTACAAGATAATAGGCTCTATAACTCTTATTTTCGACTATATCTTTGTGGATTTGACCTTTTCTGATGTAAAATGTCAAGACGAATCCAACGGTGTAATCAGAATTGAGCTACGGCTTCAGGTTACGGAGTTATTGTGCTCCTTTCCTAAAAGATAATAGGCTCGATAACTCTTTTATTTTCGACTATATCTCTGTGGATTTGATTTTTTCTGATGTAGAATGTCAAGGAGAATCAAATGGTGTAATCAGAATTGAGCTACGAGTTCGACTTACGGAGTTATTGCACTTCCTTCCTACAAGATAATAGGCTCTATAACTCTTATTTTCGACTATATCTTTGTGGATTTGACCTTTTCTGACGTAAAATGTCAAGGCGAATCCAACGGTGTAATCAGAATTGAGCTACGAGTTCGACTTACGAAATTATTGCACTTCCTTCCTACAAGATAATAGGCTCTATAACTCTTATTTTCGACTATATCTTTGTGGATTTGACCTTTTCTGATGTAAAATGTCAAGGCGAATCCAACGGTGGAATCAGAATTGAACTACGACTTCAGGTTACGGAGTTATTGTGCTCCTTTCCTAAAAGATAATAGGCTCAATAACTCTTTTATTTTCGACTATATCTTTGTGGATTTGACCTTTTCTGATGTAAGATATCAAGGCGAATCCAACGGTGTAATCAGAATTGAGCTACGGGTTCGACTTACGGAGTTATTGCACTTCTTTCCTACAAGATAATAGGCTCGATAACTCTTTTATTTTCGACAATATCTTTGTGGGTTTGATCCCTCCAGATGTAAAATGTCAAGACGAATCCAACGGTGTAATCAGAATTGAACTACGACTTCAGGTTACGGAGTTATTGCGCTTCTTTCCTAAAAGATAGTAGGCTCAATAACTCTTTTATTTTCGACTATATCTTTGTGGATTTGACCTTTTCTGATGTAAAATGTCAAGGCGAATCCAACGGTGTGATCAGAATTGAGCTACGAGTTCGGGTTACGGAGTTATTGCACTTCTTTCCTACAAGATAATAGGCTCTATAACTCTTATATTCAACTATATCTTTGTGGATTTGACCTTTTGGGATGTAAAATGTCAAGACGAATCCAACGGTGTAAGCAGAATTGAGCTACGACTTCAGGTTACGGAAGTTATTGCGCTTCTTTCCTAAAAGATAGTAGGCTCAATAACTCTTTTATTTTCGACTATATCTTTGTGGATTAGATTTTTTCAGATGTAAAATGTCAAGACGAATCCAACGGTGTAAGCAGAATCGAGCTACGACTTCAGGTTACGGAGTTATTGTGCTCCTTTCCTAAAAGATAATAGGCTCGATAACTCTTTAATTTTCGGCTATATCTTTGTGGATTTGACCTTTTCTGATGTAAGATGTCAAGGCGAATCCAACGGTGTAATCAGAATTGAGCTACGACTTCGGGTTACGAAGTTATTACACTCCTTTCCTACAAGATAATAGGTCCGATAACTCTTTTACTTTCGACTTTATCTTTGTGGGTTTGATCCCTTCAGATGTAAAATGTCAAGACGAATCCAACGGTGTAATCAGAATTGAGCTACGACTTCAGGTTACGGAGTTATTGCGCTTCTTTCCTAAAAGATAGTAGGCTCAATAACTCTTTTATTTTCGACTATATCTTTGTGGATTTGACCTTTTCTGATGTAAAATGTCAAGGCGAATCCAACGGTGTGATCAGAATTGAGCTACGAGTTCGGGTTACGGAGTTATTGCACTTCTTTCCTACAAGATAATAGGCTCGATAACTCTTTTATTTTCGACAATATCTTTGTGGGTTTGACCCTCACAGATGTAAAATGTCAAGACGAATCCAACGGTGTAATAGGAATTGAGCTACGACTTCGGGTTACGAAGTTATTGCACTCCTTTCCTACAAGATAATAGGTCCGATAACTCTTTTACTTTCGACTATATCTTTGTGGGTTTGATCCCTCCAGATGTAAAATGTCAAGACGAATCCAACGGTGTAATCAGAATTGAACTACGACTTCAGGTTACGGAGTTATTGCGCTTCTTTCCTAAAAGATAGTAGGCTCAATAACTCTTTTATTTTCGACTATATCTTTGTGGATTTGACCTTTTCTGATGTAAAATGTCAGGGCGAATCCAACGGTGTGATCAGAATTGAGCTACGAGTTCGGGTTACGGAGTTATTGCACTCCTTTCCCACAAAATAATAAGCTCTATAACTCTTTTATTTTTGACTATATCTTTGTGGATTTGATTTTTTCGCATGTAGAATGCCAAGAAGAATCCAACGGTGTAATCAGAACTGAGCCACGACTTCGTCTTACGGAGTTATTGCACTACTTCCCTACAATATAATAGGCTCTATAACTCTTATTTTCGACTATATCTTTGTGGGTTTGACCTTTTCTGATGTAAAATGTCAAGGTGAATCCAACAGTGTGATCAGAATTAAGCTACGAGTTCAGGTTACGGAGTTATTGTGCTCCTTTCCTAAAAGATAATAGGCTCGATAACTCTTTTATTTTCGACTATATCTTTGTGGATTTGACCTCTTCTGATGTAAGATATCAAGGCGAATCCAACGGTGTAATCAGAATTGAGCTACGGGTTCGACTTACGGAGTTCTTGCACTTCTTTCCTACAAGATAATAGGCTCTATAACTCTTATATTCGACTATATCTTTGTGGATTTGACCTTTTCGGATGTAAAATGTCAAGACGAATCCAACGGTGTAAGCAGAACTGAGCCACGACTTCGTCTTACGGAGTTATTGCACTACTTCCCTACAATATAATAGGCTCTATAACTCTTATTTTCGACTATATCTTTGTGGGTTTGACCTTTTCTGATGTAAAATGTCAAGGTGAATCCAACAGTGTGATCAGAATTAAGCTACGAGTTCAGGTTACGGAGTTATTGTGCTCCTTTCCTAAAAGATAGTAGGCTCGATAACTCTTTTATTTTCGACTATATCTTTGTGGATTTGACCTTTTCTGATGTAAAATGTCAAGGTGAATCCAACAGTGTGATCAGAATTAAGCTACGAGTTCAGGTTACGAAGTTATTGTGCTCCTTTCCTAAAAGATAATAGGCTCGATAACTCTTTAATTTTCGACTATATCTTTGTGGGTTTGACCTTTTCTGATGTAAGATGTCAAGGCGAATCCAACGGTGTAATCAGAATTGAGCTACGACTTCGGGTTACGAAGTTATTACACTCCTTTCCTACAAGATAATAGGTCCGATAACTCTTTTACTTTCGACTTTATCTTTATGGGTTTGATCCCTCCAGATGTAAAATGTCAAGACGAATCCAACGGTGTAATCAGAATTGAGCTACAACTTCAGGTTACGGAGTTATTGCGCTTCTTTCCTAAAAGATAGTAGGCTCAATAACTCTTTTATTTTCGACTATATCTTTGTGGATTAGATTTTTTCTGGTGTAAAATGTCAAGACGAATCCAACGGTGTAATCAGAATTGAGCTAGGACTTCGGCTTACGGAGTTATTGCACTTCCTTCCTACAAGATAATAGGCTCTATAACTCTTTTATTTTCGACTATATCTTTGTGGATTTGATTTTTTCTGATGTAGAATGCCAAGGAGAATCCAACGGTGTAATCAGAATTAAGCTACGACTTCGACTCACGGAGTTATTGCACTTCCTTCCTACAAGATAATAGGCTCTATAACTCTTATTTTCGACTATATCTTTGTAGATTTGACCTTTTCTGATGTAAAATGTCAAGGCGAATCCAACGGTTTGATCAGAATTGAGCTACGAGTTCGGGTTACGGAGTTATTGCACTCCTTTCCCACAAAATATTAAGCTCTATAACTCTTTTATTTTTCACTCTATCTTTGTGGATTTGATTTTTTCTGATGTAGAATGCCAAGAAGAATCCAACGATGTAATCAGAACTGAGCCACGACTTCGTCTTACGGAGTTATTGCACTACTTCCCTACAATATAATAGGCTCTATAACTCTTATTCTCGACTATATCTTTGTGAATTAGATTTTTTCTGATGTAGAATGCCAAGAACAATCCAACGGTGTAATCAGAATTGAACTACGACCTCGACTTACGGACTTATTGCACTTCTCTTCTACAAGATAATAGGCTCTATAACTCTTATTTTCGACTATATCTTTGTGGATTTGACCTTTTCTGATGTAAAATGTCAAGACGAATCCAACGGTGTAATCAGAATTGAGCTACGGCTTCAGGTTACGGAGTTATTGTGCTCCTTTCCTAAAAGATAATAGGCTCGATAACTCTTTTATTTTCGACTATATCTCTGTGGATTTG
The DNA here is from genome assembly GCA_030157275.1 of Cynaeus angustus. Classification (NCBI taxonomy): domain Eukaryota; kingdom Metazoa; phylum Arthropoda; class Insecta; order Coleoptera; family Tenebrionidae; genus Cynaeus; species Cynaeus angustus. The sequence goes on from CM058059.1 coordinate 1,317,989, forward strand.
ATTTTTTCTGATGTAGAATGCCAAGGAGAATCAAATGGTGTAATCAGAATTGAGCTACGAGTTCGACTTACGGAGTTATTGCACTTCCTTCCTACAAGATAATAGGCTCTATAACTCTTATTTTCGACTATATCTTTGTGGATTTGACCTTTTCTGACGTAAAATGTCAAGGCGAATCCAACGGTGTAATCAGAATTGAGCTACGAGTTCGACTTACGAAATTATTGCACTTCCTTCCTTCAAGATAATAGGCTCTATAACTCTTATTTTCGACTATATCTTTGTGGATTTGACCTTTTCTGATGTAAAATGTCAAGGCGAATCCAACGGTGGAATCAGAATTGAACTACGACTTCAGGTTACGGAGTTATTGTGCTCCTTTCCTAAAAGATAATAGGCTCCATAACTCTTTTATTTTCGACTATATCTTTGTGGATTTGATTTTTTCTGATGTAAAATGTCAAGAAGAATCCAACGTTGTAATCAGAACTGAGCTACGACTTCGGCTTACGGAGTTATTGCACTACTTCCCTACAAGATAGTAGGTCCGATAACTCTTTTACTTTCGACTATATCTTTGTGGGTTTGACCCTCCCAGATGTAAAATGTCAAGACGAATCCAGCGGTGTAATCAGAATTGAGCTACGACTTCAGGTTACGGAGTTATAGCGCTTCTTTCCTAAAAGATGGTAGGCTCAATAACTCTTTTATTTTCGACTATATCTTTGTGGATTTGACCTTTTCTGATGTAAGATATCAAGGCGAATCCAACGGTGTAATCAGAATTGAGCTACGGGTTCGACTTACGGAGTTATTGCACTTCTTTCCTACAAGATAATAGGCTCGATAACTCTTTTATTTTCGACAATATCTTTGTGGATTTGACCTTTTCTGATGTAGAATGCCAAGAACAATCCAACGGTGTAATCAGAATTGAACTACGACCTCGACTTACGGACTTATTGCACTTCTCTTCTACAAGATAATAGGCTCTATAACTCTTATTTTCGACTATATCTTTGTGGATTTGACCTTTTCTGATGTAAAATGTCAAGACGAATCCAACGGTGTAATCAGAATTGAGCTACGGCTTCAGGTTACGGAGTTATTGTGCTCCTTTCCTAAAAGATAATAGGCTCGATAACTCTTTTATTTTCGACTATATCTCTGTGGATTTGATTTTTTCTGATGTAGAATGCCAAGGAGAATCAAATGGTGTAATCAGAATTGAGCTACGAGTTCGACTTACGGAGTTATTGCACTTCCTTCCTACAAGATAATAGGCTCTATAACTCTTATTTTCGACTATATCTTTGTGGATTTGACCTTTTCTGACGTAAAATGTCAAGGCGAATCCAACGGTGTAATCAGAATTGAGCTACGAGTTCGACTTACGAAATTATTGCACTTCCTTCCTACAAGATAATAGGCTCTATAACTCTTATTTTCGACTATATCTTTGTGGATTTGACCTTTTCTGATGTAAAATGTCAAGGCGAATCCAACGGTGGAATCAGAATTGAACTACGACTTCAGGTTACGGAGTTATTGTGCTCCTTTCCTAAAAGATAATAGGCTCCATAACTCTTTTATTTTCGACTATATCTTTGTGGATTTGATTTTTTCTGATGTAAAATGTCAAGAAGAATCCAACGGTGTAATCAGAACTGAGCTACGACTTCGGCTTACGGAGTTATTGCACTACTTCCCTACAAGATAGTAGGTCCGATAACTCTTTTACTTTCGACTATATCTTTGTGGGTTTGACCCTCCCAGATGTAAAATGTCAAGACGAATCCAGCGGTGTAATCAGAATTGAGCTACGACTTCAGGTTACGGAGTTATAGCGCTTCTTTTCTAAAAGATGGTAGGCTCAATAACTCTTTTATTTTCGACTATATCTTTGTGGATTTGACCTTTTCTGATGTAAGATATCAAGGCGAATCCAACGGTGTAATCAGAATTGAGCTACGGGTTCGACTTACGGAGTTATTGCACTTCTTTCCTACAAGATAATAGGCTCGATAACTCTTTTATTTTCGACAATATCTTTGTGGATTTGACCTTTTCTGATGTAAGATGTCAAGGCGAATCCAACGGTGTAATAGGAATTGAGCTACGACTTCGGGTTACGAAGTTATTGCACTCCTTTCCTACAAGATAATAGGTCCGATAACTCTTTTACTTTCGACTATATCTTTGTGGGTTTGATCCCTCCAGATGTAAAATGTCAAGACGAATCCAACGGTGTAATCAGAATTGAACTACGACTTCAGGTTACGGAGTTATTGCGCTTCTTTCCTAAAAGATAGTAGGCTCAATAACTCTTTTATTTTCGACTATATCTTTGTGGATTTGACCTTTTCTGATGTAAAATGTCAAGGCGAATCCAACGGTGTGATCAGAATTGAGCTACGAGTTCGGGTTACGGAGTTATTGCACTTCTTTCCTACAAGATAATAGGCTCTATAACTCTTTTATTTTCGACTATATCTTTGTGGATTAGATTTTTTCAGATGTAAAATGTCAAGACGAATCCAACGGTGTAAGCAGAATCGAGCTACGACTTCAGGTTACGGAGTTATTGTGCTCCTTTCCTAAAAGATAATAGGCTCGATAACTCTTTAATTTTCGGCTATATCTTTGTGGATTTGACCTTTTCTGATGTAAGATGTCAAGGCGAATCCAACGGTGTAATCAGAATTGAGCTACGACTTCGGGTTACGAAGTTATTACACTCCTTTCCTACAAGATAATAGGTCCGATAACTCTTTTACTTTCGACTTTATCTTTGTGGGTTTGATCCCTTCAGATGTAAAATGTCAAGACGAATCCAACGGTGTAATCAGAATTGAGCTACGGCTTCAGGTTACGGAGTTATTGCGCTTCTTTCCTAAAAGATAGTAGGCTCAATAACTCTTTTATTTTCGACTATATCTTTGTGGATTTGACCTTTTCTGATGTAAAATGTCAAGGCGAATCCAACGGTGTGATCAGAATTGAGCTACGAGTTCGGGTTACGGAGTTATTGCACTCCTTTCCCACAAAATAATAAGCTCTATAACTCTTTTATTTTTGACTATATCTTTGTGGATTTGATTTTTTCGCATGTAGAATGCCAAGAAGAATCCAACGGTGTAATCAGAACTGAGCCACGACTTCGTCTTACGGAGTTATTGCACTACTTCCCTACAATATAATAGGCTCTATAACTCTTATTTTCGACTATATCTTTGTGGGTTTGACCTTTTCTGATGTAAAATGTCAAGGTGAATCCAACAGTGTGATCAGAATTAAGCTACGAGTTCAGGTTACGGAGTTATTGTGCTCCTTTCCTAAAAGATAATAGGCTCGATAACTCTTTTATTTTCGACTATATCTTTGTGGATTTGACCTTTTCTGATGTAAGATATCAAGGCGAATCCAACGGTGTAATCAGAATTGAGCTACGGGTTCGACTTACGGAGTTCTTGCACTTCTTTCCTACAAGATAATAGGCTCTATAACTCTTATATTCGACTATATCTTTGTGGATTTGACCTTTTCGGATGTAAAATGTCAAGACGAATCCAACGGTGTAAGCAGAACTGAGCCACGACTTCGTCTTACGGAGTTATTGCACTACTTCCCTACAATATAATAGGCTCTATAACTCTTATTTTCGACTATATCTTTGTGGGTTTGACCTTTTCTGATGTAAAATGTCAAGGTGAATCCAACAGTGTGATCAGAATTAAGCTACGAGTTCAGGTTACGGAGTTATTGTGCTCCTTTCCTAAAAGATAGTAGGCTCGATAACTCTTTTATTTTCGACTATATCTTTGTGGGTTTGACCTTTTCTGATGTAAAATGTCAAGGTGAATCCAACAGTGTGATCAGAATTAAGCTACGAGTTCAGGTTACGGAGTTATTGTGCTCCTTTCCTAAAAGATAGTAGGCTCGATAACTCTTTTATTTTCGACTATATCTTTGTGGATTTGACCTTTTCTGATGTAAGATATCAAGGCGAATCCAACGGTGTAATCAGAATTGGACTATATCTTTGTAGATTTGACCTTTTCTGATGTAAAATGTCAAGACGAATCCAACGGTGTAATCAGAATTGAGCTACGACTTCAGGTTACGGAGTTATTATGCTCCTTTCCTAAAATATAATAGGCTCGATAACTTTTTTATTTTCGACTATATCTTTGTGGATTTGACCTTTTCTGATGTAAAATGTCAAGGCGAATCCAACGGTGTGATCAGAATTGAGCTACGAGTTCGGGTTACGGAGTTATTGCACTCCTTTCCCACAAAATATTAAGCTCTATAACTCTTTTATTTTTCGTTCTATCTTTGTGGATTTGATTTTTTCTGATGTAGAATGCCAAGAAGAATCCAACGATGTAATCAGAACTGAACCACGACCTCGTCTTACGGAGTTATTGCACTACTTCCCTACAATATAATAGGCTCTATAACTCTTATTCTCGACTATATCTTTGTGAATTAGATTTTCTCTGATGTAGAATGCCAAGAAGAATCCAACGGTGTAATCAGAATTGAAATACGACCTCGACTTACGGACTTATTGCACTTCTTTCCTACAAGATAATAGGCTCTATAACTCTTATTTTCGACTATATCTTTGTGAATTAGATTTTCTCTGATGTAGAATGCCAAGAAGAATCCAACGGTGTAATCAGAATTAAGCTACGACTTCGACTCACAGAGTTATTGCACTTCCTTCCTACAAGATAATAGGCTCTATAACTCTTATTTTCGACTAGATCTTTGTAGATTTGACCTTTTCTGATGTAAAATGTCAAGGCGAATCCAACGGTTTGATCAGAATTGAGCTACGAGTTCGGGTTACGGAGTTATTGCACTCCTTTCCCACAAAATATTAAGCTCTATAACTCTTTTATTTTTCACTCTATCTTTGTGGATTTGATTTTTTCTGATGTAGAATGCCAAGAAGAATCCAACGATGTAATCAGAACTGAGCCACGACTTCGTCTTACGGAGTTATTGCACTACTTCCCTACAATATAATAGGCTCTATAACTCTTATTCTCGACTATATCTTTGTGAATTAGATTTTTTCTGATGTAGAATGCCAAGAACAATCCAACGGTGTAATCAGAATTGAACTACGACCTCGACTTACGGACTTATTGCACTTCTCTTCTACAAGATAATAGGCTCTATAACTCTTATTTTCGACTATATCTTTGTGGATTTGACCTTTTCTGATGTAAAATGTCAAGACGAATCCAACGGTGTAATCAGAACTGAGCTACGGCTTCAGGTTACGGAGTTATTGTGCTCCTTTCCTAAAAGATAATAGGCTCGATAACTCTTTTATTTTCGACTATATCTCTGTGGATTTGATTTTTTCTGATGTAGAATGCCAAGGAGAATCCAATGGTGTAATCAGAATTGAGCTACGAGTTCGACTTACGGAGTTATTGCACTTCCTTCCTACAAGATAATAGGCTCTATAACTCTTATTTTCGACTAGATCTTTGTGGATTTGACCTTTTCTGATGTAAAATGTCAAGGCGAATCCAACGGTGGAATCAGAATTGAACTACGACTTCAGGTTACGGAGTTATTGTGCTCCTTTCCTAAAAGATAATAGGCTCCATAACTCTTTTATTTTCGACTATATCTTTGTAGATTTGACCTTTTCTGATGTAAAATGTCAAGGCGAATCCAACGGTTTGATCAGAATTGAGCTACGAGTTCGGGTTACGGAGTTATTGCACTCCTTTCCCACAAAATATTAAGCTCTATAACTCTTTTATTTTTCACTCTATCTTTGTGGATTTGATTTTTTCTGATGTAGAATGCCAAGAAGAATCCAACGATGTAATCAGAACTGAGCCACGACTTCGTCTTACGGAGTTATTGCACTACTTCCCTACAATATAATAGGCTCTATAACTCTTATTCTCGACTATATCTTTGTGAATTAGATTTTTTCTGATGTAGAATGCCAAGAACAATCCAACGGTGTAATCAGAATTGAACTACGACCTCGACTTACGGACTTATTGCACTTCTCTTCTACAAGATAATAGGCTCTATAACTCTTATTTTCGACTATATCTTTGTGGATTTGACCTTTTCTGATGTAAAATGTCAAGACGAATCCAACGGTGTAATCAGAACTGAGCTACGGCTTCAGGTTACGGAGTTATTGTGCTCCTTTCCTAAAAGATAATAGGCTCGATAACTCTTTTATTTTCGACTATATCTCTGTGGATTTGATTTTTTCTGATGTAGAATGCCAAGGAGAATCCAATGGTGTAATCAGAATTGAGCTACGAGTTCGACTTACGGAGTTATTGCACTTCCTTCCTACAAGATAATAGGCTCTATAACTCTTATTTTCGACTAGATCTTTGTGGATTTGACCTTTTCTGATGTAAAATGTCAAGGCGAATCCAACGGTGGAATCAGAATTGAACTACGACTTCAGGTTACGGAGTTATTGTGCTCCTTTCCTAAAAGATAATAGGCTCCATAACTCTTTTATTTTCGACTATATCTTTGTGGATTTGATTTTTTCTGATGTAAAATGTCAAGAAGAATCCAACGGTGTAATCAGAACTGAGCTACGACTTCGGCTTACGGAGTTATTGCACTACTTCCCTACAAGATAGTAGGTCCGATAACTCTTTTACTTTCGACTATATCTTTGTGGGTTTGACCCTCCCAGATGTAAAATGTCAAGACGAATCCAGCGGTGTAATCAGAATTGAGCAACGACTTCAGGTTACGGAGTTATAGCGCTTCTTTCCTAAAAGATGGTAGGCTCAATAACTCTTTTATTTTCGACTATATCTTTGTGGATTTGACCTTTTCTGATGTAAGATATCAAGGCGAATCCAACGGTGTAATCAGAATTGAGCTACGGGTTCGACTTACGGAGTTATTGCACTTCTTTCCTACAAGATAATAGGCTCGATAACTCTTTTATTTTCGACAATATCTTTGTGGATTTGACCTTTTCTGATGTAAGATGTCAAGGCGAATCCAACGGTGTAATAGGAATTGAGCTACGACTTCGGGTTACGAAGTTATTGCACTCCTTTCCTACAAGATAATAGGTCCGATAACTCTTTTACTTTCGACTATATCTTTGTGGGTTTGATCCCTCCAGATGTAAAATGTCAAGACGAATCCAACGGTGTGATCAGAATTGAGCTACGAGTTCGGGTTACGGAGTTATTGCACTTCTTTCCTACAAGATAATAGGCTCTATAACTCTTTTATTTTCGACTATATCTTTGTGGATTAGATTTTTTCAGATGTAAAATGTCAAGACGAATCCAACGGTGTAAGCAGAATCGAGCTACGACTTCAGGTTACGGAGTTATTGTGCTCCTTTCCTAAAAGATAATAGGCTCGATAACTCTTTAATTTTCGGCTATATCTTTGTGGATTTGACCTTTTCTGATGTAAGATGTCAAGGCGAATCCAACGGTGTAATCAGAATTGAGCTACGACTTCGGGTTACGAAGTTATTACACTCCTTTCCTACAAGATAATAGGTCCGATAACTCTTTTACTTTCGACTTTATCTTTGTGGGTTTGATCCCTTCAGATGTAAAATGTCAAGACGAATCCAACGGTGTAATCAGAATTGAGCTACGACTTCAGGTTACGGAGTTATTGCGCTTCCTTCCTAAAAGATATTAGGCTCAATAACTCTTTTATTTTCGACTATATCTTTGTGGATTTGACCTTTTCTGATGTAAAATGTCAAGGCGAATCCAACGGTGTGATCAGAATTGAGCTACGAGTTCGGGTTACGGAGTTATTGCACTCCTTTCCCACAAAATAATAAGCTCTATAACTCTTTTATTTTTGACTATATCTTTGTGGATTTGATTTTTTCGCATGTAGAATGCCAAGAAGAATCCAACGGTGTAATCAGAACTGAGCCACGACTTCGTCTTACGGAGTTATTGCACTACTTCCCTACAATATAATAGGCTCTATAACTCTTATTTTCGACTATATCTTTGTGGGTTTGACCTTTTCTGATGTAAAATGTCAAGGTGAATCCAACAGTGTGATCAGAATTAAGCTACGAGTTCAGGTTACGGAGTTATTGTGCTCCTTTCCTAAAAGATAATAGGCTCGATAACTCTTTTATTTTCGACTATATCTTTGTGGATTTGACCTTTCCTGATGTAAGATATCAAGGCGAATCCAACGGTGTAATCAGAATTGAGCTACGGGTTCGACTTACGGAGTTATTGCACTTCTTTCCTACAAGATAATAGGCTCTATAACTCTTATATTCGACTATATCTTTGTGGATTTGACCTTTTCGGATGTAAAATGTCAAGACGAATCCAACGGTGTAAGCAGAACTGAGCCACGACTTCGTCTTACGGAGTTATTGCACTACTTCCCTACAATATAATAGGCTCTATAACTCTTATTTTCGACTATATCTTTGTGGGTTTGACCTTTTCTGATGTAAAATGTCAAGGTGAATCCAACAGTGTGATCAGAATTAAGCTACGAGTTCAGGTTACGGAGTTATTGTGCTCCTTTCCTAAAAGATAGTAGGCTCGATAACTCTTTTATTTTCGACTATATCTTTGTGGATTTGACCTTTTCTGATGTAAAATGTCAAGGTGAATCCAACAGTGTGATCAGACTTAAGCTACGAGTTCAGGTTACGAAGTTATTGTGCTCCTTTCCTAAAAGATAATAGGCTCGATAACTCTTTTATTTTCGACTATATCTTTGTGGATTTGACCTTTCCTGATGTAAGATATCAAGGCGAATCCAACGGTGTAATCAGAATTGAGCTACGGGTTCGACTTACGGAGTTATTGCACTTCTTACCTACAAGATAATAGGCTCTATAACTCTTATATTCGACTATATCTTTGTGGATTTGACCTTTTCGGATGTAAAATGTCAAGACGAATCCAACGGTGTAAGCAGAACTGAGCCACGACTTCGTCTTACGGAGTTATTGCACTACTTCCCTACAATATAATAGGCTCTATAACTCTTATTTTCGACTATATCTTTGTGGGTTTGACCTTTTCTGATGTAAAATGTCAAGGTGAATCCAACAGTGTGATCAGAATTAAGCTACGAGTTCAGGTTACGGAGTTATTGTGCTCCTTTCCTAAAAGATAGTAGGCTCGATAACTCTTTTATTTTCGACTATATCTTTGTGGATTTGACCTTTTCTGATGTAAAATGTCAAGGTGAATCCAACAGTGTGATCAGAATTAAGCTACGAGTTCAGGTTACGAAGTTATTGTGCTCCTTTCCTAAAAGATAATAGGCTCGATAACTCTTTAATTTTCGACTATATCTTTGTGGGTTTGACCTTTTCTGATGTAAGATGTCAAGGCGAATCCAACGGTGTAATCAGAATTGAGCTACGACTTCGGGTTACGAAGTTATTACACTCCTTTCCTACAAGATAATAGGTCCGATAACTCTTTTACTTTCGACTTTATCTTTATGGGTTTGATCCCTCCAGATGTAAAATGTCAAGACGAATCCAACGGTGTAATCAGAATTGAGCTACAACTTCAGGTTACGGAGTTATTGCGCTTCTTTCCTAAAAGATAGTAGGCTCAATAACTCTTTTATTTTCGACTATATCTTTGTGGATTAGATTTTTTCTGGTGTAAAATGTCAAGACGAATCCAACGGTGTAATCAGAATTGAGCTACGACTTCGGCTTACGGAGTTATTGCACTACTTCCCTACAAGATAATAGGCTCGATAACTCTTATTCTCGACTATATCTTTGTGGATTTGACCTTTTCTGATGTAAAATGTCAAGACGAATCCAACGGTGTAATCAGAATTGAGCTACGACTTTGGGTTACGAAGTTATTGCACTCCTTTCCTACAAGATAATAGGTCCGATTACTCTTTTACTTTCGACTATATCTTTGTGGGTTTGACCCTTTCAGATGTAAAATGTCAAGGCGAATCTAACGGTGTAATCAGAATCGAGCTACGAGTTCGGGTTATGGAGTTATTGCACTCCTTTCCCACAAAAAATAATAAGCTCTATAACTCTTTTATTTTCGACTATATCTTTGTGGATTTGATTTTTTCTGATGTAGAATGCCAAGGAGAATCCAACGGTGTAATCAGAATTAAGCTACGACTTCAACTCACGGAGTTATTGCACTTCCTTTCTACAAGATAATAGGCTCTATAACTCTTATTTTCGACTATATCTTTGTAGATTTGACCTTTTCTGATGTAAAATGTCAAGACGAATCCAACGGTGTAATCAGAATTGAGCTACGACTTCAGGTTACGGAGTTATTATGCTCCTTTCCTAAAAGATAATAGGCTCGATAACTTTTTTATTTTCGACTATATCTTTGTGGATTTGACCTTTTCTGATGTAAAATGTCAAGGCGAATCCAACGGTGTGATCAGAATTGAGCTACGAGTTCGGGTTACGGAGTTATTGCACTCCTTTCCCACAAAATATTAAGCTCTATAACTCTTTTATTTTTCGTTCTATCTTTGTGGATTTGATCTTTTCTGATGTAGAATGCCAAGAAGAATCCAACGATGTAATCAGAACTGAACCACGACCTCGTCTTACGGAGTTATTGCACTACTTCCCTACAATATAATAGGCTCTATAACTCTTATTCTCGACTATATCTTTGTGAATTAGATTTTCTCTGATGTAGAATGCCAAGAAGAATCCAACGGTGTAATCAGAATTGAAATACGACCTCGACTTACGGACTTATTGCACTTCTTTCCTACAAGATAATAGGCTCTATAACTCTTATTTTCGACTATATCTTTGTGAATTAGATTTTCTCTGATGTAGAATGCCAAGAAGAATCCAACGGTGTAATCAGAATTGAAATACGACCTCGACTTACGGACTTATTGCACTTCTTTCCTACAAGATAATAGGCTCTATAACTCTTATTTTCGACTATATCTTTGTGGATTTGACCTTTTCTGATGTGAAATGTCAAGACGAATCCAACGGTGTAATCAGAATTGAGCTACGACTTCAGGTTACGGAGTTATTGTGCTCCTTTCCTAAAAGATAATGGGCTCGATAACTCTTTTATTTTCGACTATATCTCTGTGGATTTGATTTTTTCTGATGTAGAATGCCAAGGAGAATCCAATGGTGTAATCAGAATTGAGCTACAACTTTGACTTACGGAGTTATTGCACTTCCTTCCTACAAGATAATAGGCTCTATAACTCTTATATTCGACTATATCTTTGTGGGTTTGACCTTTTCTGATGTAAAATGTCAAGACGAATCCAACGGTGGAGTCAGAATTGAACTACGACTTCAGGTTACGGAGTTATTATGCTCCTTTCCTAAAAGATAATAGGCTCGATAACTCTTTCATTTTCGACTATATCTTTGTGGATTTGACCTTTTCTGATGTAAAATGTCAAGGCGAATCCAACAGTGTAATCAGAATTGAGCTACGGCTTCAGGTTACGGAGTTATTGTGCTCCTTTCCTAAAAGATAATAGGCTCTATAACTCTTATTTTCGACTATATCTTTGTGGATTTGACCTTTTCTGATGTAAAATGTCAAGGCGAATCCAACGGTGTAATCAGAATTGAGCTACGAGTTCGACTTACGAAGTTATTGCACTTCTTTCCTACAAGATAATAGGCTCTATAACTCTTATATTCGACTATATCTTTGTGGGTTTGACCTTTTCTGATGTAAAATGTCAAGACGAATCCAACGGTGGAGTCAGAATTGAACTACGACTTCAGGTTACGGAGTTATTATGCTCCTTTCCTAAAAGATAATAGGCTCGATAACTCTTTTATTTTCGACTTTATCTTTGTGGATTTGACCCTTTCTGATGTAAAATGCCAAGACGAATTCAACGGAGTAATCAGAATTGAGCTACGACTTCAGGTTACGGAGTTATTGCGCTCCTTTCCTAAAAGATAATGGGCTCGATAACTCTTTTATTTTCGACCACATCTTTGTGGATTTGATCTTTTCTGATGTAGAATGCCAAGACGAATTCAACGGAGTAATCAGAATTGAGCTACGACTTCAAGTTACGGAGTTATTGCGCTCCTTTCCTAAAAGATAATAGGCTCGATAACTCTTTTATTTTCGACTATATCTTTGTGGATTTGACCCTTTCAGACGTAAAATGTCAAGGCGAATCTAACGGTGTAATCAGAATTGAACCACAACTTCGGCTTACGGGGTTATTGCACTCCTTTCCCACAAGATAATAGGCTCTATAACTCTTTTATTCTTGACTTCATCTTTGTAGATTTACCCCTTTCTGATGTAAAATATCAAGGCGAATCCAACGGTGTAATCAGAATTGAGCTACGACTTCGGCTTACGGAGTTATTGCACTTTTTTCCCACAAGATAATAGGCTATATAACTCTTTTATTTTCGACTATATCTTTGTGGGTTTGACCTTTTCTGATGTAAAATGTCAAGGCGAATCCAACGGTGTAATCAGAATTGAGCTACGATTTCGGGTTACGGACTTATTGGACTCATATCCTACAAGATAATAGGCTCTATACCTCTTATTTTCGACTTTATCTTTGTGGATTTGACCTTTTTTGATGTAAAATGCCAAGACGAATCCAAGGGAGGAATCAGAATTGAGCTACGACTTCAGGTTACGGAGTTATTGCGCTCCTTTCCTAAAAGATAATAGGCTCGATAACTCTTTTATTTTCGACCACATCTTTGTGGATTTGACCTTTTCTGATGTAGAATGCCAAGACGAATTCAACGGAGTAATCAGAATTGAGCTACGACTTCAAGTTACGGAGTTATTGCGCTCCTTTCCTAAAAGATAATAGGCTCGATAACTCTTTTATTTTCGACTATATCTTTGTGGGTTTGACCCTTTCAGACGTAAAATGTCAAGGCGAATCTAACGGTGTAATCAGAATTGAACCACAACTTCGGCTTACAGGGTTATTGCACTCCTTTCCCACAAGATAATAGGCTCTATAACTCTTTTATTCTTGACTTCATCTTTGTAGATTTACCCCTTTCTGATGTAAAATATCAAGGCGAATCCAACGGTGTAATCAGAATTGAGCTACGACTTCGGCTTACGGAGTTATTGCACTTTTTTCCCACAAGATAATAGGCTATATAACTCTTTTATTTTCGACTATATCTTTGTGGGTTTGACCTTTTCTGATGTAAAATGTCAAGGCGAATCCAACGGTGTAATCAGAATTGAGCTACGATTTCGGGTTACGGACTTATTGGACTCCTATCCTACAAGATAATAGGCTCTATACCTCTTATTTTCGACTTTATCTTTGTGGATTTGACCTTTTTTGATGTAAAATGCCAAGACGAATCCAAGGGAGGAATCAGAATTGAGCTACGACTTCAGGTTACGGAGTTATTGCGCTCCTTTCCTAAAAGATAATAGGCTCGATAACTCTTTTATTTTCGACCACATCTTTGTGGATTTGACCTTTTCTGATGTAAAATGTCAAGGCGAATCCAAGGGAGTAATCATAATTGAGCTATGACTTCAGGTTACGGAGTTATTGCGCTCCTTTCCTAAAAGATAATAGGCTCGATAACTCTTTTTTTTTCGACTATATCTTTGTGGATTTGACCTTTTCTGATGTAAAATGTCAAGACGAATCCAACAGTGTAATCAGAATTGAGCTACGAGTTCGGGTTACGGAGTTATTGCACTTCTTTCCTACAAGATAATAGGCTCGATAACTCTTTTATTTTCGACCACATCTTTGTGGATTTGACCTTTTCTGATGTAAAATGTCAAGGCGAATCCAAGGGAGTAATCATAATTGAGCTATGACTTCAGGTTACGGAGTTATTGCGCTCCTTTCCTAAAAGATAATAGGCTCGATAACTCTTTTATTTTCGACCACATCTTTGTGGATTTGACCTTTTCTGATGTAAAATGTCAAGGCGAATCCAAGGGAGTAATCATAATTGAGCTATGACTTCAGGTTACGGAGTTATTGCGCTCCTTTCCTAAAAGATAATAGGCTCGATAACTCTTTAATTTTCGACTATATCTTTGTGGGTTTGACCTTTTCTGATGTAAGATGTCAAGGCGAATCCAACGGTGTAATCAGAATTGAGCTACGACTTCGGGTTACGAAGTTATTACACTCCTTTCCTACAAGATAATAGGTCCGATAACTCTTTTACTTTCGACTTTATCTTTATGGGTTTGATCCCTCCAGATGTAAAATGTCAAGACGAATCCAACGGTGTAATCAGAATTGAGCTACAACTTCAGGTTACGGAGTTATTGCGCTTCTTTCCTAAAAGATAGTAGGCTCAATAACTCTTTTATTTTCGACTATATCTTTGTGGATTAGATTTTTTCTGGTGTAAAATGTCAAGACGAATCCAACGGTGTAATCAGAATTGAGCTACGACTTCGGCTTACGGAGTTATTGCACTACTTCCCTACAAGATAATAGGCTCGATAACTCTTATTCTCGACTATATCTTTGTGGATTTGACCTTTTCTGATGTAAAATGTCAAGACGAATCCAACGGTGTAATCAGAATTGAGCTACGACTTTGGGTTACGAAGTTATTGCACTCCTTTCCTACAAGATAATAGGTCCGATTACTCTTTTACTTTCGACTATATCTTTGTGGGTTTGACCCTTTCAGATGTAAAATGTCAAGGCGAATCTAACGGTGTAATCAGAATCGAGCTACGAGTTCGGGTTATGGAGTTATTGCACTCCTTTCCCACAAAAAATAATAAGCTCTATAACTCTTTTATTTTCGACTATATCTTTGTGGATTTGATTTTTTCTGATGTAGAATGCCAAGGAGAATCCAACGGTGTAATCAGAATTAAGCTACGACTTCAACTCACGGAGTTATTGCACTTCCTTCCTACAAGATAATAGGCTCTATAACTCTTATTTTCGACTATATCTTTGTAGATTTGACCTTTTCTGATGTAAAATGTCAAGACGAATCCAACGGTGTAATCAGAATTGAGCTACGACTTCAGGTTACGGAGTTATTATGCTCCTTTCCTAAAAGATAATAGGCTCGATAACTTTTTTATTTTCGACTATATCTTTGTGGATTTGACCTTTTCTGATGTAAAATGTCAAGGCGAATCCAACGGTGTGATCAGAATTGAGCTACGAGTTCGGGTTACGGAGTTATTGCACTCCTTTCCCACAAAATATTAAGCTCTATAACTCTTTTATTTTTCGTTCTATCTTTGTGGATTTGATCTTTTCTGATGTAGAATGCCAAGAAGAATCCAACGATGTAATCAGAACTGAACCACGACCTCGTCTTACGGAGTTATTGCACTACTTCCCTACAATATAATAGGCTCTATAACTCTTATTCTCGACTATATCTTTGTGAATTAGATTTTCTCTGATGTAGAATGCCAAGAAGAATCCAACGGTGTAATCAGAATTGAAATACGACCTCGACTTACGGACTTATTGCACTTCTTTCCTACAAGATAATAGGCTCTATAACTCTTATTTTCGACTATATCTTTGTGAATTAGATTTTCTCTGATGTAGAATGCCAAGAAGAATCCAACGGTGTAATCAGAATTGAAATACGACCTCGACTTACGGACTTATTGCACTTCTTTCCTACAAGATAATAGGCTCTATAACTCTTATTTTCGACTATATCTTTGTGGATTTGACCTTTTCTGATGTGAAATGTCAAGACGAATCCAACGGTGTAATCAGAATTGAGCTACGACTTCAGGTTACGGAGTTATTGTGCTCCTTTCCTAAAAGATAATGGGCTCGATAACTCTTTTATTTTCGACTATATCTCTGTGGATTTGATTTTTTCTGATGTAGAATGCGAAGGAGAATCCAATGGTGTAATCAGAATTGAGCTACAACTTTGACTTACGGAGTTATTGCACTTCCTTCCTACAAGATAATAGGCTCTATAACTCTTATATTCGACTATATCTTTGTGGGTTTGACCTTTTCTGATGTAAAATGTCAAGACGAATCCAACGGTGGAGTCAGAATTGAACTACGACTTCAGGTTACGGAGTTATTATGCTCCTTTCCTAAAAGATAATAGGCTCGATAACTCTTTCATTTTCGACTATATCTTTGTGGATTTGACCTTTTCTGATGTAAAATGTCAAGGCGAATCCAACAGTGTAATCAGAATTGAGCTACGGCTTCAGGTTACGGAGTTATTGTGCTCCTTTCCTAAAAGATAATAGGCTCTATAACTCTTATTTTCGACTATATCTTTGTGGATTTGACCTTTTCTGATGTAAAATGTCAAGGCGAATCCAACGGTGTAATCAGAATTGAGCTACGAGTTCGACTTACGAAGTTATTGCACTTCTTTCCTACAAGATAATAGGCTCTATAACTCTTATATTCGACTATATCTTTGTGGGTTTGACCTTTTCTGATGTAAAATGTCAAGACGAATCCAACGGTGGAGTCAGAATTGAACTACGACTTCAGGTTACGGAGTTATTATGCTCCTTTCCTAAAAGATAATAGGCTCGATAACTCTTTCATTTTCGACTATATCTTTGTGGATTTGACCTTTTCTGATGTAAAATGTCAAGGCGAATCCAACAATGTAATCAGAATTGAGCTACGGCTTCAGGTTACGGAGTTATTGTGCTCCTTTCCTAAATGATAATAGGCTCTATAACTCTTATTTTCGACTATATCTTTGTGGATTTGACCTTTTCTGATGTAAAATGTCAAGGCGAATCCAACGGTGTAATCAGAATTGAGCTACGAGTTCGACTTACGAAGTTATTGCACTTCTTTCCTACAAGATAATAGGCTCTATAACTCTTATATTCGACTATATCTTTGTGGGTTTGACCTTTTCTGATGTAAAATGTCAAGACGAATCCAACGGTGGAGTCAGAATTGAACTACGACTTCAGGTTACGGAGTTATTATGCTCCTTTCCTAAAAGATAATAGGCTCGATAACTCTTTCATTTTCGACTATATCTTTGTGGATTTGACCTTTTCTGATGTAAAATGTCAAGGCGAATCCAACAGTGTAATCAGAATTGAGCTAGCGCCTCGGGTTACGGAGTTATTGCGCTCCTTTCCTAAAAGATAATAGGCTCGATAACTCTTTTATTTTCGACTTTATCTTTGTGGATTTGACCCTTTCTGATGTAAAATGCCAAGACGAATTCAACGGAGTAATCAGAATTGAGCTACGACTTCAGGTTACGGAGTTATTGCGCTCCTTTCCTAAAAGATAATGGGCTCGATAACTCTTTTATTTTCGACCACATCTTTGTGGATTTGATCTTTTCTGATGTAGAATGCCAAGACGAATTCAACGGAGTAATCAGAATTGAGCTACGACTTCAAGTTACGGAGTTATTGCGCTCCTTTCCTAAAAGATAATAGGCTCGATAACTCTTTTATTTTCGACTATATCTTTGTGGATTTGACCCTTTCAGACGTAAAATGTCAAGGCGAATCTAACGGTGTAATCAGAATTGAACCACAACTTCGGCTTACGGGGTTATTGCACTCCTTTCCCACAAGATAATAGGCTCTATAACTCTTTTATTCTTGACTTCATCTTTGTAGATTTACCCCTTTCTGATGTAAAATATCAAGGCGAATCCAACGGTGTAATCAGAATTGAGCTACGACTTCGGCTTACGGAGTTATTGCACTTTTTTCCCACAAGATAATAGGCTATATAACTCTTTTATTTTCGACTATATCTTTGTGGGTTTGACCTTTTCTGATGTAAAATGTCAAGGCGAATCCAACGGTGTAATCAGAATTGAGCTACGATTTCGGGTTACGGACTTATTGGACTCATATCCTACAAGATAATAGGCTCTATACCTCTTATTTTCGACTTTATCTTTGTGGATTTGATCTTTTTTGATGTAAAATGCCAAGACGAATCCAAGGGAGGAATCAGAATTGAGCTACGACTTCAGGTTACGGAGTTATTGCGCTCCTTTCCTAAAAGATAATAGGCTCGATAACTCTTTTATTTTCGACCACATCTTTGTGGATTTGACCTTTTCTGATGTAGAATGCCAAGACGAATTCAACGGAGTAATCAGAATTGAGCTACGACTTCAAGTTACGGAGTTATTGCGCTCCTTTCCTAAAAGATAATAGGCTCGATAACTCTTTTATTTTCGACTATATCTTTGTGGATTTGACCCTTTCAGACGTAAAATGTCAAGGCGAATCTAACGGTGTAATCAGAATTGAACCACAACTTCGGCTTACAGGGTTATTGCACTCCTTTCCCACAAGATAATAGGCTCTATAACTCTTTTATTCTTGACTTCATCTTTGTAGATTTACCCCTTTCTGATGTAAAATATCAAGGCGAATCCAACGGTGTAATCAGAATTGAGCTACGACTTCGGCTTACGGAGTTATTGCACTTTTTTCCCACAAGATAATAGGCTATATAACTCTTTTATTTTCGACTATATCTTTGTGGGTTTGACCTTTTCTGATGTAAAATGTCAAGGCGAATCCAACGGTGTAATCAGAATTGAGCTACGATTTCGGGTTACGGACTTATTGGACTCCTATCCTACAAGATAATAGGCTCTATACCTCTTATTTTCGACTTTATCTTTGTGGATTTGACCTTTTTTGATGTAAAATGCCAAGACGAATCCAAGGGAGGAATCAGAATTGAGCTACGACTTCAGGTTACGGAGTTATTGCGCTCCTTTCCTAAAAGATAATAGGCTCGATAACTCTTTTATTTTCGACCACATCTTTGTGGATTTGACCTTTTCTGATGTAAAATGTCAAGGCGAATCCAAGGGAGTAATCATAATTGAGCTATGACTTCAGGTTACGGAGTTATTGCGCTCCTTTCCTAAAAGATAATAGGCTCGATAACTCTTTTTTTTTCGACTATATCTTTGTGGATTTGACCTTTTCTGATGTAAAATGTCAAGACGAATACAACAGTGTAATCAGAATTGAGCTACGAGTTCGGGTTACGGAGTTATTGCACTTCTTTCCTACAAGATAATAGGCTCTATAACTCTTATTTTCGATTATATCTTTGTGGATTTGACCTTTTCTGATGTAAAATGTCAAGGCGAATCCAACAGTGTAATCAGAATTGAGCTAGCGCCTCGGGTTACGGGGTTATTGCGCACCTTTCCTAAAAGATAATAGACTCTATAAATCTTTTATTTTCGACTATATCTTTGTGGATTTGACCATTTCTGATGTAAAATGCCAAGACGAATCCAACGGTGTAATCAGAATTGAGCTACGACTTCGGCTTACGGAGTTATTGCACTCCTTTCCCACAAGATAATAGGCTCTATAACTCTTATTTTCGACTTTATCTTTGTGGATTTGACCTTTTCTGATGTAATATGTCAAGGCGAATCCAACGGTGTAATCAGAATTGAGCTACGACTTCAGGTTACGGAGTTATTGCGCTCTTTTCCTAAAAGATAATAGGCTCGATAACTCTATTATTTTCGACCACATCTTTGTGGATTTGACCTTTTCTGATGTAAAATGTCAAGGCGAATCCAAGGGAATAATCATAATTGAGCTACGAGTTCGGGTTACGGAGTTATTGCACTTCTTTCCTACAAGATAATAGGCTCTATAACTCTTATTTTCGATTATATTTTTGTGGATTTGACCTTTTCTGATGTAAAATGTCAAGGCGAATCCAACAGTGTAATCAGAATTGAGCTAGCGCCTCGGGTTACGGAGTTATTGCGCTCCTTTCCTAAAAGATAATAGGCTCGATAACTCTTTTATTTTCGACTTTATCTTTGTGGATTTGACCCTTTCACCGTTGGATTCTCCTTGGCATTCTACATCAGAAAAAATCAAATCCACAAAGATATAGTCGAAAATAAAAGAGTTATCGAGCCTATTATCTTTTAGGAAAGGAGCGCAATAACTCCGTAACCCGAAGTCGCAGCTCAATTCTGATTACTCCGTTGAATTCGTCTTGGCATTTTACATCAGAAAGGGTCAAACCCACAAAAATATAGTCGAAAGTAAATGAGTTATCGAGCCTATTATCTTTTAGGAAAGGAGCGCAATAACTCCGTAACCCGAAGTCGCAGCTCAATTCTGATTACTCCGTTGAATTCGTCTTGGCATTTTACATCAGAAAGGGTTAAACTCACAAAAATATAGTCGAAAGTAAATGAGTTACCGGACCTATTATCTTGTAGGAAAGGAGCGCAATAATTTCGTAACCTGAAGTCGTAGCTCAATTATGATTATTCCCTTGGATTCGCCTTGACATTTTACATCAGAAAAGGTCAAATCCACAAAGATGTGGTCGAAAATAAAAGAGTTATCGAGCCTATTATCTTTTAGGAAAAGAGCGCAATAACTCCGTAACCTGAAGTCGTAGCTCAATTCTGATTACACCGTTGGATTCGCCTTGACATATTACATCAGAAAAGGTCAAATCCACAAAGATAAAGTCGAAAATAAGAGTTATAGAGCCTATTATCTTGTGGGAAAGGAGTGCAATAACTCCGTAAGCCGAAGTCGTAGCTCAATTCTGATTACACCGTTGGATTCGTCTTGGCATTTTACATCAGAAATGGTCAAATCCACAAAGATATAGTCGAAAATAAAAGAGTTATAGAGTCTATTATCTTTTAGGAAAGGAGCGCAATAACCCCGTAACCCGAAGTCGCAGCTCAATTCTGATTACTCCGTTGAATTCGTCTTGGCATTTTACATCAGAAAGGGTTAAACTCACAAAAATATAGTCGAAAGTAAATGAGTTACCGGACCTATTATCTTGTAGGAAAGGAGCGCAATAATTTCGTAACCTGAAGTCGTAGCTCAATTATGATTATTCCCTTGGATTCGCCTTGACATTTTACATCAGAAAAGGTCAAATCCACAAAGATGTGGTCGAAAATAAAAGAGTTATCGAGCCTATTATCTTTTAGGAAAAGAGCGCAATAACTCCGTAACCTGAAGTCGTAGCTCAATTCTGATTACACCGTTGGATTCGCCTTGACATATTACATCAGAAAAGGTCAAATCCACAAAGATAAAGTCGAAAATAAGAGTTATAGAGCCTATTATCTTGTGGGAAAGGAGTGCAATAACTCCGTAAGCCGAAGTCGTAGCTCAATTCTGATTACACCGTTGGATTCGTCTTGGCATTTTACATCAGAAATGGTCAAATCCACAAAGATATAGTCGAAAATAAAAGAGTTATAGAGTCTATTATCTTTTAGGAAAGGAGCGCAATAACCCCGTAACCCGAGGCGCTAGCTCAGTTCTGATTACACTGTTGGATTCGCCTTGACATTTTACATCAGAAAAGGTCAAATCCACAAAGATAAAGTCGAAAATAAGAGTTATAGAGCCTATTATCTTGTAGGAAAGAAGTGCAATAACTCCGTAACCCGAAGTCGCAGCTCAATTCTGATTACTCCGTTGAATTCGTCTTGGCATTTTACATCAGAAAGGGTCAAACCCACAAAAATATAGTCGAAAGTAAATGAGTTACCGGACCTATTATCTTGTAGGAAAGGAGCGCAATAACTCCGTAACCTGAAGTCGTAGCTCAATTATGATTATTCCCTTGGATTCGCCTTGACATTTTACATCAGAAAAGGTCAAATCCACAAAGATGTGGTCGAAAATAAAAGAGTTATCGAGCCTATTATCTTTTAGGAAAAGAGCGCAATAACTCCGTAACCTTAAGTCGTAGCTCAATTCTGATTACACCGTTGGATTCGCCTTGACATATTACATCAGAAAAGGTCAAATCCACAAAGATAAAGTCGAAAATAAGAGTTATAGAGCCTATTATCTTGTGGGTAAGGAGTGCAATAACTCCGTAAGCCGAAGTCGTAGCTCAATTCTGATTACACTGTTGGATTCGTCTTGACATTTTACATCAGAAAAGGTCAAATCCACAAAGATATAGTCGAAAAAAAAAGAGTTATCGAGCCTATTATCTTTTAGGAAAGGAGCGCAATAACTCCGTAACCTGAAGTCGTAGCTCAATTCTGATTACTCCCTTGGATTCGTCTTGGCATTTTACATCAGAAAAGGTCAAATCCACAAAGATAAAGTCGAAAATAAGAGGTATAGAGCCTATTATCTTGTAGGATAGGAGTCCAATAAGTCCGTAACCCGAAATCGTAGCTCAATTCTAATTACACCGTTGGATTCGTCTTGACCTTTAACATCAGAAAGGGGTAAATTTACAAAGATGAAGTCAAAAATAAAAGAGTTATAGAGTCTATTATCTTGTGAGAAAGGAGTGCAATAACTCCGTAAGCCGAAGTCGTAGCTCAATTCTGATTACACCGTTGGATTCGTCTTGACATTTTACATCTGAAAGGGTCAAACCCACAAAAATATAGTCGAAAGTAAATGAGTTACCGGACCTATTATCTTGTAGGAAAGGAGCGCAATAACTCCGTAACCTGAAGTCGTAGCTCAATTATGATTATCCCCTTGGATTCGCCTTGACATTTTACATCAGAAAAGGTCAAATCCACAAAGATGTGGTCGAAAATAAAAGAGTTATCGAGCCTATTATCTTTTAGGAAAGGAGCGCAATGACTCCGTAACCTGAAGTCGTAGCTCAATTCTGATTACTCCGTTGAATTCGTCTTGGCATTTTACATCAGACAGGGTCAAACCCACAAAAATATAGTCGAAAGTAAATGAGTTATCGGACCTATTATCTTGTAGGAAAAGAGTGCAATAACTTCGTAACCTGAAGTCGTAGCTCAATTATGATTACTCCCTTGGATTCGCCTTGACATTTTACATCAGAAAAGGTCAAATCCATAAAGATGTGGTCGAAAATAAAAGAGTTATCGAGCCTATTATCTTTCAGGAAAGGAGCGCAATAACTCCGTAACCTGAAGACGTAGCTCAATTCTGATTACACCGTTGGATTCGTCTTGGCATTTTACATCAGAAATGGTCAAATCCACAAAGATATAGTCGAAAATAAAAGAGTTATAGAGTCTATTATCTTTTAGGAAAGGAGCGCAATAACCCCGTAACCCGAGGCGCTAGCTCAATTCTGATTACACTGTTGGATTCGCCTTGACATTTTACATCAGAAAAGGTCAAACCACAAAGATGTGGTCGAAAATAAAAGAGTTATCGAGCCTATTATCTTTTAGGAAAGGAGCGCAATAACTCCGTAACCTGAAGTCGTAGCTCAATTCTGATTACTCCCTTGGATTCGTCTTGGCATTTTACATCAGAAAAGGTCAAATCCACAAAGATAAAGTCGAAAATAAGAGGTATAGAGCTTATTATCTTGTAGGATAGGAGTCCAATAAGTCCGTAACCCGAAATCGTAGCTCAATTCTAATTACACCGTTGGATTCGTCTTGACCTTTAACATCAGAAAGGGGTAAATTTACAAAGATGAAGTCAAAAATAAAAGAGTTATAGAGTCTATTATCTTGTGGGAAAGGAGTGCAATAACTCCGTAAGCCGAAGTCGTAGCTCAATTCTGATTACACCGTTGGATTCGCCTTGATATTTTACATCAGAAAGGGGTAAATCTACAAAGATGAAGTCAAGAATAAAAGAGTTATAGTGCCTATTATCTTGTGAGAAAGGAGTGCAATAACCCCGTAAGCCGAAGTTGTGGTTCAATTCTGATTACACCGTTAAATTCGCCTTGACATTTTACGTCTGAAAGGGTCAAATCCACAAAGATGTGGTCGAAAATAAAAGAGTTATCGAGCCTATTATCTTTTAGGAAAGGAGCGCAATAACTCCGTAACCTGAAGTCGTAGCTCAATTATGATTACTCCCTTGGATTCGCCTTGACATTTTACATCAGAAAAGGTCAAATCCATAAAGATGTGGTCGAAAATAAAAGAGTTATCGAGCCTATTATCTTTCAGGAAAGGAGCGCAATAACTCCGTAACCTGAAGTCGTAGCTCAATTCTGATTACTCCCTTGGATTCGTCTTGGCATTCTACATCAGAAAAGGTCAAATCCACAAAGATAAAGTCGAAAATAAGAGGTATAGAGCCTATTATCTTGTAGGATAGGAGTCCAATAAGTCCGTAACCCGAATTCGTAGCTCAATTCTAATTACACCGTTGGATTCGTCTTGACCTTTAACATCAGAAAGGGGTAAATTTACAAAGATGAAGTCAAAAAGAAAAGAGTTATAGAGTCTATTATCTTGTGGGTAAGGAGTGCAATAACTCCGTAAGCCGAAGTCGTAGCTCAATTCTGATTACACTGTTGGATTCGTCTTGACATTTTACATCAGAAAAGGTCAAATCCACAAAGATATAGTCGAAAAAAAAAAAGTTATCGAGCCTATTATCTTTTAGGAAAGGAGCGCAATAACTCCGTAACCTGAAGTCGTAGCTCAATTATGATTACTCCCTTGGATTCGCCTTGACATTTTACATCAGAAAAGGTCAAATCCACAAAGATGTGGTCGAAAATAAAAGAGTTATCGAGCCTATTATCTTTTAGGAAAGGAGCGCAATAACTCCGTAACCTGAAGTCGTAGCTCAATTCTGATTACTCCCTTGGATTCGTCTTGGCATTTTACATCAGAAAAGGTCAAATCCACAAAGATTAAGTCGAAAATAAGAGGTATAGAGCCTATTATCTTGTAGGATAGGAGTCCAATAAGTCCGTAACCCGAAATCGTAGCTCAATTCTAATTACACCGTTGGATTCGTCTTGACCTTTAACATCAGAAAGGGGTAAATTTACAAAGATGAAGTCAAAAATAAAAGAGTTATAGAGTCTATTATCTTGTGAGAAAGGAGTGCAATAACTCCGTAAGCCGAAGTCGTAGCTCAATTCTGATTACACCGTTGGATTCGTCTTGGCATTTTACATCAGAAATGGTCAAATCCACAAAGATATAGTCGAAAATAAAAGAGTTATAGAGTCTATTATCTTTTAGGAGAGGAGCGCAATAACCCCGTAACCCGAGGCGCTAGCTCAATTCTGATTACACTGTTGGATTCGCCTTGACATTTTACATCAGAAAAGGTCAAATCCACAAAGATATAGTCGAAAATAAAAGAGTTATCGAGCCTATTATCTTTTAGGAAAGGAGCGCAATAACTCCGTAACCTGAAGTCGTAGCTCAATTCTAATTACACCGTTGGATTCGTCTTGACCTTTAACATCAGAAAGGGGTAAATTTACAAAGATGAAGTCAAAAATAAAAGAGTTATAGAGTCTATTATCTTGTGGGAAAAAAGTGCAATAACTCCGTAAGCCGAAGTCGTAGCTCAATTCTGATTACTCCGTTGAATTCGTCTTGGCATTTTACATCAGAAAAGGTCAAATCCACAAAGATAAAGTCGAAAATAAGAGTTATAGAGCCTATTATCTTGTGGGAAAAAAGTGCAATAACTCCGTAAGCCGAAGTCGTAGCTCAATTCTGATTACACCATTGGATTCGCCTTGACATTTTACATCAGAAAAGGTCAAATTCACAAAGATGTGGTCGAAAATAAAAGAGTTATCGAGCCTATTATCTTTTAGGAAAGGAGCGCAATAACTCCGTAACTTGAAGCCGTAGCTCAATTCTGATTACTCCATTGAATTCGTCTTGGCATTTTACATCAGAGAGGGTCAAATCCACAAAGATAAAGTCGAAAATAAAAGAGTTATCGAGCCTATTATCTTTTAGGAAAGGAGCGCAATAACTTCGTAACCCGAGGCGCTAGCTCAATTCTGATTACACTGTTGGATTCGCCTTGACATTTTACATCAGAAAAGGTCAAATCCACAAAGATATAATCGAAAATAAGAGTTATAGAGCCTATTATCTTGTAGGAAAGAAGTGCAATAACTCCGTAACCCGAACTCGTAGCTCAATTCTGATTACACCGTTGGATTCGCCTTGACATATTACATCAGAAAAGGTCAAATCCACAAAGATAAAGTCGAAAATAAGAGTTATAGAGCCTATTATCTTGTGGGAAAGGAGTGCAATAACTCCGTAAGCCGAAGTCGTAGCTCAATTCTGATTACACCGTTGGATTTGTCTTGACATTTTTCATCAGAAAAGGTCAAATTCACAAAGATATAGTCGAAAAAAAAAGAGTTATCGAGCCTATTATCTTTTAGGAAAAGAGTGCAATAACTTCGTAACCACGAAGTCGTAGCTCAATTCTGATTACTCCGTTGAATTCGTCTTGGCATTTTACATCAGAAAGGGTCAAATCCACAAAGATAAAGTCGAAAATAAAAGAGTTATCGAGCCTATTATCTTTTAGGAAAGGAGCGCAATAACTCCGTAACCTGAAGTCGTAGCTCAATTCTGATTACTCCCTTGGATTCGTCTTGGCATTTTACATCAGAAAAAGTCAAATCCACAAAGATAAAGTCGAAAATAGGAGTTATAGAGCCTATTATCTTGTAGGAAAGAAGTGCAATAACTCCGTAACCCGAAGTCGCAGCTCAATTCTGATTACTCCGTTGAATTCGTCTTGGCATTTTACATCAGAAAGGGTTAAACTCACAAAAATATAGTCGAAAGTAAATGAGTTACCGGACCTATTATCTTGTAGGAAAGGAGCGCAATAATTTCGTAACCTGAAGTCGTAGCTCAATTATAATTATTCCCTTGGATTCGCCTTGACATTTTACATCAGAAAAGGTCAAATCCACAAAGATGTGGTCGAAAATAAAAGAGTTATCGAGCCTATTATCTTTTAGGAAAAGAGCGCAATAACTCCGTAACCTGAAGTCGTAGCTCAATTCTGATTACACCGTTGGATTCGCCTTGACATATTACATCAGAAAAGGTCAAATCCACAAAGATAAAGTCGAAAATAAGAGTTATAGAGCCTATTATCTTGTGGGAAAGGAGTGCAATAACTCCGTAAGCCGAAGTCGTAGCTCAATTCTGATTACACCGTTGGATTCGTCTTGGCATTTTACATCAGAAATGGTCAAATCCACAAAGATATAGTCGAAAATAAAAGAGTTATAGAGTCTATTATCTTTTAGGAAAGGAGCGCAATAACCCCGTAACCCGAGGCGCTAGCTCAGTTCTGATTACACTGTTGGATTCGCCTTGACATTTTACATCAGAAAAGGTCAAATCCACAAAGATAAAGTCGAAAATAAGAGTTATAGAGCCTATTATCTTGTAGGAAAGAAGTGCAATAACTCCGTAACCCGAAGTCGCAGCTCAATTCTGATTACTCCGTTGAATTCGTCTTGGCATTTTACATCAGAAAGGGTCAAACCCACAAAAATATAGTCGAAAGTAAATGAGTTACCGGACCTATTATCTTGTAGGAAAGGAGCGCAATAACTCCGTAACCTGAAGTCGTAGCTCAATTATGATTATTCCCTTGGATTCGCCTTGACATTTTACATCAGAAAAGGTCAAATCCACAAAGATGTGGTCGAAAATAAAAGAGTTATCGAGCCTATTATCTTTTAGGAAAAGAGCGCAATAACTCCGTAACCTGAAGTCGTAGCTCAATTCTGATTACACCGTTGGATTCGCCTTGACATATTACATCAGAAAAGGTCAAATCCACAAAGATAAAGTCGAAAATAAGAGTTATAGAGCCTATTATCTTGTGGGTAAGGAGTGCAATAACTCCGTAAGCCGAAGTCGTAGCTCAATTCTGATTACACTGTTGGATTCGTCTTGACATTTTACATCAGAAAAGGTCAAATCCACAAAGATAAAGTCGAAAATAAGAGTTATAGAGCCTATTATCTTGTAGGAAAGAAGTGCAATAACTCCGTAACCCGAAGTCGCAGCTCAATTCTGATTACTCCGTTGAATTCGTCTTGGCATTTTACATCAGAAAGGGTTAAACTCACAAAAATATAGTCGAAAGTAAATGAGTTACCGGACCTATTATCTTGTAGGAAAGGAGCGCAATAATTTCGTAACCTGAAGTCGTAGCTCAATTATAATTATTCCCTTGGATTCGCCTTGACATTTTACATCAGAAAAGGTCAAATCCACAAAGATGTGGTCGAAAATAAAAGAGTTATCGAGCCTATTATCTTTTAGGAAAAGAGCGCAATAACTCCGTAACCTGAAGTCGTAGCTCAATTCTGATTACACCGTTGGATTCGCCTTGACATATTACATCAGAAAAGGTCAAATCCACAAAGATAAAGTCGAAAATAAGAGTTATAGAGCCTATTATCTTGTGGGAAAGGAGTGCAATAACTCCGTAAGCCGAAGTCGTAGCTCAATTCTGATTACACCGTTGGATTCGTCTTGGCATTTTACATCAGAAATGGTCAAATCCACAAAGATATAGTCGAAAATAAAAGAGTTATAGAGTCTATTATCTTTTAGGAAAGGAGCGCAATAACCCCGTAACCCGAGGCGCTAGCTCAGTTCTGATTACACTGTTGGATTCGCCTTGACATTTTACATCAGAAAAGGTCAAATCCACAAAGATAAAGTCGAAAATAAGAGTTATAGAGCCTATTATCTTGTAGGAAAGAAGTGCAATAACTCCGTAACCCGAAGTCGCAGCTCAATTCTGATTACTCCGTTGAATTCGTCTTGGCATTTTACATCAGAAAGGGTCAAACCCACAAAAATATAGTCGAAAGTAAATGAGTTACCGGACCTATTATCTTGTAGGAAAGGAGCGCAATAACTCCGTAACCTGAAGTCGTAGCTCAATTATGATTATTCCCTTGGATTCGCCTTGACATTTTACATCAGAAAAGGTCAAATCCACAAAGATGTGGTCGAAAATAAAAGAGTTATCGAGCCTATTATCTTTTAGGAAAAGAGCGCAATAACTCCGTAACCTGAAGTCGTAGCTCAATTCTGATTACACCGTTGGATTCGCCTTGACATATTACATCAGAAAAGGTCAAATCCACAAAGATAAAGTCGAAAATAAGAGTTATAGAGCCTATTATCTTGTGGGTAAGGAGTGCAATAACTCCGTAAGCCGAAGTCGTAGCTCAATTCTGATTACACTGTTGGATTCGTCTTGACATTTTACATCAGAAAAGGTCAAATCCACAAAGATATAGTCGAAAAAAAAAGAGTTATCGAGCCTATTATCTTTTAGGAAAGGAGCGCAATAACTCCGTAACCTGAAGTCGTAGCTCAATTCTGATTACTCCCTTGGATTCGTCTTGGCATTTTACATCAGAAAAGGTCAAATCCACAAAGATAAAGTCGAAAATAAGAGGTATAGAGCCTATTATCTTGTAGGATAGGAGTCCAATAAGTCCGTAACCCGAAATCGTAGCTCAATTCTAATTACACCGTTGGATTCGTCTTGACCTTTAACATCAGAAAGGGGTAAATTTACAAAGATGAAGTCAAAAATAAAAGAGTTATAGAGTCTATTATCTTGTGAGAAAGGAGTGCAATAACTCCGTAAGCCGAAGTCGTAGCTCAATTCTGATTACACCGTTGGATTCGTCTTGACATTTTACATCTGAAAGGGTCAAACCCACAAAAATATAGTCGAAAGTAAATGAGTTACCGGACCTATTATCTTGTAGGAAAGGAGCGCAATAACTCCGTAACCTGAAGTCGTAGCTCAATTATGATTATCCCCTTGGATTCGCCTTGACATTTTACATCAGAAAAGGTCAAATCCACAAAGATGTGGTCGAAAATAAAAGAGTTATCGAGCCTATTATCTTTTAGGAAAGGAGCGCAATGACTCCGTAACCTGAAGTCGTAGCTCAATTCTGATTACTCCGTTGAATTCGTCTTGGCATTTTACATCAGACAGGGTCAAACCCACAAAAATATAGTCGAAAGTAAATGAGTTATCGGACCTATTATCTTGTAGGAAAAGAGTGCAATAACTTCGTAACCTGAAGTCGTAGCTCAATTATGATTACTCCCTTGGATTCGCCTTGACATTTTACATCAGAAAAGGTCAAATCCATAAAGATGTGGTCGAAAATAAAAGAGTTATCGAGCCTATTATCTTTCAGGAAAGGAGCGCAATAACTCCGTAACCTGAAGACGTAGCTCAATTCTGATTACACCGTTGGATTCGTCTTGGCATTTTACATCAGAAATGGTCAAATCCACAAAGATATAGTCGAAAATAAAAGAGTTATAGAGTCTATTATCTTTTAGGAAAGGAGCGCAATAACCCCGTAACCCGAGGCGCTAGCTCAATTCTGATTACACTGTTGGATTCGCCTTGACATTTTACATCAGAAAAGGTCAAACGTCAAAGATGTGGTCGAAAATAAAAGAGTTATCGAGCCTATTATCTTTTAGGAAAGGAGCGCAATAACTCCGTAACCTGAAGTCGTAGCTCAATTCTGATTACTCCCTTGGATTCGTCTTGGCATTTTACATCAGAAAAGGTCAAATCCACAAAGATAAAGTCGAAAATAAGAGGTATAGAGCTTATTATCTTGTAGGATAGGAGTCCAATAAGTCCGTAACCCGAAATCGTAGCTCAATTCTAATTACACCGTTGGATTCGTCTTGACCTTTAACATCAGAAAGGGGTAAATTTACAAAGATGAAGTCAAAAATAAAAGAGTTATAGAGTCTATTATTTTGTGGGAAAGGAGTGCAATAACTCCGTAAGCCGAAGTCGTAGCTCAATTCTGATTACACCGTTGGATTCGCCTTGATATTTTACATCAGAAAGGGGTAAATCTACAAAGATGAAGTCAAGAATAAAAGAGTTATAGTGCCTATTATCTTGTGAGAAAGGAGTGCAATAACCCCGTAAGCCGAAGTTGTGGTTCAATTCTGATTACACCGTTAGATTCGCCTTGACATTTTACGTCTGAAAGGGTCAAATCCACAAAGATGTGGTCGAAAATAAAAGAGTTATCGAGCCTATTATCTTTTAGGAAAGGAGCGCAATAACTCCGTAACCTGAAGTCGTAGCTCAATTCTGATTACTCCCTTGGATTCGTCTTGGCATTCTACATCAGAAAAGGTCAAATCCACAAAGATAAAGTCGAAAATAAGAGGTATAGAGCCTATTATCTTGTAGGATAGGAGTCCAATAAGTCCGTAACCCGAAATCGTAGCTCAATTCTAATTACACCGTTGGATTCGTCTTGACCTTTAACATCAGAAAGGGGTAAATTTACAAAGATGAAGTCAAAAATAAAAGAGTTATAGAGTCTATTATCTTGTGGGTAAGGAGTGCAATAACTCCGT
Source organism: Cynaeus angustus (assembly GCA_030157275.1). Lineage (NCBI taxonomy): Eukaryota > Metazoa > Arthropoda > Insecta > Coleoptera > Tenebrionidae > Cynaeus > Cynaeus angustus. Next base: position 1,349,133 of record CM058059.1, read on the forward strand.
AAGCCGAAGTCGTAGCTCAATTCTGATTACACTGTTGGATTCGTCTTGACATTTTACATCAGAAAAGGTCAAATCCACAAAGATATAGTCGAAAAAAAAAAAGTTATCGAGCCTATTATCTTTTAGGAAAGGAGCGCAATAACTCCGTAACCTGAAGTCGTAGCTCAATTATGATTACTCCCTTGGATTCGTCTTGGCATTTTACATCAGAAAAGGTCAAATCCACAAAGATAAAGTCGAAAATAAGAGGTATAGAGCCTATTATCTTGTAGGATAGGAGTCCAATAAGTCCGTAACCCGAAATCGTAGCTCAATTCTAATTACACCGTTGGATTCGTCTTGACCTTTAACATCAGAAAGGGGTAAATTTACAAAGATGAAGTCAAAAATAAAAGAGTTATAGAGTCTATTATCTTGTGAGAAAGGAGTGCAATAACTCCGTAAGCCGAAGTCGTAGCTCAATTCTGATTACACCGTTGGATTCGTCTTGGCATTTTACATCAGAAATGGTCAAATCCACAAAGATATAGTCGAAAATAAAAGAGTTATAGAGTCTATTATCTTTTAGGAAAGGAGCGCAATAACCCCGTAACCCGAGGCGCTAGCTCAATTCTGATTACACTGTTGGATTCGCCTTGACATTTTACATCAGAAAAGGTCAAATCCACAAAGATATAGTCGAAAATAAAAGAGTTATCGAGCCTATTATCTTTTAGGAAAGGAGCGCAATAACTCCGTAACCTGAAGTCGTAGCTCAATTCTAATTACACCGTTGGATTCGTCTTGACCTTTAACATCAGAAAGGGGTAAATTTACAAAGATGAAGTCAAAAATAAAAGAGTTATAGAGTCTATTATCTTGTGGGAAAGGAGTGCAATATCTCCGTAAGCCGAAGTCGTAGCTCAATTCTGATTACACCGTTGGATTCGCCTTGATATTTTACATCAGAAAGGGGTAAATCTACAAAGATGAAGTCAAGAATAAAAGAGTTATAGTGCCTAATATCTTGTGGGAAAAGAGTGCAATAACTTCGTAACCACGAAGTCGTAGCTCAATTCTGATTACACCGTTGGATTCTTCTTGGCATTCTACATCAGAAAAAATCAAATCCACAAAGATATAGTCGAAAATAAAAGAGTTATAGAGCTTATTATTTTGTGGGAAAGGAGTGTAATAACTCCGTAACCTGAAGTCGTAGCTCAATTCTGATTACTCCGTTGAATTCGTCTTGGCATTTTACATCAGAAAGGGTCAAACCCACAAAAATATAGTCGAAAGTAAATGAGTTATCGAGCCTATTATCTTTTAGGAAAGGAGCGCAATAACTCCGTAACCCGAAGTCGCAGCTCAATTCTGATTACTTCGTTGATTTCGTCTTGGCATTTTACATCAGATAGCGTCAAACCCACAAAAATATAGTCGAAAGTAAATGAGTTACCGAACCTATTATCTTGTTGGAAAGGAGCGCAATAACTCCGTAACCTGAAGTCATAGCTCAATTATGATTACTCCCTTGGATTCGCCTTGACATTTTACATCAGAAAAGGTCAAATCCACAAAGATGTGGTCGAAAATAAAAGAGTTATCGAGCCTATTATCTTTTAGGAAAGGAGCGCAATAACTCCGTAACCTGAAGTCGTAGCTCAATTCTGATTACACCGTTGGATTCGCCTTGACATATTACATCAGAAAAGGTCAAATCCACAAAGATAAAGTCGAAAATAAGAGTTATAGAGCCTATTATCTTGTGGGAAAAGAGTGCAATAACTCCGTAAGCCGAAGTCGTAGCTCAATTCTGATTACACCGTTGGATTCGCCTTGACATTTTACATCAGAAAAGGTCAAATTCACAAAGATGTGGTCGAAAATAAAAGAGTTATCGAGCCTATTATCTTTTAGGAAAGGAGCGCAATAACTCCGTAACTTGAAGCCGTAGCTTAATTCTGATTACTCCATTGAATTCGTCTTGGCATTTTACATCAGAGAGGGTCAAATCCACAAAGATAAAGTCGAAAATAAAAGAGTTATCGAGCCTATTATCTTTTAGGAAAGGAGCGCAATAACTTCGTAACCCGAGGCGCTAGCTCAATTCTGATTACACTGTTGGATTCGCCTTGACATTTTACATCAGAAAAAGTCAAATCCACAAAGATATAATCGAAAATAAGAGTTATAGAGCCTATTATCTTGTAGGAAAGAAGTGCAATAACTCCGTAACCCGAACTCGTAGCTCAATTCTGATTACACCGTTGGATTCGCCTTGACATATTACATCAGAAAAGGTCAAATCCACAAAGATAAAGTCGAAAATAAGAGTTATAGAGCCTATTATCTTGTGGGAAAGGAGTGCAATAACTCCGTAAGCCGAAGTCGTAGCTCAATTCTGATTACACCGTTGGATTTGTCTTGACATTTTTCATCAGAAAAGGTCAAATCCACAAAGATATAGTCGAAAAAAAAAGAGTTATCGAGCCTATTATCTTTTAGGAAAAGAGTGCAATAACTTCGTAACCACGAAGTCGTAGCTCAATTCTGATTACTCCGTTGAATTCGTCTTGGCATTTTACATCAGAAAGGGTCAAATCCACAAAGATAAAGTCGAAAATAAAAGAGTTATCGAGCCTATTATCTTTTAGGAAAGGAGCGCAATAACTCCGTAACCTGAAGTCGTAGCTCAATTCTGATTACTCCGTTGAATTCGTCTTGGCATTTTACATCAGACAGGGTCAAACCCACAAAAATATAGTCGAAAGTAAATGAGTTATCGGACCTATTATCTTGTAGGAAAAGAGTGCAATAACTTCGTAACCACGAAGTCGTAGCTCAATTCTGATTACACCGTTGGATTCGTCTTGGCATTTTACATCAGAAATGGTCAAATCCACAAAGATATAGTCGAAAATAAAAGAGTTATAGAGTCTATTATCTTTTAGGAAAGGAGCGCAATAACCCCGTAACTCGAGGCGCTAGCTCAATTCTGATTACTCCGTTGAATTCGTCTTGGCATTTTACATCAGAAAAAGTCAAATCCACAAAGATAAAGTCGAAAATAAGAGGTATAGAGCTTATTATCTTGTAGGATAGGAGTCCAATAAGTCCGTAACCCGAAATCGTAGCTCAATTCTAATTACACCGTTGGATTCGTCTTGACCTTTAACATCAGAAAGGGGTAAATTTACAAAGATGAAGTCAAAAATAAAAGAGTTATAGAGTCTATTATCTTGTGGGAAAGGAGTGCAATAACTCCGTAAGCCGAAGTCGTAGCTCAATTCTGATTACACCGTTGGATTCGCCTTGATATTTTACATCAGAAAGGGGTAAATCTACAAAGATGAAGTCAAGAATAAAAGAGTTATAGTGCCTAATATCTTGTGGGAAAAGAGTGCAATAACTTCGTAACCACGAAGTCGTAGCTCAATTCTGATTACACCGTTGGATTCTTCTTGGCATTCTACATCAGAAAAAATCAAATCCACAAAGATATAGTCGAAAATAAAAGAGTTATAGAGCTTATTATTTTGTGGGAAAGGAGTGTAATAACTCCGTAACCTGAAGTCGTAGCTCAATTCTGATTACTCCGTTGAATTCGTCTTGGCATTTTACATCAGAAAGGGTCAAACCCACAAAAATATAGTCGAAAGTAAATGAGTTATCGAGCCTATTATCTTTTAGGAAAGGAGCGCAATAACTCCGTAACCCGAAGTCGCAGCTCAATTCTGATTACTCCGTTGATTTCGTCTTGGCATTTTACATCAGATAGGGTCAAACCCACAAAAATATAGTCGAAAGTAAATGAGTTACCGAACCTATTATCTTGTTGGAAAGGAGCGCAATAACTCCGTAACCTGAAGTCGTAGCTCAATTATGATTACTCCCTTGGATTCGCCTTGACATTTTACATCAGAAAAGGTCAAATCCACAAAGATGTGGTCGAAAATAAAAGAGTTATCGAGCCTATTATCTTTTAGGAAAGGAGCGCAATAACTCCGTAACCTGAAGTCGTAGCTCAATTCTGATTACACCGTTGGATTCGCCTTGACATATTACATCAGAAAAGGTCAAATCCACAAAGATAAAGTCGAAAATAAGAGTTATAGAGCCTATTATCTTGTGGGAAAAGAGTGCAATAACTCCGTAAGCCGAAGTCGTAGCTCAATTCTGATTACACCGTTGGATTCGTCTTGACATTTTACATCAGAAAAGGTCAAATCCACAAAGATATAGTCGAAAAAAAAAGAGTTATCGAGCCTATTATCTTTTAGGAAAGGAGCGCAATAACTCCGTAACCTGAAGTCGTAGCTCAATTATGATTACTCCCTTGGATTCGCCTTGACATTTTACATCAGAAAAGGTCAAATTCACAAAGATGTGGTCGAAAATAAAAGAGTTATCGAGCCTATTATCTTTTAGGAAAGGAGCGCAATAACTCCGTAACTTGAAGCCGTAGCTCAATTCTGATTACTCCATTGAATTCGTCTTGGCATTTTACATCAGAAAGGGTCAAATCCACAAAGATAAAGTCGAAAATAAAAGAGTTATCGAGCCTATTATCTTTTAGGAAAGGAGCGCAATAACTTCGTAACCCGAGGCGCTAGCTCAATTCTGATTACACTGTTGGATTCGCCTTGACATTTTACATCAGAAAAGGTCAAATCCACAAAGATGTGGTCGAAAATAAAAGAGTTATCGAGCCTATTATCTTTTAGGAAAGGAGCGCAATAACTCCGTAACCTGAAGTCGTAGCTCAATTCTGATTACTCCGTTGAATTCGTCTTGGCATTTTACATCAGACAGGGTCAAACCCACAAAAATATAGTCGAAAGTAAATGAGTTATCGGACCTATTATCTTGTAGGAAAAGAGTGCAATAACTTCGTAACCACGAAGTCGTAGCTCAATTCTGATTACACCGTTGGATTCGTCTTGGCATTTTACATCAGAAATGGTCAAATCCACAAAGATATAGTCGAAAATAAAAGAGTTATAGAGTCTATTATCTTTTAGGAAAGGAGCGCAATAACCCCGTAACTCGAGGCGCTAGCTCAATTCTGATTACACTGTTGGATTCGTCTTGGCATTTTACATCAGAAAAGGTCAAATCCACAAAGATAAAGTCGAAAATAAGAGGTATAGAGCTTATTATCTTGTAGGATAGGAGTCCAATAAGTCCGTAACCCGAAATCGTAGCTCAATTCTAATTACACCGTTGGATTCGTCTTGACCTTTAACATCAGAAAGGGGTAAATTTACAAAGATGAAGTCAAAAATAAAAGAGTTATAGAGTCTATTATCTTGTGGGAAAGGAGTGCAATAACTCCGTAAGCCGAAGTCGTAGCTCAATTCTGATTACACCGTTGGATTCGCCTTGATATTTTACATCAGAAAGGGGTAAATCTACAAAGATGAAGTCAAGAATAAAAGAGTTATAGAGCCTATTATCTTGTGGGAAAGGAGTGCAATAACCCCGTAAGCCGAAGTTGTGGTTCAATTCTGATTACACCGTTAGATTCGCCTTGACATTTTACGTCTGAAAGGGTCAAATCCACAAAGATGTGGTCGAAAATAAAAGAGTTATCGAGCCTATTATCTTTTAGGAAAGGAGCGCAATAACTCCGTAACTTGAAGTCGTAGCTAAATTCTGATTACCCCGTTGAATTCGTCTTGGCATTTTACATCAGAAAAGATCAAATCCACAAAGATATAGTCGAAAATAAAAGAGTTATCGAGCCTATTATCTTTTAGGAAAGGAGCGCAATAACTCCGTAACCTGAAGTCGTAGCTCAATTCTGATTACTCCGTTGAATTTGTCTTGGCATTTTACATCAGAAAAGGTCAAATCCACGAAGATATAATCGAAAATAAGAGTTATAGAGCCTATTATCTTGTAGGAAAGAAGTGCAATAACTCCGTAACCCGAACTCGTAGCTCAATTCTGATTACACCGTTGGATTCGCCTTGACATATTACATCAGAAAAGGTCAAATCCACAAAGATGTGGTCGAAAATAAAAGAGTTATCGAGCCTATTATCTTTTAGGAAAGGAGCGCAATAACTCCGTAACCCGAGGCGCTAGCTCAATTCTGATTACACTGTTGGATTCGCCTTGGCATTTTACATCAGAAAAGGTCAAATCCACAAAGATAAAGTCGAAAATAAGAGGTATAGAGCTTATTATCTTGTAGGATAGGAGTCCAATAAGTCCGTAACCCGAAATCGTAGCTCAATTCTGATTACACCGTTGGATTCGCCTTGATATTTTACATCAGAAAGGGGTAAATCTACAAAGATGAAGTCAAGAATACAAAAGTTATAGAGCCTATTATCTTGTGGGAAAGGAGTGCAATAACCCCGTAAGCCGAAGTCGTAGCTCAATTCTGATTACACCGTTGGATTCGTCTTGACATTTTACATCTGAAAGGGTCAAACCCACAAAAATATAGTCGAAAGTAAATGAGTTATCGGACCTATTATCTTGTAGGAAAAGAGTGCAATAACTTCGTAACCACGAAGTCGTAGCTCAATTCTGATTACACCGTTGGATTCGCCTTGGCATTTTACATCAGAAAAGGTCAAATCCACAAAGATAAAGTCGAAAATAAGAGGTATAGAGCCTATTATCTTGTAGGATAGGAGTCCAATAAGTCCGTAACCCGAACTCGTAGCTCAATTCTGATTACACCGTTGGATTCGCCTTGACATATTAAATCAGAAAAGGTCAAATCCACAAAGATAAAGTCGAAAATAAGAGTTATAGAGCCTATTATCTTGTGGGTAAGGAGTGCAATAACTCCGTAAGCCGAAGTCGTAGCTCAATTCTGATTACACTGTTGGATTCGTCTTGACATTTTACATCAGAAAAGGTCAAATCCACAAAGATATAGTCGAAAAAAAAAGAGTTATCGAGCCTATTATCTTTTAGGAAAGGAGCGCAATAACTCCGTAACCCGAGGCGCTAGCTCAATTCTGATTACACTGTTGGATTCGCCTTGACATTTTACATCAGAAAAGATCAAATCCACAAAGATAAAGTCGAAAATAAGAGTTATAGAGCCTATTATCTTGTGGGAAAGGAGTGCAATAACTCCGTAAACCGAAGTCGTAGCTCAATTCTGATTACACCATTGGATTCGTCTTGACATTTTTCATCAGAAAAGGTCAAATCCACAAAGATATAGTCGAAAAAAAAAGAGTTATCGAGCCTATTATCTTTTAGGAAAAGAGTGCAATAACTTCGTAACCACGAAGTCGTAGCTCAATTCTGATTACTCCGTTGAATTCGTCTTGGCATTTTACATCAGAAAGGGTCAAACCCACAAAAATATAGTCGAAAGTAAATGAGTTACCGGACCTATTATCTTGTAGGAAAGGAGCGCAATAACTCCGTAACCTGAAGTCGTAGCTCAATTATGATTATCCCCTTGGATTCGCCTTGACATTTTACATCAGAAAAGGTCAAATCCACAAAGATGTGGTCGAAAATAAAAGAGTTATCGAGCCTATTATCTTTTAGGAAAGGAGCGCAATAACTCCGTAACCTGAAGTCGTAGCTCAATTCTGATTACTCCGTTGAATTCGTCTTGGCATTTTACATCAGACAGGGTCAAACCCACAAAAATATAATCGAAAGTAAATGAGTTATCGGACCTATTATCTTGTAGGAAAAGAGTGCAATAACTTCGTAACCACGAAGTCGTAGCTCAATTCTGATTACACCGTTGGATTCGTCTTGGCATTTTACATCAGAAATGGTCAAATCCACAAAGATATAGTCGAAAATAAGAGGTATAGAGCTTATTATCTTGTAGGATAGGAGTCCAATAAGTCCGTAACCCGAAATCGTAGCTCAATTCTAATTACACCGTTGGATTCGTCTTGACCTTTAACATCAGAAAGGGGTAAATTTACAAAGATGAAGTCAAAAATAAAAGAGTTATAGAGTCTATTATCTTGTGGGAAAGGAGTGCAATAACTCCGTAAGCCGAAGTCGTAGCTCAATTCTGATTACACCGTTGGATTCGCCTTGATATTTTACATCAGAAAAGGGTAAATCTACAAAGATGAAGTCAAGAATAAAAGAGTTATAGAGCCTATTATCTTGTGGGAAAGGAGTGCAATAACCCCGTAAGCCGAAGTTGTGGTTCAATTCTGATTACACCGTTAGATTCGCCTTGACATTTTACGTCTGAAAGGGTCAAATCCACAAAGATGTGGTCGAAAATAAAAGAGTTATCGAGCCTATTATCTTTTAGGAAAGGAGCGCAATAACTCCGTAACTTGAAGTCGTAGCTCAATTCTGATTACCCCGTTGAATTCGTCTTGGCATTTTACATCAGAAAAGATCAAATCCACAAAGATATAGTCGAAAATAAAAGAGTTATCGAGCCTATTATCTTTTAGGAAAGGAGCGCAATAACTCCGTAACCTGAAGTCGTAGCTCAATTCTGATTACTCCGTTGAATTCGTCTTGGCATTTTACATCAGAAAAAGTCAAATCCACAAAGATATAATCGAAAATAAGAGTTATAGAGCCTATTATCTTGTAGGAAAAGAGTGCAATAACTTCGTAAGCCGAAGTCGTAGCTCAATTCTGATTACACCGTTGGATTCGTCTTGGCATTTTACATCAGAAATGGTCAAATCCACAAAGATATAGTCGAAAATAAAAGAGTTATAGAGTCTATTATCTTTTAGGAAAGGAGCGCAATAACCCCGTAACCCGAGGCGCTAGCTCAATTCTGATTACACTGTTGGATTCGCCTTGACATTTTACATCAGAAAAGGTCAAATCCACAAAGATATAGTCGAAAATAAAAGAGTTATCGAGCCTATTATCTTTTAGGAAAGGAGCGCAATAACTCCGTAACCTGAAGTCGTAGCTCAATTCTAATTACACCGTTGGATTCGTCTTGACCTTTAACATCAGAAAGGGGTAAATTTAGAAAGATGAAGTCAAAAATAAAAGAGTTATAGAGTCTATTATCTTGTGGGAAAAAAGTGCAATAACTCCGTAAGCCGAAGTGGTAGCTCAATTCTGATTACTCCGTTGAATTCGTCTTGGCATTTTACATCAGAAAAGGTCAAATCCACAAAGATAAAGTCGAAAATAAAAGAGTTATCGAGCCTATTATCTTTTTGGAAAGGAGTCCAATAAGTCCGTAACCCGAAATCGTAGCTCAATTCTAATTACACCGTTGGATTCGTCTTGACCTTTAACATCAGAAAGGGGTAAATTTACAAAGATGAAGTCAAAAATAAAAGAGTTATAGAGTCTATTATCTTGTGGGAAAGGAGTGCAATAACTCCGTAAGCCGAAGTCGTAGCTCAATTCTGATTACACCGTTGGATTCGCCTTGATATTTTACATCAGAAAGGGGTAAATCTACAAAGATGAAGTCAAAAATAAAAGAGTTATAGAGTCTATTATCTTGTGGGAAAAAAGTGCAATAACTCCGTAAGCCGAAGTGGTAGCTCAATTCTGATTACTCCGTTGAATTCGTCTTGGCATTTTACATCAGAAAAGGTCAAATCCACAAAGATAAAGTCGAAAATAAAAGAGTTATCGAGCCTATTATCTTTTTGGAAAGGAGTCCAATAAGTCCGTAACCCGAAATCGTAGCTCAATTCTAATTACACCGTTGGATTCGTCTTGACCTTTAACATCAGAAAGGGGTAAATTTACAAAGATGAAGTCAAAAATAAAAGAGTTATAGAGTCTATTATCTTGTGGGAAAGGAGCGCAATAACTCCGTAACCTGAAGTCGTAGCTCAATTCTAATTACACCGTTGGATTCGTCTTGACCTTTAACATCAGAAAGGGGTAAATTTAGAAAGATGAAGTCAAAAATAAAAGAGTTATAGAGTCTATTATCTTGTGGGAAAAAAGTGCAATAACTCCGTAAGCCGAAGTGGTAGCTCAATTCTGATTACTCCGTTGAATTCGTCTTGGCATTTTACATCAGAAAAGGTCAAATCCACAAAGATAAAGTCGAAAATAAAAGAGTTATCGAGCCTATTATCTTTTTGGAAAGGAGTCCAATAAGTCCGTAACCCGAAATCGTAGCTCAATTCTAATTACACCGTTGGATTCGTCTTGACCTTTAACATCAGAAAGGGGTAAATTTACAAAGATGAAGTCAAGAATAAAAGAGTTATAGTGCCTATTATCTTGTGGGAAAGGAGTGCAATAACCCCGTAAGCCGAAGTTGTGGTTCAATTCTGATTACACCATTAGATTCGCCTTGACATTTTACGTCTGAAAGGGTCAAATCCACAAAGATGTGGTCGAAAATAAAAGAGTTATCGAGCCTATTATCTTTTAGGAAAGGAGCGCAATAACTCCGTAACCTGAAGTCGTAGCTCAATTATGATTACTCCCTTGGATTCGCCTTGACATTTTACATCAGAAAAGGTCAAATCCATAAAGATGTGGTCGAAAATAAAAGAGTTATCGAGCCTATTATCTTTCAGGAAAGGAGCGCAATAACTCCGTAACCTGAAGTCGTAGCTCAATTCTGATTACTCCGTTGAATTCGTCTTGGCATTTTACATCAGAAAGGGTCAAATCCACAAAGATAAAGTCGAAAATAAAAGAGTTATCGAGCCTATTATCTTTTAGGAAAGGAGCGCAATAACTCCGTAACCTGAAGTCGTAGCTCAATTATGATTACTCCCTTGGATTCGCCTTGACATTTTACATCAGAAAAGGTCAAATCCATAAAGATGTGGTCGAAAATAAAAGAGTTATCGAGCCTATTATCTTTCAGGAAAGGAGCGCAATAACTCCGTAACCTGAAGTCGTAGCTCAATTCTGATTACTCCGTTGAATTCGTCTTGGCATTTTACATCAGAAAGGGTCAAATCCACAAAGATAAAGTCGAAAATAAAAGAGTTATCGAGCCTATTATCTTTTAGGAAAGGAGCGCAATAACTCCGTAACCCGAGGCGCTAGCTCAATTCTGATTACACTGTTGGATTCGCCTTGACATATTAAATCAGAAAAGGTCAAATCCACAAAGATAAAGTCGAAAATAAGAGTTATAGAGCCTATTATCTTGTGGGAAAGGAGTGCAATAACTCCGTAAGCCGAAGTCGTAGCTTAATTCTGATTACACCGTTGGATTCGTCTTGACATTTTACATCAGAAAAGGTCAAATCCACAAAGATAAAGTCGAAAATAAGAGTTATAGAGCCTATTATCTTTTAGGAAAGGAGCGCAATAACTCCGTAACCTGAAGTCGTAGCTCAATTCTGATTACTCCCTTTGATTCGTCTTGGCATTTTACATCAGAAAAGGTCAAATCCACAAAGATAAAGTCGAAAATAAGAGGTATAGAGCCTATTATCTTGTAGGATAGGAGTCCAATAAGTCCGTAACCCGAAATCGTAGCTCAATTCTAATTACACCGTTGGATTCGTCTTGACCTTTAACATCAGAAAGGGGTAAATTTACAAAGATGAAGTCAAAAATAAAAGAGTTATAGAGTCTATTATCTTGTGGGAAAGGAGTGCAATAACTCCGTAAGCCGAAGTCGTAGCTCAATTCTGATTACACCGTTGGATTCGTCTTGACATTTTACATCAGAAGAGGTCAAATCCACAAAGATATAATCGAAAATAAGAGTTATAGAGCCTATTATCTTGTAGGAAAGAAGTGCAATAACTCCGTAACCCGAACTCGTAGCTCAATTCTGATTACACCGTTGGATTCGTCTTGACATTTTGCATCTGGAGGGATCAAACCCACAAAGATAAAGTCGAAAGTAAAAGAGTTATCGGACCTAATATCTTGTAGGAAAGGAGTGTAATAACTTCGTAACCCGAAGTCGTAGCTCAATTCTGATTACACCGTTGGATTCGCCTTGATATTTTACATCAGAAAGGGGTAAATCTACAAAGATGAAGTCAAGAATAAAAGAGTTATAGAGCCTACTATCTTGTGGGAAAGGAGTGCAATAACCCCGTAAGCCGAAGTTGTGGTTCAATTCTGATTACACCGTTAGATTCGCCTTGACATTTTACGTCTGAAAGGGTCAAATCCACAAAGATAAAGTCGAAAATAAAAGAGTTATCGAGCCTATTATCTTTTAGGAAAGGAGCGCAATAACTCCGTAACCCGAAGCGCTAGCTCAATTCTGATTACACTGTTGAATTCGCCTTGACATTTTACATCAGAAAAGGTCAAATCCACAAGGATATAATCGAAAATAAGAGTTATAGAGCCTATTATCTTGTAGGAAAGAAGTGAAATAACTCCGTAACCCGAACTCGTAGCTCAATTCTGATTACACCGTTGGATTCGCCTTGATATTTTACATCAGAAAGGGGTAAATCTACAAAGATGAAGTCAAGAATAAAAGAGTTATAGAGCCTACTATCTTGTGGGAAAGGAGTGCAATAACCCCGTAACCCGAAGTCGCAGCTCAATTCTGATTACTCCGTTAAATTCGTCTTGGCATTTTACATCAGAAAGGGTCAAACCCACAAAAATGTAGTCGAAAGTAAATGAGTTATCGGACCTATTATCTTGTAGGAAAAGAGTGCAATAACTTCGTAACCACGAAGTCGTAGCTCAATTCTGATTACACCGTTGGATTCTTCTTGGCATTCTACATCAGAAAAAATCAAATCCACAAAGATATAGTCGAAAATAAAAGAGTTATGGAGCTTATTATTTTGTGGGAAAGGAGTGTAATAACTCCGTAACCTGAAGTCGTAGCTCAATTCTGATTACTCCGTTGAATTCGTCTTGGCATTTTACATCAGAAAGGGTCAAACCCACAAAAATATAGTCGAAAGTAAATGAGCTATCGAGCCTATTATCTTTTAGGAAAGGAGCGCAATAACTCCGTAACCCGAAGTCGCAGCTCAATTCTGATTACTCCGTTGAATTCGTCTTGGCATTTTACATCAGAAAGGGTCAAACCCACAAAAATATAGTCGAAAGTAAATGAGTTACCGAACCTATTATCTTGTAGGAAAGGAGCGCAATAACTCCGTAACCTGATGTCGTAGCTCAATTATGATTACTCCCTTGGATTCGCCTTGACATTTTACATCAGAAAAGGTCAAATCCACAAAGATGTGGTCGAAAATAAAAGAGTTATCGAGCCTATTATCTTTTAGGAAAGGAGCGCAATAACTCCGTAACCTGAAGTCGTAGCTCAATTCTGATTACACCGTTGGATTCGCCTTGACATATTACATCAGAAAAGGTCAAATCCACAAAGATAAAGTCGAAAATAAGAGTTATAGAGCCTATTATCTTGTGGGAAAAGAGTGCAATAACTCCGTAAGCCGAAGTCGTAGCTCAATTCTGATTACACCGTTGGATTCGTCTTGACATTCTACATCAGAAAAGGTCAAATCCACAAAGATATAGTCGAAAAAAAAAGAGTTATCGAGCCTATTATCTTTTAGGAAAGGAGCGCAATAACTCCGTAACCTGAAGTCGTAGCTCAATTATGATTACTCCCTTGGATTCGCCTTGACATTTTACATCAGAAAAGGTCAAATCCACAAAGATGTGGTCGAAAATAAAAGAGTTATAGAGCTTATTATTTTGTGGGAAAGGAGTGTAATAACTCCGTAACCCGAACTCGTAGCTCAATTCTGATTACACCGTTGGATTCGCCTTGACATTTTACATCAGGGAAGGTCAAACCCACAAAGATATAGTCGAAAATAAAAGAGTTATATAGCCTATTATCTTGTGGGAAAAAAGTGCAATAACTCCGTAAGCCGAAGTCGCAGCTCAATTCTGATTACACCGTTGGATTCGCCTTGATATTTTACATCAGAAAGGGGTAAATTTACAAAGATGAAGTCAAGAATAAAAGAGTTATAGAGCCTATTATCTTGTGGGAAAGGAGTGCAATAACCCCGTAAGCCGAAGTTGTGGTTCAATTCTGATTACAGCGTTAGATTCGCCTTGACATTTTACGTCTGAAAGGGTCAAGCCCACAAAGATATAGTCGAAAGTAAAAGAGTTATCGGACCTATTATCTTGTAGGAAAGAAGTGCAATAACTCCGTAAGCTACAGTCGTAGCTCAATTCCGATTACATCGTTGGATTCGCCTTGACATTTTACATCAGAAAAGGTCAAATCCACAAAGATATAATCGAAAATAAGAGTTATAGAGCCTATTATCTTGTAGGAAAGAAGTGCAATAACTCCGTAACCCGAACTCGTAGCTCAATTCTGGTTACACCGTTGAATTCGCCTTGACATTTTACATCAGAAACGGTCAAATCCACAAAGATGTAGTCGAGAATAAAACAGTTATAGAGCCTACTACCTTGTAGAAAAGAAGTGCAATAACTCCGTAAGCCGAAGTCGTAGCTCAATTCTGATTTCACCGTTGGATTCGCCTTGGCATTTTACATCAGAAAAGGTGAAATCCACAAAGATATAGTCGAAAATAAAAGAGTTATCGAGCCTATTATACTTTTAGGAAAGGAGCGCAATAACTCCGTAACCCAAGGCGTTAGCTCAATTCTGATTACACCGTTGGATTCGTCTTGATATTTTACGTCTGAAAGGGTCAAGCCCACAAAGATATAGTCGAAAGTGAAAGAGTTATCGAACCTATTATACTTTTAGGAAAGGAGCGCAATAACTCCGTAACCCGAGGCGCTAGCTCAATTCTGATTACACTGTTGGATTCGCCTTGACATTTTACATCAGAAAAGGTCAAATCCACAAAGAGATATTCGAAAATAAAAGAGTTATCAAGCCTATTATCTTTTAGGAAAGAGCCTACTATCTTGTAGAAAAGGAGTGCAACAACTCCGTAAGCCGAAATCGTAGCTCAATTCTGATTACACCGTTGGATTCGCCTTGGCATTTTACATCAGAAAAGGTAAAATCCACAAAGATATAGTCGAAAATAAAAGAGTTATCGAGCTTATTATCTTTTAGGAATGGAGCGCAATAACTCCGTAACCCAAGGCGTTAGCTCAATTCTGATTACACCGTTGGATTCGTCTTGATATTTTACGTCTGAAAGGGTCAAGCCCACAAAGATATAGTCGAAAGTGAAAGAGTTATCGGACTTATTATCTTGTAGGAAAGAAGTGCAATAACTCCGTGACCCGAAGAGAGTGCAATAACTCCGTAAGCCGAAGTCGTAGCTCAATTTTGATTACACCTTTGGATTCGCCTTGACATTCTGCATCAGAAAGGGTCAAACCCACAAAGATATAGTCGAAAGTAAAAGAGTTATCGAACCTATTATACTTTTAGGAAAGGAGCGCAATAACTCCGTAACCCGAAGCGCTAGCTCAATTCTGATTACACTGTTGGATTCGCCTTGACATTTTACATCAGAAAAGGTCAAATCCACAAAGAGATATTCGAAAATAAAAGAGTTATCGAGCTTAATATCTTTTAGGAAAGAAGCGCAATAACTCCGTAACCCGAAGTCTTAGCTCAATTCGGATTACGCCGTTGGATTCGCCTTAATATTTTACATCAGAAATGGTCAAATCCACAAAGATATAGTCGTAAATAAGAGTTATAGAGCCTATTATCTTGTAGGATAGGAGTGCAATAACTCCGTAACCCGAAATCGTAGCTCAATTGTAATTACACCGTTGGATTCGCCTTGACCTTTTACATCAGAAAGGGGTAAATTTACAAAGATGAAGTCAAAAATAAAAGAGTTATAGATTCTATTATCTTGTAGGAAAGAAGTGCAATAACTCCGTAAGCCGAAGTCGTAGCTCAATTCTGATTACACCGTTGGATTCGTCTTGACATTTTACATCAGAAAAGCTCAAATCCACAAAGATATAGTCGAAAAAAAAGAGTTATCGAGCCTATTATCTTTTAGGAAAGCAGCGCAATAACTCCGTAACCTGAAGTCGTAGCTCAATTCCGATTACACCGTTGGATTCGCCTTGACATTTTACATCGGAAAAGGTCAAATCCACAAAGATAAAGTCGAAAATAAGAGTTATAGAGTCTATTATCTTGTAGGAAAGAAGTGCAATAACTCCGTAAGCTAAAGTCGTAGCTCAATTCCGATTACATCGTTGGATTCGCCTTGATATTTTACATCAGAAAAGGTCAAATCCACAAAGATGTGGTCGAAAATAAAAGAGTTATCGAGCCTATTATCTTTTAGGAAAGGAGCGCAATAACTCCGTAACCCGAGGCGCTAGCTCAATTCTGATTACACTGTTGGATTCGCCTTGACATTTTACATCAGAAAAGGTCAAATCCACAAAGAGATATTCGAAAATAAAAGAGTTATCAAGCCTATTATCTTTTAGGAAAGAGCCTACTATCTTGTAGAAAAGGAGTGCAACAACTCCGTAAGCCGAAATCGTAGCTCAATTCTGATTACACCGTTGGATTCGCCTTGGCATTTTACATCAGAAAAGGTAAAATCCACAAAGATATAGTCGAAAATAAAAGAGTTATCGAGCTTATTATCTTTTAGGAATGGAGCGCAATAACTCCGTAACCCAAGGCGTTAGCTCAATTCTGATTACACCGTTGGATTCGTCTTGATATTTTACGTCTGAAAGGGTCAAGCCCACAAAGATATAGTCGAAAGTGAAAGAGTTATCGGACTTATTATCTTGTAGGAAAGAAGTGCAATAACTCCGTGACCCGAAGAGAGTGCAATAACTCCGTAAGCCGAAGTCGTAGCTCAATTTTGATTACACCTTTGGATTCGCCTTGACATTCTACATCAGAAAGGGTCAAACCCACAAAGATATAGTCGAAAGTAAAAGAGTTATCGAACCTATTATACTTTTAGGAAAGGAGCGCAATAACTCCGTAACCCGAAGCGCTAGCTCAATTCTGATTACACTGTTGGATTCGCCTTGACATTTTACATCAGAAAAGGTCAAATCCACAAAGAGATATTCGAAAATAAAAGAGTTATCGAGCTTAATATCTTTTAGGAAAGAAGCGCAATAACTCCGTAACCCGAAGTCTTAGCTCAATTCGGATTACGTCGTTGGATTCGCCTTAATATTTTACATCAGAAATGGTCAAATCCACAAAGATATAGTCGTAAATAAGAGTTATAGAGCCTATTATCTTGTAGGATAGGAGTGCAATAACTCCGTAACCCGAAATCGTAGCTCAATTGTAATTACACCGTTGGATTCGCCTTGACCTTTTACATCAGAAAGGGGTAAATTTACAAAGATGAAGTCAAAAATAAAAGAGTTATAGATTCTATTATCTTGTAGGAAAGAAGTGCAATAACTCCGTAAGCCGAAGTCGTAGCTCAATTCTGATTACACCGTTGGATTCGTCTTGACATTTTACATCAGAAAAGCTCAAATCCACAAAGATATAGTCGAAAAAAAAGAGTTATCGAGCCTATTATCTTTTATGAAAGCAGCGCAATAACTCCGTAACCTGAAGTCGTAGCTCAATTCCGATTACACCGTTGGATTCGCCTTGACATTTTACATCGGAAAAGGTCAAATCCACAAAGATAAAGTCGAAAATAAGAGTTATAGAGTCTATTATCTTGTAGGAAAGAAGTGCAATAACTCCGTAAGCTAAAGTCGTAGCTCAATTCCGATTACATCGTTGGATTCGCCTTGATATTTTACATCAGAAAAGGTCAAATCCACAAAGATGTGGTCGAAAATAAAAGAGTTATCGAGCCTATTATCTTTTAGGAAAGGAGCGCAATAACTCCGTAACCTGAAGTCGTAGCTCAATTCTGATTACTCCGTTGAATTCGTCTTGGCATTCTACATCAGAAAGGGTCAAACCTACAAAGATGAAGTCAAAAATGAAAGAGTTATATAGCCTATTATCTTGTGGGAAAAGAGTGCAATATCTCCGTAAGCCGAAGTCGTAGCGCAATTCTGATTACACCTTTGGATTCGCCTTGACATTCTACATCAGAAAGCGTCAAACCCACAAAGATATAGTCGAAAGTAAAAGAGTTATCGAGCCTATTATCTTTTAGGAAAGGAGCGCAATAACTCCGTAACCCGAGGCGCTAGCTCAATTCTGATTACACTGTTGGATTCGCCTTGATATTTTACATCAGAAAAGGTCAAATCCACAAAGATGTGGTCGAAAATAAAAGAGTTATCGAGCCTATTATCTTTTAGGAAAGGAGCGCAATAACTCCGTAACCTGAAGTCGTAGCTCAATTCTGATTACTCCGTTGAATTCGTCTTGGCATTTTACATCAGAAAGGGTGAAACTTACAAAGATGAAGTCAAAAATAAAAGAGTTATATAGCCTATTATCTTGTGGGAAAAGAGTGCAATAACTCCGTAAGCCGAAGTCGTAGCGCATTTCTGATTACACCGTTGGATTCGCCTTGGCATTTTACATCAGAAAGAGTCAAATCCACAAAGATATAGTCGAAAATGAAAGAGTTATCGGACCTATTATCTTGTAGGAAAGAAGTGCAATAACTCCGTGACCCGAAGAGAGTGCAATAACTCCGTAAGCCGAAGTCGTAGCTCAATTCCGATTACATCGTTGGATTCGCCTTGACATTTTACATCAGAAAAGGTCAAATCCACAAAGATGTGGTCGAAAATTAAAGAGTTATCGAGCCTATTATCTTTTAGGAAAGGAGCGCAATTACTCCGTAACCTGAAGTCGCAGCTCAATTCTGATTACTCCGTTGAATTCGTCTTGACCTTTAACATCAGAAAGGGGTAAATTTACAAAGATGAAGTCAAAAATAAAAGAGTTATAGAGTCTATTATCTTGTGGGAAAGGAGTGCAACAACTCCGTAAGCCGAAGTCGTAGCGCAATTCTGATTACATCGTTGGATTCGCCTTGACATTTTACATCAGAAAAGGTCAAATCCACAAAGATAAAGTCGAAAATAAGAGGTATAGACCCTATTATCTTGTAGAATAGGAGTCCAATAAGTCCGTAACCCGAAATCGTAGCTCAATTCTAATTACACCGTTGGATTCGTCTTGACCTTTAACATCAGAAAGGGGTAAATTTACAAAGATGAAGTCAAAAATAAAAGAGTTATATAGCCTATTATCTTGTGGGAAAAGAGTGCAATAACTCCGTAAGCCGAAGTCGTAGCTCAATTCTGATTACACCGTTGGATTCGTCTTGACATTTTACATCTGAAAGGGTCAAACCCACAAAAATATAGTCGAAAGTAAATGAGTTATCGGACCTATTATCTTGTAGGAAAAGAGTGCAATAACTTCGTAACCACGAAGTCGTAGCGCAATTCTGATTACACCGTTGGATTCGCCTTGGCATTTTACATCAGAAAAGGTCAAATCCACAAAGATACAGTCGAAAATAAAAGAGTTATCGAGCCTACTATCTTTTAGGAAAGAAGTGCAATAACTCCGTAACCTGAAGTCGTAGCTCAATTCTGATTACTCCGTTGAATTCGTCTTGGCATTTTACATCAGAAAGGGTCAAATCCACAAAGATATAGTCGAAAATAAAAGAGTTATCGAGCCTATTATCTTTTAGGAAAGGAGCGCAATAACTCCGTAACCCGAGGCGCTAACTCAATTCTGATTACACTGTTGGATCCGCCTTGACATCTTACATCAGAAAAGGTCAAATCCACAAAGATATAATCGAAAATAAGAGTTATAGAGCCTATTATCTTGTAGGAAAAAGTGCAATAACTCCGTAACCCGAACTCGAAGCTCAATTCTGATTACACCGTTGGATTCGCCTTGACATTTTACATCAGAAGCGGTCAAATCCACAAAGATATAGTCGAGAATAAAAGAGCTATAGAACCTACTATCTTGTAGAAAAGGAGTGCAACAACTCCTTAAGCCGAAGTCGTAGCTCAATTCTGATTACACCGTTGGATTCGTCTTGACGTTTTACATCAGAAAGGGGTAAATTTACAAAGATGAAGTCAAAAGTAAAAGAGTTATAGAGTCTACTATCTTGTAGGAAAGAAGTGCAATAACTTCGTAAGCCGAAGTCGTAGCTCAATTCTGATTTCACCGTTGGATTCGCCTTGACATTTTACATCAGAAAAGGTCAAATCCACAAAGAGATATTCGAAAATAAAAGAGTTATCGAGCTTAATATCTTTTAGGAAAGAAGCGCAATAACTCCGTAACCCGAAGTCTTAGCTCAATTCGGATTACGCCGTTGGATTCGCCTTAACATTTTACATCAGAAATGGTTAAATCCACAAAGATATAGTCGAAAATAAGAGTTATAGAGCCTATTATCTTGTAGGATAGGAGTGCAATAACTCCGTAACCCGAAATCGTAGCTCAATTGTAATTACACCGTTGGATTCGCCTTGACCTTTTACATCAGAAAGGTAAATTTACAAAGATGAAGTCAAAAATAAAAGAGTTATAGAGTCTATTATCTTGTAGGAAAGAAGTGCAATAACTCCGTAAGCCGAAGTCGTAGCTCAATTCTGATTACACCGTTGGATTCGTCTTGACATTTTACATCAGAAAAGCTCAAATCCACAAAGATAAAGTCGAAAATAAGAGTTATAGAGTCTATTATCTTGTAGGAAAGAAGTGCAATAACTCCGTAACCCGAAATCGTAGCTCAATTGTAATTACACCGTTGGATTCGCCTTGACCTTTAACATCAGAAAGGGGTAAATTTACAAAGATGAAGTCAAAAATAAAAGAGTTATAGAGTCTATTATCTTGTGGGAAAGGAGTGCAATAACTCCGTAAGCCGAAGTCGTAGTTCAATTCTGATTACACCGTTGGATTCGCCTTGACATTTTACATCTGAAAGGGTCAAACCCACAAAAATATAGTTGAAAGTAAATGAGTTATCGGACCTATTATCTTGTAGGAAAAGAGTGCAATAACTTCGTAACCACGAAGTCGTAGCGCAATTCTGATTACACCGTTGGATTCGCCTTGGCATTTTACATCAGAAAAGGTCAAATCCACGAAGATATAGTCGAAAATAAAAGAGTTATCGAGCATATTATCTTTTAGGAAAGGAGCACAATAACTCCGTAACCTGACGTTGTAGCTCAATTCTGATTACTCCCTTGGATTCGTCTTGGCATTCTACATCAGAAAGGGTCAAACTTACAAAGATGAAGTCAAAAATGAAAGAGTTATATAGCCTATTATCTTGTGGGAAAAGAGTGCAATATCTCCGTAAGCCGAAGTCGTTGCGCAATTCTGATTAGACCGTTGAATTCGCCTTGGCATTTTACATCAGAAAAGATCAAATCCACAAAGATATAGTCGAAAGTAAAAGAGTTATCGAACCTATTATCTTTTAGGAAAGGAGCGCAATAACTCCGTAACCCGAGGCGCTAGCTCAATTCTGATTACACTGTTGGATCCGCCTTGACATCTTACATCAGAAAAGGTCAAATCCACAAAGATATAATCGAAAATAAGAGTTATAGAGCCTATTATCTTGTAGGAAAAAGTGCAATAACTCCGTAACCCGAACTCGAAGCTCAATTCTGATTACACCGTTGGATTCGCCTTGACATTTTACATCAGAAAAGGTCAAACCCACAAAGATATAGTCGAAAGTAAAAGAGTTATCGAACCTATTATCTTTTAGGAAAGGAGCGCAATAACTCCGTAACCCGAGGCGCTAGCTCAATTCTGATTACACTGTTGGATTCGCCTTGACATTTTACATCAGAAAAGGTCAAATCCACAAAGATATAGTCGAGAATAAAAGAGTTATAGAGCATATTATCTTTTAGGAAAGGAGCACAATAACTCCGTAACCTGACGTTGTAGCTCAATTCTGATTACTCCCTTGGATTCGTCTTGGCATTCTACATCAGAAAGGGTCAAACTTACAAAGATGAAGTCAAAAATGAAAGAGTTATATAGCCTATTATCTTGTGGGAAAAGAGTGCAATATCTCCGTAAGCCGAACTCGTAGCTCAATTCTGATTTCACCGTTGGATTCGCCTTGACATTTTACATCAGAAAAGGTCAAACCCACAAAGATATAGTCGAAAGTAAAAGAGTTATCGAACCTATTATCTTTTAGGAAAGGAGCGCAATAACTCCGTAACCCGAGGCGCTAGCTCAATTCTGATTACACTGTTGGATTCGCCTTGACATTTTACATCAGAAACGGTCAAATCCACAAAGATATAGTCGAGAATAAAACAGTTATAGAGCCCACTACCTTGTAAAAAAGAAGTGCAATAACTCCGTAAGCCGAAGTCGTAGCTCAATTCTGATTTCACCGTTGGATTCGCTTTGACATTTTACATCAGAAAAGGTCAAATCCACAAAGAGATATTCGAAAATAAAAGAGTTATCGAGCTTAATATCTTTTAGGAAAGAAGCGCAATAACTCCGTAACCTGAAGTCGTAGCTCAATTCTGATTACACTGTTGGATTCGCCTTGACATTTTACATCAGAAACGGTCAAATCCACAAAGATATAGTCGAGAATAAAAGAGTTATAGAGCCTACTATCTTGTAGAAAAGGAGTGCAACAACTCCTTAAGCCGAAGTCGTAGCTCAATTCTGATTACACCGTTGGATTCGTCTTGACGTTTTACATCAGAAAGGGGTAAATTTACAAAGATGAAGTCAAAAGTAAAAGAGTTATAGAGTCTATTATCTTGTAGGAAAGGAGTGCAATAACTCCGTAAGCCGAAGTCGTAGCTCAATTTTGATTACACCTTTGGAATCGCCTTGACATTCTACATCAGAAAGGGTCAAACCTACAAAAATATAGTCGAAAGTAAAAGAGTTATCGAGCCTATTATCTTTTAGGTAAGGAGCGCAATAACTCCGTAACCCGAGGCGCTAGGTCAATTCTGATTACACTGTTGGATTCGCCTTGATATTTTACATCAGAAAAGGTCAAATCCACAAAGATGTGGTCGAAAATAAAAGAGTTATCGAGCCTATTATCTCTTAGGAAAGGAGCGCAATAACTCCGTAACCTGAAGTCGTAGCTCAATTCTGATTACTCCGTTGAATTCGTCTTGGCATTTTACATCAGAAAGGATCAAACTTATAAAGATGAAGTCAAAAATAAAAGAGTTATATAGCCTATTATCTTGTGGGAAAAGAGTGCAATAACTCCGTAAGCCGAACTCGTAGCTCAATTCTGATTACACCGTTGGATTCGCCTTGACATTTTACATCAGAAAAGGTCAAACCCACAAAGATACAGTCGAAAGTAAAAGAGTTATCGAACCTATTATCTTTTAGGAAAGGAGCGCAATAACTCCGTAACCCGAGGCGCTAGCTCAATTCTGATTACACTGTTGGATTCGCCTTGACATTTTACATCAGAAAAGGTCAAATCCACAAAGATATAATCGAAAATAAGAGTTATAGAGTCTATTATCTTGTAGGAAAAAGTGCAATAACTCCGTAACCCGAACTCGTAGCTCAATTTTGGTTACACCGTTGGATTCGCCTTGACATTTTACATCAGAAACGGTCAAATCCACAAAGATGTAGTCGAGAATAAAAGAGTTATCAAGCCTATTATCTTGTAGGAAAAAGTGCAATAACTCCGTAACCCGAACTCGTAGCTCAATTTTGGTTACACCGTTGGATTCGCCTTGACATTTTACATCAGAAAAGGTCAAACCACAAAGATGTGGTCGAAAATAAAAGAGTTATCGAGCCTATTATCTTTTAGGAAAGGAGCGCAATAACTCCGTAACCTGAAGTCGTAGCTCAATTCTGATTTCACCGTTGGATTCGTCTTGACATTTTACATCAGAAAAGCTCAAATCCACAAAGATAAAGTCGAAAATAAGAGTTATAGAGTCTATTATCTTGTAGGAAAGAAGTGCAATAACTCCGTAACCCGAAATCGTAGCTCAATTGTAATTACACCGTTGGATTCGCCTTGACTTTTAACATCAGAAAGGGGTAAATTTACAAAGATGAAGTCAAAAATAAAAGAGTTATAGAGTCTATTATCTTGTGGGAAAGGAGTGCAATAACTCCGTAAGCCGAAGTCGTAGCTCAATTCTGATTACACCGTTGGATTCGTCTTGACATTTTACATCCGAAAGGGTCAAACCCACAAAAATATAGTTGAAAGTAAATGAGTTATCGGACCTATTATCTTGTAGGAAAAGAGTGCAGTAACTTCGTAACCACGAAGTCATAGCGCAATTCTGATTACACCGTTGGATTCGCCTTGGCATTTTACATCAGAAAAGGTCAAATCCACGAAGATATAGTCGAAAATAAAAGAGTTATCGAGCATATTATCTTTTAGGAAAGGAGCGCAATAACTCCATAACCTGACGTTGTAGCTCAATTCTGATTACTCCCTTGGATTCGTCTTGGCATTCTACATCAGAAAGGGTCAAACTTACAAGGATGAAGTCAAAAATGAAAGAGTTATATAGCCTATTATCTTGTGGGAAAAGAGTGCAATATCTCCGTAAGCCGAAGTCGTAGCGCAATTCTGATTAGACCGTTGGATTCGCCTTGGCATTTTACATCAGAAAAGATCAAATCCACAAAGATATAGTCGAAAATAAAAGAGTTATCGAGCCTATTATCTTTTAGGAAAGCAGCGCAATAACTCCGTAACCCGAGGCGCTAGCTCAATTCTGATTACACCGTTGGATTCGCCTTGATATTTTACATCAGAAAGGGTCAAACCCACAAAGATATAGTCGAAAGTAAAAGAGTTATCGGACCTACTATCTTGTAGGAAAGAAGTGCAATAACTCCGTGACCCGAAGAGAGTGCAATAACTCCGTAAGCCGAAGTCGTAGCTCAATTTTGATTACACATTTGGATTCGCCTTGACATTCTACATCAGAAAGGGTCAAACCCACAAAGATATAGTCGAAAGTAAAAGAGTTATCGAGCATATTATCTTTTAGGAAAGGAGCGCAATAACTCCGTAACCCGAGGCGCTAGCTCAATTCTGATTACACTGTTGGATTCGCCTTGATATTTTACATCAGAGAAGGTCAAATCCACAAAGATGTGGTCGAAAATAAAAGAGTTATCGAGCCTATTATCTTTTAGGAAAGAGCGCAATAACTTCGTAACCACGAAGTCGTAGCGCAATTCTGATTACACCGTTGGATTCGCCTTGGCATTTTACATCAGAAAAGATCAAATCCACAAAGATATAGTCGAAAATAAAAGAGTTATCGAGCCTATTATCTTTTAGGAAAGCAGCGCAATAACTCCGTAACCCGAGGCGCTAGCTCAATTCTGATTACACCGTTGGATTCGCCTTGATATTTTACATCAGAAAGGGTCAAACCCACAAAGATATAGTCGAAAGTAAAAGAGTTATCGGACCTATTATCTTGTAGGAAAGAAGTGCAATAACTCCGTGACCCGAAGAGAGTGCAATAACTCCGTAAGCCGAAGTCGTAGCTCAATTTTGATTACACCTTTGGATTCGCCTTGACATTCTACATCAGAAAGGGTCAAACCCACAAAGATATAGTCGAAAGTAAAAGAGTTATCGAGCCTATTATCTTTTAGGAAAGGAGCGCAATAACTCCGTAACCCGAGGCGCTAGCTCAATTCTGATTACACTGTTGGATTCGCCTTGACATTTTACATCAGAAAAGGTCAAATGCACAAAGATATAATCGAAAATAAGAGTTATAGAGTCTATTATCTTGTAGGAAAGAAGTGCAATAACTCCGTAACCCGAACTCGTAGCTCAATTCTGGTTACACCGTTGGATTCGCCTTGACATTTTACATCAGAAACGGTCAAATCCACAAAGATGTAGTCGAGAATAAAACAGTTATAGAGCCTACTACCTTGTAGAAAAGAAGTGCAATAACTTCGTAAGCCGAAGTCGTAGCTCAATTTTGATTACACCTTTGGATTCGCCTTGACATTCTACATCAGAAAGGGTCAAACCCACAAAGATATAGTCGAAAGTAAAAGAGTTATCAAACCTATTATCTTTTAGGAAAGGAGCGCAATAACTCCGTAACCCGAGGAGCTAGCTCAATTCTGATTACACTGTTGGATTCGCCTTGACATTTTACATCAGAAAAGGTCAAATCCACAAAGAGATATTCAAAAATAAAAGAGTTATCGAGCTTAATATCTTTTAGGAAAGAAGCGCAATAACTCCGTAACCCGAAGTCTTAGCTCAATTCGGATTACGCCGTTGGATTCGCCTTAACATTTTACATCAGGAATGATCAAATCCACAAAGATATAGTCGAAAAAAAGAGTTATAGAGCCTATTATCTTGTAGGATAGGAGTGCAATAACTCCGTAACCCGAAATCGTAGCTCAATTGTAATTACACCGTTGGATTCGCCTTGACCTTTTACATCAGAAAGGGGTAAATTTACAAAGATGAAGTCAAAAATAAAAGAGTTATAGAGTCTATTATCTTGTAGGAAAGAAGTGCAATAACTCCGTAAGCCGAAGTCGTAGCTCAATTCCGATTACATCGTTGGATTCGCCTTGACATTTTACATCAGAAAAGGTCAAATCCACAAAGATGTGGTCGAAAATTAAAGAGTTATCGAGCCTATTATCTTGTAGGAAAGGAGCGCAATTACTCCGTAACCTGAAGTCGCAGCTCAATTCTGATTACTCCGTTGAATTCGTCTTGACCTTTAACATCAGAAAGGGGTAAATTTACAAAGATGAAATCAAAAATAAAAGAGTTATAGAGTCTATTATCTTGTGGGAAAGGAGTGCAACAACTCCGTAAGCCGAAGTCGTAGCGCAATTCTGATTACATCGTTGGATTCGCCTTGACATTTTACATCAGAAAAGGTCAAATCCACAAAAATAAAGTCGAAAATAAGAGGTATAGACCCTATTATCTTGTAGAATAGGAGTCCAATAAGTCCGTAACCCGAAATCGTAGCTCAATTCTAATTACACCGTTGGATTCGTCTTGACCTTTAACATCAGAAAGGGGTAAATTTACAAAGATGAAGTCAAAAATAAAAGAGTTATAGAGTCTATTATCTTGTGGGAAAGGAGTGCAATAACTCCGTAAGCCGAAGTCGTAGCTCAATTCTGATTACACCGTTGGATTCGTCTTGACATTTTACATCTGAAAGGGTCAAACCCACAAAAATATAGTCGAAAGTAAATGAGTTATCGGACCTATTATCTTGTAGGAAAAGAGTGCAATAACTTCGTAACCACGAAGTCGTTGCGCAATTCTGATTACACCGTTGGATTCGCCTTGGCATTTTACATCAGAAAAGGTCAAATCCACAAAGATACAGTCGAAAATAAAAGAGTTATCGAGCCTACTATCTTTTAGGAAAGAAGTGCAATAACTCCGTAACCTGAAGTCGTAGCTCAATTCTGATTACTCCGTTGAATTCGTCTTGGCATTTTACATCAGAAAGGGTCAAATCCACAAAGATATAGTCGAAAATAAAAGAGTTATCGAGCCTATTATCTTTTAGGAAAGGAGCGCAATAACTCCGTAACCCGAGGCGCTAACTCAATTCTGATTACACTGTTGGATCCGCCTTGACATCTTACATCAGAAAAGGTCAAATCCACAAAGATATAATCGAAAATAAGAGTTACAGAGCCTATTATCTTGTAGGAAAAAGTGCAATAACTCCGTAACCCGAACTCGAAGCTCAATTCTGATTACACCGTTGGATTCGCCTTGACATTTTACATCAGAAAGAGGTAAATTTACAAAGATGAAGTCAAAAGTAAAAGAGTTATAGAGTCTATTATCTTGTAGGAAAGAAGTGCAATAACTTCGTAAGCCGAAGTCGTAGCTCAATTCTGATTTCACCGTTGGATTCGCCTTGACATTTTACATCAGAAAAGGTCAAATCCACAAAGAGATATTCGAAAATAAAAGAGTTATCGAGCTTAATATCTTTTAGGAAAGAAGCGCAATAACTCCGTAACCCGAAGTCTTAGCTCAATTCGGATTACTCCGTTGGATTCGCCTTAACATTTTACATCAGAAAGGGTTAAATCCACAAAGATATAGTCGAAAATAAAAGAGTTATCGAACCTATTATATTGTAGGAAGGGAGTGCAATAACTCCGAAAGCCGAGGTCGTAGCTCAGTTCTGATTACACCGTTGGATTCTTCTTGGCATTCTACATCAGAAAAAAATCAAATCCACAAAGATATAGTCGAAAATAAAAGAGTTATAGAGCTTATTATTTTGTGGGAAAGGAGTGCAATAACTCCGTAACCCGAACTCGTAGCTCAATTCTGATTACACCGTTGGATTCGCCTTGACATTTTACATCAGAAAAAGTCAAATCCACAAAGATTTAGTCGAGAATAAGAGTTATAGAGCCTATTATCTTGTAGGAAAGTAGTGCAATAACTCCGTAAGCCGAAGTCGTAGCTCAGTTCTGATTACACCGTTGGATTCTTCTTGGCATTCTACATCAGAAAAAATCAAATCCACAAAGATATAGTCGAAAATAAAAGAGTTATATAGCCTATTATCTTGTGGGAAAAAAGTGCAATAACTCCGTAAGCCGAAGTCGTAGCTCAATTCTGATTACACCGTTGGATTCGCCTTGACATTTTACATCAGACACGGTCAAATCCACAAAGATATATTCGTGAATAAAAGAGTTATAGAGCCCACTATCTTGTAGAAAAGGAGTGCAACAACTCCGTAAGCCGAGGTCGTAGCTCAATTCTGATTACACCGTCCGATTTGCCTTGACATTTTACATCAGAAAAGGTCAAATCCACAAAGAGATATTCGAAAATAAAAGAGTTATCGAGCTTAATATCTTTTAGGAAAGGAGCGCAATAACTCCGTAACCTGAAGTCGTAGCTCAATTCTGATTACTCCGTTGAATTCGTCTTGGCATTTTACATCAGAAAGGGTCAAACTTATAAAGATGAAGTCAAAAATAAAAGAGTTATATAGCCTATTATCTTGTGGGAAAAGAGTGCAATAACTCCGTAAGCCGAACTCGTAGCTCAATTCTGATTACACCGTTGGATTCGCCTTGACATTCTACATCAGAAACGGTCAAATCCACAAAGATGTAGTCGAGAATAAAACAGTTATAGATCCCACTACCTTGTAGAAAAGAAGTGCAATAACTCCGTAAGCCGAAGTCGTAGCTCAATTCTGATTTCACCGTTGGATTTGCCTTGACATTTTACATCAGAAAAGGTCAAATCCACAAAGAGATATTCGAAAATAAAAGAGTTATCGAGCTTAATATCTTTTAGGAAAGGAGCGCAATAACTCCGTAACCCGAGGCGCTAGCTCAATTCTGATTACACCGTTGGATTCGCCTTGATATTTTACATCAGAAAGGGGTAAATTTACAAAGATGAAGTCAAGAATAAAAGAGTTATAGAGCGTATTATCTTGTGAGAAAGGAGTTCAATAACCCCGTAAGCCGAAGTTGTGGTTCAATTCTGATTACACCGTTAGATTCGCCTTGACATTTTACGTCTGAAAGGGTCAAGCCCACAAAGATATAGTCGAAAGTAAACGAGTTATCGGACCTATTATCTTGTGGGAAAGGAGTGCAATAACTTCGTAAGCCAAAGTCGTAGCTCAATTCTGATTACACCGTTGGATTCGCCTTGACATTTTACATCAGACACGGTCAAATCCACAAAGATATATTCGAGAATAAAAGAGTTATAGAGCCTACTATCTTGTAGAAAAGGAGTGCAACAACTCCGTAAGCCGAGGTCGTAGCTCAATTCTGATTACACCGTTCGATTCGCCTTGACATTTTACATCAGAAAGGGTCAAATCCACAAAGATATAGTCGAAAATAAAAGAGTTATCGAGCCTATTATCTTTTAGGAAAGAGCCTACTGTCTTGTAGAAAAGGAGTGCAACAACTCCGTAAGCCGAAATCGTAGCTCAATTCTGATTACACCGTTGGATTCGTCTTGGCATTTTACATCAGAAAAGGTGAAATCCACAAAGATATAGTCGAAAATAAAAGAGTTATCGAGCCTATTATCTTTTAGGAATGGAGCGCAATAACTCCGTAACCCGAGGCGTTAGCTCAATTCTGATTACACCGTTGGATTCGTCTTGATATTTTACGTCTGAAAGGGTCAAGCCCACAAAGATATAGTCGAAAGTGAAAGAGTTATCGGACTTATTATCTTGTAGAAAAGGAGCGCAATAACTTCGTAAGCCGAAGTCGTAGCTCAATTCTGATTACACCGTTGGACTCTCCCTGACATTTTACATCAGAAAGGGGTAAATTTCCAAAGATGAAGTCAAAAATAAAAGAGTTATAGAGTCTATTATCTTGTGGGAAAGGAGTGCAATAACTCCGTAAGCCGAAGTCGTAGCTCAATTTTGATTACACCTTTGGAATCGCCTTGACATTCTACATTAGAAAGGGTCAAACCTACAAAGATATAGTCGAAAGTAAAAGAGTTATCGAGCCTATTATCTTTTAGGAAAGGAGCGCAATAACTCCGTAACCCGAGGCGCTAGCTCAATTCTGATTACACTGTTGGATTCGCCTTGATATTTTACATCAGAAAAGGTCAAATCCACAAAGATGTGGTCGAAAATAAAAGAGTTATCGAGCCTATTATCTCTTAGGAAAGGAGCGCAATAACTCCGTAACCTGAAGTCGTAGATCAATTCTGATTACTCCGTCGAATTCGTCTTGGCATTTTACATCAGAAAGGGTCAAACTTATAAAGATGAAGTCAAAAATAAAAGAGTTATATAGCCTATTATCTTGTGGGAAAAGAGTGCAATAACTCCGTAAGCCGAACTCGTAGCTCAATTCTGATTACACTGTTGGATTCGCCTTGATATTTTACATCAGAAAAGGTCAGATCCACAAAGATGTGGTCGAAAATAAAAGAGTTATCGAGCCTATTATCTCTTAGGAAAGGAGCGCAATAACTCCGTAACCTGAAGTCGTAGCTCAATTCTGATTACTCCGTTGAATTCGCCTTGGCATTTTACATCAGAAAAGGTCAAACCCACAAAGATATAGTCGAAAGTAAAAGAGTTATCGAACCTATTATCTTTTAGGAAAGGAGCGCAATAACTCCGTAACCCGAGGCGCTAGCTCAATTCTGATTACACTGTTGGATTCGCCTTGACATTTTACATCAGAAAAGGTCAAATCCACAAAGATATAATCGAAAATAAGAGTTATAGAGTCTATTATCTTGTAGGAAAGAAGTGCAATAACTCCGTAACCCGAACTCGTAGCTCAATTCTGGTTACACCGTTGGATTCGCCTTGACATTTTACATCAGAAACGGTCAAATCCACAAAGATGTAGTCGAGAATAAAACAGTTATAGAGCCCACTACCTTGTAGAAAAGAAGTGCAATAACTCCGTAAGCCGAAGTCGTAGCTCAATTCTGATTACACCGTTGGATTCGCCTTGACATTTTACATCAGAAAAAGTCAAATCCACAAAGATTTAGTCGAGAATAAGAGTTATCGAGCCTATTATCTCTTAGGAAAGGAGCGCAATAACTCCGTAACCTGAAGTCGTAGCTCAATTCTGATTACTCCGTTGAATTCGTCTTGGCATTTTACATCAGAAAGGGTCAAACTTATAAAGATGAAGTCAAAAATAAAAGAGTTATATAGCCTATTATCTTGTGGGAAAAGAGTGCAATAACTCCGTAAGCCGAACTCGTAGCTCAATTGTGATTACACCGTTGGATTCGCCTTGACATTCTACATCAGAAACGGTCAAATCCACAAAGATGTAGTCGAGAATAAAACAGTTATAGATCCCACTACCTTGTAGAAAAGAAGTGCAATAACTCCGTAAGCCGAAGTCGTAGCTCAATTCTGATTTCACCGTTGGATTTGCCTTGACATTTTACATCAGAAAAGGTCAAATCCACAAAGAGATATTCGAAAATAAAAGAGTTATCGAGCTTAATATCTTTTAGGAAAGGAGCGCAATAACTCCGTAACCCGAGGCGCTAGCTCAATTCTGATTACACCGTTGGATTCGCCTTGATATTTTACATCAGAAAGGGGTAAATTTACAAAGATGAAGTCAAGAATAAAAGAGTTATAGAGCGTATTATCTTGTGAGAAAGGAGTTCAATAACCCCGTAAGCCGAAGTTGTGGTTCAATTCTGATTACACCGTTAGATTCGCCTTGACATTTTACGTCTGAAAGGGTCAAGCCCACAAAGATATAGTCGAAAGTAAACGAGTTATCGGACCTATTATCTTGTGGGAAAGGAGTGCAATAACTTCGTAAGCCAAAGTCGTAGCTCAATTCTGATTACACCGTTGGATTCGCCTTGACATTTTACATCAGACACGGTCAAATCCACAAAGATATATTCGAGAATAAAAGAGTTATAGAGCCTACTATCTTGTAGAAAAGGAGTGCAACAACTCCGTAAGCCGAGGTCGTAGCTCAATTCTGATTACACCGTTCGATTCGCCTTGACATTTTACATCAGAAAGGGTCAAATCCACAAAGATATAGTCGAAAATAAAAGAGTTATCGAGCCTATTATCTTTTAGGAAAGAGCCTACTGTCTTGTAGAAAAGGAGTGCAACAACTCCGTAAGCCGAAATCGTAGCTCAATTCTGATTACACCGTTGGATTCGTCTTGGCATTTTACATCAGAAAAGGTGAAATCCACAAAGATATAGTCGAAAATAAAAGAGTTATCGAGCCTATTATCTTTTAGGAATGGAGCGCAATAACTCCGTAACCCGAGGCGTTAGCTCAATTCTGATTACACCGTTGGATTCGTCTTGATATTTTACGTCTGAAAGGGTCAAGCCCACAAAGATATAGTCGAAAGTGAAAGAGTTATCGGACTTATTATCTTGTAGAAAAGGAGCGCAATAACTTCGTAAGCCGAAGTCGTAGCTCAATTCTGATTACACCGTTGGACTCTCCCTGACATTTTACATCAGAAAGGGGTAAATTTCCAAAGATGAAGTCAAAAATAAAAGAGTTATAGAGTCTATTATCTTGTGGGAAAGGAGTGCAATAACTCCGTAAGCCGAAGTCGTAGCTCAATTTTGATTACACCTTTGGAATCGCCTTGACATTCTACATTAGAAAGGGTCAAACCTACAAAGATATAGTCGAAAGTAAAAGAGTTATCGAGCCTATTATCTTTTAGGAAAGGAGCGCAATAACTCCGTAACCCGAGGCGCTAGCTCAATTCTGATTACACTGTTGGATTCGCCTTGATATTTTACATCAGAAAAGGTCAAATCCACAAAGATGTGGTCGAAAATAAAAGAGTTATCGAGCCTATTATCTCTTAGGAAAGGAGCGCAATAACTCCGTAACCTGAAGTCGTAGATCAATTCTGATTACTCCGTCGAATTCGTCTTGGCATTTTACATCAGAAAGGGTCAAACTTATAAAGATGAAGTCAAAAATAAAAGAGTTATATAGCCTATTATCTTGTGGGAAAAGAGTGCAATAACTCCGTAAGCCGAACTCGTAGCTCAATTCTGATTACACTGTTGGATTCGCCTTGATATTTTACATCAGAAAAGGTCAGATCCACAAAGATGTGGTCGAAAATAAAAGAGTTATCGAGCCTATTATCTCTTAGGAAAGGAGCGCAATAACTCCGTAACCTGAAGTCGTAGCTCAATTCTGATTACTCCGTTGAATTCGCCTTGGCATTTTACATCAGAAAAGGTCAAACCCACAAAGATATAGTCGAAAGTAAAAGAGTTATCGAACCTATTATCTTTTAGGAAAGGAGCGCAATAACTCCGTAACCCGAGGCGCTAGCTCAATTCTGATTACACTGTTGGATTCGCCTTGACATTTTACATCAGAAAAGGTCAAATCCACAAAGATATAATCGAAAATAAGAGTTATAGAGTCTATTATCTTGTAGGAAAGAAGTGCAATAACTCCGTAACCCGAACTCGTAGCTCAATTCTGGTTACACCGTTGGATTCGCCTTGACATTTTACATCAGAAACGGTCAAATCCACAAAGATGTAGTCGAGAATAAAACAGTTATAGAGCCCACTACCTTGTAGAAAAGAAGTGCAATAACTCCGTAAGCCGAAGTCGTAGCTCAATTCTGATTACACCGTTGGATTCGCCTTGACATTTTACATCAGACACGGTCAAATCCACAAAGATATATTCGAGAATAAAAGAGTTATAGAGCCCACTATCTTGTAGAAAAGGAGTGCAACAACTCCGTAAGCCGAGGTCATAGCTCAATTCTGATTACACCGTCCGATTTGCCTTGACATTTTACATCAGAAAAGGTCAAATCCACAAAGAGATATTCGAAAATAAAAGAGTTATCGAGCTTAATATCTTTTAGGAAAGGAGCGCAATAACTCCGTAACCCGAGGCGCTAGCTCAATTCTGATTACACCGTTGGATTCGTCTTGACATTTTACATCAGAAAAGCTCAAATCCACAAAGATAAAGTCGAAAATAAGAGTTATAGAGTCTATTATCTTGTAGGAAAGAAGTGCAATAACTCCGTAACCCGAAATCGTAGCTCAATTCTAATTACACCGTTGGATTCGCCTTGACCTTTAACATCAGAAAGGGGTAAATTTACAAAGATGAAGTCAAAAATAAAAGAGTTATAGAGTCTATTATCTTGTGGGAAAGGAGTGCAATAACTCCGTAAGCCGAAGTCGTAGCTCAATTCTGATTACACCGTTGGATTCGTCTTGACATTTTACATCTGAAAGAGTCAAACCCACAAAAATATAGTTGAAAGTAAATGAGTTATCGGACCTATTATCTTGTAGAAAAAGAGTGCAATAACTTCGTAACCACGCAGTCGTAGCGCAATTCTGATTACACCGTTGGATTCTTCTTGGCATTCTACATCAGAAAAAATCAAATCCACAAAGATATAGTCGAAAATAAAAGAGTTATAGAGCTTATTATTTTGTGGGAAAGGAGTGCAATAACTCCGTAACCCGAACTCGTAGCTCAATTCTGATTACACCGTTGGATTCGCCTTGACATTTTACATCAGAAAAAGTCAAATCCACAAAGATTTAGTCGAGAATAAGAGTTATCGAGCCTATTATCTCTTAGGAAAGGAGCGCAATAACTCCGTAACCTGAAGTCGTAGCTCAATTCTGATTACTCCGTTGAATTCGTCTTGGCATTTTACATCAGAAAGGGTCAAACTTATAAAGATGAAGTCAAAAATAAAAAAGTTATATAGCCTATTATCTTGTGGGAAAAGAGTGCAATAACTCCGTAAGCCGAACCCGTAGCTCAATTCTGATTACACCGTTGGATTCGCCTTGACATTCTACATCAGAAACGGTCAAATCCACAAAGATGTAGTCGAGAATAAAACAGTTATAGATCCCACTACCTTGTAGAAAAGAAGTGCAATAACTCCGTAAGCCGAAGTCGTAGCTCAATTCTGATTTCACCGTTGGATTTGCCTTGACATTTTACATCAGAAAAGGTCAAATCCACAAAGAGATATTCGAAAATAAAAGAGTTATCGAGCTTAATATCTTTTAGGAAAGGAGCGCAATAACTCCGTAACCCGAGGCGCTAGCTCAATTCTGATTACACCGTTGGATTCGCCTTGATATTTTACATCAGAAAGGGGTAAATTTACAAAGATGAAGTCAAAAATAAAAGAGTTATAGAGTCTATTATCTTGTAGGAAAGAAGTGCAATAACTCCGTAAGCCGAAGTCGTAGCTCAATTCTGATTACACCGTTGGATACGTCTTGACATTTTACATCTGAAAGGGTCAAACCCACAAAAATATAGTTGAAAGTAAATGAGTTATCGGACCTATTATCTTGTAGGAAAAGAGTGCAATAACTTCGTAACCACGAAGTCGTAGCGCAATTCTGATTACACCGTTGGATTCGCCTTGGCATTTTACATCAGAAAAGGTCAAATCCACGATGATATAGTCGAAAATAAAA
This sequence comes from Cynaeus angustus, assembly GCA_030157275.1. NCBI lineage: Eukaryota > Metazoa > Arthropoda > Insecta > Coleoptera > Tenebrionidae > Cynaeus > Cynaeus angustus. The sequence continues at coordinate 1,384,902 of CM058059.1, forward strand.
GAGTTATTGAGCATATTATCTTTTAGGAAAGGAGCGCAATAACTCCGTAACCTGACGTTGTAGCTCAATTCTGATTACTCCCTTGGATTCGTCTTGGCATTTTACATCAGAAAAGGTCAAATCCACAAAGATGTGGTCGAAAATAAAAGAGTTATCGAGCCTATTATCTTTTAGGAAAGGAGCGCAATAACTCCGTAACCTGAAGTCGTAGCTCAATTCTGATTACACTGTTGGATTCGCCTTGACATTTTACATCGGAAAGGGTCAAACTTACAAAGATGAAGTCAAAAATAAAGGAGTTATATAGCCTATTATCTTGTGGGAAAAGAGTGCAATAACTCCGTAAGCCGAAGTCGTAGCTCAATTCTGATTACTCCCTTGGATTCGTCTTGGCATTTTACATCAGAAAGGGTCAAACTTACAAAGATGAAGTCAAAAATAAAAGAGTTATATAGCCTATTATCTTGTGGGAAAAGAGTGCAATAACTCCGTAAGCCGAAGTCGTAGCTCAATTCTGATTACTCCCATGGATTCGCCTTTGAATTTTACATCAGAAAAGGTCAAATCCACAAAGATATAGTCGAAAATAAAAGAGTTATAGAGTCTATTATCTTTTAGGAAAGGAGCGCAATAACTCCGTAACCCGAGGCGCTAGCTCAATTCTGATTACACCGTTGGATTCGCCTTGGCATTTTACATCAGAAAAGGTCAAATCCACAAAGATATAGTCGAAAATAAAAGAGTTATCGAGCCTAGTATCTTTTAGGAAAGGAGCGCAATAACTCCGTAACCTGAAGTCGTAGCTCAATTCTGATTACTCCCTTGGATTCGTCTTGGCATTTTACATCAGAAACGGTCAAATCCACAAAGATACAGTCGAAAATAAAAGAGTTATCGAGCCTACTATCTTTTAGGAAAGAAGCGCAATAACTCCGTAACCTGACGTTGTAGCTCAATTCTGATTACTCCCTTGGATTCGTCTTGGCATTTTACATCGGAAAAGGTCAAATCCACAAAGATGTGGTCGAAAATAAAAGAGTTATCGAGCCTATTATCTTTTAGGAAAGGAGCGCAATAACTCCGTAACCTGAAGTCGTAGCTCAATTCTGATTACACTGTTGGATTCGCCTTGACATTTTACATCGGAAAGGGTCAAATCCACAAAGAGATATTCGAAAATAAAAGAGTTATCGAGCTTAATATCTTTTAGGAAAGGAGCGCAATAACTCCGTAACCCGAGGCGCTAGCTCAATTCTGATTACACCGTTGGATTCGCCTTGATATTTTACATCAGAAAGGGGTAAATTTACAAAGATGAAGTCAAGAATAAAAGAGTTATAGAGCCTATTATCTTGTGAGAAAGGAGTTCAATAACCCCGTAAGCCGAAGTTGTGGTCCAATTCTGATTACACCGTTAGATTCGCCTTGACATTTTACGTCTGAAAGGGTCAAGCCCACAAAGATATAGTCGAAAGTAAACGAGTTATCGGACCTATTATCTTGTGGGAAAGGAGTGCAATAACTTCGTAAGCCAAAGTCGTAGCTCAATTCTGATTACACCGTTGGATTCGCCTTGACATTTTACATCAGACACGGTCAAATCCACAAAGATATATTCGAGAATAAAAGAGTTATAGAGCCTACTATCTTGTAGAAAAGGAGTGCAACAACTCCGTAAGCCGAGGTCGTAGCTCAATTCTGATTACACCGTTCGATTCGCCTTGACATTTTACATCAGAAAGGGTCAAATCCACAAAGATATAGTCGAAAATAAAAGAGTTATCGAGCCTATTATCTTTTAGGAAAGAGCCTACTGTCTTGTAGAAAAGGAGTGCAAGAACTCCGTAAGCCGAAATCGTAGCTCAATTCTGATTACACCGTTGGATTCGTCTTGGCATTTTACATCAGAAAAGGTGAAATCCACAAAGATATAATCGAAAATAAAAGAGTTATCGAGCCTATTATCTTTTAGGAATGGAGCGCAATAACTCCGTAACCCGAGGCGTTAGCTCAATTCTGATTACACCGTTGGATTCGTCTTGATATTTTACGTCTGAAAGGGTCAAGCCCACAAAGATATAGTCGAAAGTGAAAGAGTTATCGGACTTATTATCTTGTAGAAAAGGAGCGCAATAACTTCGTAAGCCGAAGTCGTAGCTCAATTCTGATGACACCGTTGGACTCTCCCTGACATTTTACATCAGAAAGGGGTAAATTTCCAAAGATGAAGTCAAAAATAAAAGAGTTATAGAGTCTATTATCTTGTGGGAAAGGAGTGCAATAACTCCGTAAGCCGAAGTCGTAGCTCAATTTTGATTACACCTTTGGAATCGCCTTGACATTCTACATTAGAAAGGGTCAAACCTACAAAGATATAGTCGAAAGTAAAAGAGTTATCGAGCCTATTATCTTTTAGGAAAGGAGCGCAATAACTCCGTAACCCGAGGCGCTAGCTCAATTCTGATTACACTGTTGGATTCGCCTTGACATTTTACATCAGAAAAGGTCAAATCCACAAAGATATAATCGAAAATAAGAGTTATAGAGTCTATTATCTTGTAGGAAAGAAGTGCAATAACTCCGTAACCCGAACTCGTAGCTCAATTCTGGTTACACCGTTGGATTCGCCTTGACATTTTACATCAGAAACGGTCAAATCCACAAAGATGTGGTCGAAAATAAAAGAGTTATCGAGCCTATTATCTCTTAGGAAAGGAGCGCAATAACTCCGTAACCTGAAGTCGTAGATCAATTCTGATTACTCCGTCGAATTCGTCTTGGCATTTTACATCAGAAAGGGTCAAACTTATAAAGATGAAGTCAAAAATAAAAGAGTTATATAGCCTATTATCTTGTGGGAAAAGAGTGCAATAACTCCGTAAGCCGAACTCGTAGCTCAATTCTGATTACACTGTTGGATTCGCCTTGATATTTTACATCAGAAAAGGTCAGATCCACAAAGATGTGGTCGAAAATAAAAGAGTTATCGAGCCTATTATCTCTTAGGAAAGGAGCGCAATAACTCCGTAACCTGAAGTCGTAGCTCAATTCTGATTACTCCGTTGAATTCGCCTTGGCATTTTACATCAGAAAAGGTCAAACCCACAAAGATATAGTCGAAAGTAAAAGAGTTATCGAACCTATTATCTTTTAGGAAAGGAGCGCAATAACTCCGTAACCCGAGGCGCTAGCTCAATTCTGATTACACTGTTGGATTCGCCTTGACATTTTACATCAGAAAAGGTCAAATCCACAAAGATATAATCGAAAATAAGAGTTATAGAGTCTATTATCTTGTAGGAAAGAAGTGCAATAACTCCGTAACCCGAACTCGTAGCTCAATTCTGGTTACACCGTTGGATTCGCCTTGACATTTTACATCAGAAACGGTCAAATCCACAAAGATGTAGTCGAGAATAAAACAGTTATAGAGCCCACTACCTTGTAGAAAAGAAGTGCAATAACTCCGTAAGCCGAAGTCGTAGCTCAATTCTGATTTCACCGTTGGATTCGCCTTGACATTTTACATCAGAAAAGGTCAAATCCACAAAGAGATATTCGAAAATAAAAGAGTTATCGAGCTTAATATCTTTTAGGAAAGAAGCGCAATAACTCCGTAACCCGAAGTCTTAGCTCAATTCGGATTACGCCGTTGGATTCGCCTTAACATTTTACATCAGAAATGGTCAAATCCACAAAGATATAGTCGAAAATAAGAGTTATAGAGCCTATTATCTTGTAGGATAGGAGTGCAATAACTCCGTAACCCGAAATCGTAGCTCAATTGTAATTACACCGTTGGATTCGCCTTGACCTTTTACATCAGAAAGGGGTAAATTTACAAAGATGAAGTCAAAAATAAAAGAGTTATAGAGTCTATTATCTTGTAGGAAAGAAGTGCAATAACTCCGTAAGCCGAAGTCGTAGCTCAATTCTGATTACACCGTTGGATTCGTCTTGACATTTTACATCTGAAAGGGTCAAACCCACAAAAATATAGTTGAAAGTAAATGAGTTATCGGACCTATTATCTTGTAGGAAAAGAGTGCAATAACTTCGTAACCACGAAGTCGTAGCGCAATTCTGATTACACCGTTGGATTCGCCTTGGCATTTTACATCAGAAAAGGTCAAATCCACGATGATATAGTCGAAAATAAAAGAGTTATTGAGCATATTATCTTTTAGGAAAGGAGCGCAATAACTCCGTAACCTGACGTTGTAGCTCAATTCTGATTACTCCCTTGGATTCGTCTTGGCATTTTACATCAGAAAAGGTCAAATCCACAAAGATGTGGTCGAAAATAAAAGAGTTATCGAGCCTATTATCTTTTAGGAAAGGAGCGCAATAACTCCGTAACCTGAAGTCGTAGCTCAATTCTGATTACACTGTTGGATTCGCCTTGACATTTTACATCGGAAAGGGTCAAACTTACAAAGATGAAGTCAAAAATAAAGGAGTTATATAGCCTATTATCTTGTGGGAAAAGAGTGCAATAACTCCGTAAGCCGAAGTCGTAGCTCAATTCTGATTACTCCCTTGGATTCGTCTTGGCATTTTACATCAGAAAGGGTCAAACTTACAAAGATGAAGTCAAAAATAAAAGAGTTATATAGCCTATTATCTTGTGGGAAAAGAGTGCAATAACTCCGTAAGCCGAAGTCGTAGCTCAATTCTGATTACTCCCATGGATTCGCCTTTGAATTTTACATCAGAAAAGGTCAAATCCACAAAGATATAGTCGAAAATAAAAGAGTTATAGAGTCTATTATCTTTTAGGAAAGGAGCGCAATAACTCCGTAACCCGAGGCGCTAGCTCAATTCTGATTACACCGTTGGATTCGCCTTGGCATTTTACATCAGAAAAGGTCAAATCCACAAAGATATAGTCGAAAATAAAAGAGTTATCGAGCCTAGTATCTTTTAGGAAAGGAGCGCAATAACTCCGTAACCTGAAGTCGTAGCTCAATTCTGATTACTCCCTTGGATTCGTCTTGGCATTTTACATCAGAAAAGGTCAAATCCACAAAGATATAGTCGAAAATAAAAGAGTTATCGAGCCTACTATCTTTTAGGAAAGAAGCGCAATAACTCCGTAACCTGACGTTGTAGCTCAATTCTGATTACTCCCTTGGATTCGTCTTGGCATTTTACATCGGAAAAGGTCAAATCCACAAAGATGTGGTCGAAAATAAAAGAGTTATCGAGCCTATTATCTTTTAGGAAAGGAGCGCAATAACTCCGTAACCTGAAGTCGTAGCTCAATTCTGATTACACTGTTGGATTCGCCTTGACATTTTACATCGGAAAGGGTCAAACTTACAAAGATGAAGTCAAAAATAAAGGAGTTATATAGCCTATTATCTTGTGGGAAAAGAGTGCAATAACTCCGTAAGCCGAAGTCGTAGCTCAATTCTGATTACTCCCTTGGATTCGTCTTGGCATTTTACATCAGAAAGGGTCAAACTTACAAAGATGAAGTCAAAAATAAAAGAGTTATATAGCCTATTATCTTGTGGGAAAAGAGTGCAATAACTCCGTAAGCCGGAGTCGTAGCTCAATTCTGATTACTCCCATGGATTCGTCTTTGAATTTTACATCAGAAAAGGTCAAATCCACAAAGATATAGTCGAAAATAAAAGAGTTATAGAGTCTATTATCTTTTAGGAAAGGAGCGCAATAACTCCGTAACCTGACGTTGTAGCTCAATTCTGATTACTCCCTTGGATTCGTCTTGGCATTTTACATCAGAAAAGGTCAAATCCACAAAGATGTGGTCGAAAATAAAAGAGTTATCGAGCCTATTATCTTTTAGGAAAGGAGCGCAATAACTCCGTAACCTGAAGTCGTAGCTCAATTCTGATTACACTGTTGGATTCGCCTTGACATTTTACATCGGAAAGGGTCAAACTTACAAAGATGAAGTCAAAAATAAAGGAGTTATATAGCCTATTATCTTGTGGGAAAAGAGTGCAATAACTCCGTAAGCCGAAGTCGTAGCTCAATTCTGATTACTCCCTTGGATTCGTCTTGGCATTTTACATCAGAAAGGGTCAAACTTACAAAGATGAAGTCAAAAATAAAAGAGTTATATAGCCTATTATCTTGTGGGAAAAGAGTGCAATAACTCCGTAAGCCGAAGTCGTAGCTCAATTCTGATTACTCCCATGGATTCGCCTTTGAATTTTACATCAGAAAAGGTCAAATCCACAAAGATATAGTCGAAAATAAAAGAGTTATAGAGTCTATTATCTTTTAGGAAAGGAGCGCAATAACTCCGTAACCCGAGGCGCTAGCTCAATTCTGATTACACCGTTGGATTCGCCTTGGCATTTTACATCAGAAAAGGTCAAATCCACAAAGATATAGTCGAAAATAAAAGAGTTATCGAGCCTAGTATCTTTTAGGAAAGGAGCGCAATAACTCCGTAACCTGAAGTCGTAGCTCAATTCTGATTACTCCCTTGGATTCGTCTTGGCATTTTACATCAGAAAAGGTCAAATCCACAAAGATATAGTCGAAAATAAAAGAGTTATCGAGCCTACTATCTTTTAGGAAAGAAGCGCAATAACTCCGTAACCTGACGTTGTAGCTCAATTCTGATTACTCCCTTGGATTCGTCTTGGCATTTTACATCGGAAAAGGTCAAATCCACAAAGATGTGGTCGAAAATAAAAGAGTTATCGAGCCTATTATCTTTTAGGAAAGGAGCGCAATAACTCCGTAACCTGAAGTCGTAGCTCAATTCTGATTACACTGTTGGATTCGCCTTGACATTTTACATCGGAAAGGGTCAAACTTACAAAGATGAAGTCAAAAATAAAGGAGTTATATAGCCTATTATCTTGTGGGAAAAGAGTGCAATAACTCCGTAAGCCGAAGTCGTAGCTCAATTCTGATTACTCCCTTGGATTCGTCTTGGCATTTTACATCAGAAAAGGTCAAATCCACAAAGATATAGTCGAAAATAAAAGAGTTATAGAGTCTATTATCTTTTAGGAAAGGAGCGCAATAACTCCGTAACCCGAGGCGCTAGCTCAATTCTGATTACACCGTTGGATTCGCCTTAGCATTTTACATCAGAAAAGGTCAAATCCACAAAGATACAGTCGAAAATAAAAGAGTTATCGAGCCTACTATCTTTTAGGAAAGAAGCGCAATAACTCCGTAACCTGAAGTCGTAGCTCAATTCTGATTACTCCGTTGAATTCGTCTTGGCATTTTACATCAGAAACGGTCAAATCCACAAAGATACAGTCGAAAATAAAAGAGTTATCGAGCCTACTATCTTTTAGGAAAGAAGCGCAACAACTCCGTAACCTGAAGTCGTAGCTCAATTCTGATTACTCCGTTGAATTCGTCTTGGCATTTTACATCAGAAAAGGTCAAATCCACAAAGATATAATCGAAAATAAGAGTTATAGAGCCTATTATCTTGTAGGAAAAAGTGCAATAACTCCGTAACCCGAACTCGTAGCTCTATTCTGATTACACCGTTGGATTCGCCTTGACATTTTACATCCGAAACGGTCAAATCCACAAAGATATAGTCGAGAATAAAAGAGTTATAGAGCCTACTATCTTGTAGAAAAGGAGTGCAACAACTCCATAAGCCGAAGTCGTAGCTCAATTCTGATTACACCGTTGGATTCGTCTTGACATTTTACATCAGAGAAGGTCAAATCCACAAAGATATAGTCGAAAATAAGAGTTATAGAGACTATTATCTTGTAGGAAAGAAGTGCAATAACTTCGTAAGCCGAAGTCGTAGCTCAATTCTGATTTCACCGTTGTATTTGCCTTGACATTTTACATCAGAAAAGGTCAAATCCACAAAGAGATATTCGAAAGTAAAAGAGTTATCGAACCTATTATATTGTAGGAAGGGAGTGCAATAACTCCGAAAGCCGAAGTCGTAGCTCAATTTTGATTACACCTTTGGATTCGCCTTGACATTCTACATCAGAAAGGGTCAAACCCACAAAGATATAGTCGAAAGTAAAAGAGTTATCTAGCCTATTACCTTTTGGGAAAGGAGCGCAATAACTCCGTAACCCGAGGCGCTAGCTCAATTCTGATTACACTGTTGGATTCGCCTTGATATTTTACATCAGAAAAGGTCAAATCCACAAAGATGTGGTCGAAAATAAAAGAGTTATCGAGCCTATTATCTATTAGGAAAGGAGCGCAATAACTCCGTAACCTGAAGTCGTAGCTCAATTCTGATTACTCCGTTGAATTCGTCTTGGCATTATACATCAGAAAGGGTCAAACTTACAAAGATGAAGTCAAAAATAAAAGAGTTATATAGCCTATTATCTTGTGGGAAAAGAGTGCAATAACTCCGTAAGCCGAGATCGTAGCTCAATTCTGATTACACCGTTGGATTCGTCTTGGCATTTTACATCAGAAAAGGTGAAATCCACAAAGATATAGTCGAAAATAAAAGAGTTATCGAGCCTATTATCTTTTAGGAATGGAGCGCAATAACTCCGTAACCCGAGGCGTTAGCTCAATTCTGATTACACCGTTGGATTCGTCTTGATATTTTACGTCTAAAAGGGTCAAGCCCACAAAGATATAGTCGAAAGTGAAAGAGTTATCGGACTTATTATCTTGTAGGAAAGAAGTGCAATAACTCCGTGACCCGAAGAGAGTGCAATAACTCCATAAGCCGAAGTCGTAACTCAATTTTGATTACACCTTTGGATTCGCCTTGACATTCTACATCAGAAAGGGTCAAACCCACAAAGATATAGTCGAAAGTAAAAGAGTTATCGAACTTATTATCTTTTAGGAAAGGAGCGCAATAACTCCGTAACCCGAGGCGCTAGCTCAATTCTGATTACACCGTTGGATTCGCCTTGACATTTTACATCAGAAAAGGTCAAATCCACAACGATATGATTGAAAATAAGAGTTATAGAGCCTATTATCTTGTAGGAAAGAAGTGCAATAACTCCGTAACCCGAACTCGTAGCTCAATTCTGGTTACACCGTTGGATTCGCCTTGACATTTTACATCAGAAACGGTCAAATCCACAAAGATGTAGTCGAGAATAAAACAGTTATAGAGCCTACTACCTTGTAGAAAAGAAGTGCAATAACTCCGTAAGCCGAAGTCGTAGCTCAATTCTGATTTCACCGTTGGATTCGCCTTGACCTTTTACATCAGAAAAGGTCAAATCCACAAAGAGATATTCGAAAATAAAAGAGTTATCGAGCTTAATATCTTTTAGGAAAGAAGCGCAATACTCCGTAACCCGAAATCGTAGCTCAATTGTAATTACACCGTTGGATTCGCCTTGACCTTTTACATCAGAAAGGGGTAAATTTACAAAGATGAAGTCAAAAAAAAAAGAGTTATAGAGTCTATTATCTTGTAGGAAAGAAGTGCAATAACTCCGTAAGCCGAAGTCGTAGCTCAATTCTGATTACACCGTTGGATTCGCCTTGACATTTTACATCAGAAAAGGTCAAATCCACAAAGATAAAGTCGAAAATAAGAGGTATAGAGCCTATTATCTTGTAGGATAGGAGTCCAATAAGTCCGTAACCCGAAATCGTAGCTCAATTCTAATTACACCGTTGGATTCGTCTTGACCTTTAGCATCAGAAAGGGGTAAATTTACAAAGATGAAGTCAAAAATAAAAGAGTTATAGAGTCTATTATCTTGTGGGAAAGGAGTGCAATAACTCCGTAAGCCGAAGTCGTAGCTCAATTCTGATTTCACCGTTGGATTCGCCTTGACATTTTACATCAGAAAAGGTCAAATCCACAAAGAGATATTCGAAAATAAAAGAGTTATCGAGCTTAATATCTTTTAGGAAAGAAGCGCAATAACTCCGTAACCCGAAGTCTTAGCTCAATTCTGGTTACACCGTTGGATTCGCCTTGACATTTTACATCAGAAACGGTCAAATCCACAAAGATGTAGTCGAGAATAAAACAGTTATAGAGCCTACTACCTTGTAGAAAAGAAGTGCAATAACTCCGTAAGCCGAAGTCGTAGCTCAATTCTGATTTCACCGTTGGATTCGCCTTGACATTTTACATCAGAAAAGGTCAAATCCACAAAGAGATATTCGAAAATAAAAGAGTTATCGAGCTTAATATCTTTTAGGAAAGAAGCGCAATACTCCGTAACCCGAAATCGTAGCTCAATTGTAATTACACCGTTGGATTCGCCTTGACCTTTTACATCAGAAAGGGGTAAATTTACAAAGATGAAGTCAAAAATAAAAGAGTTATAGAGTCTATTATCTTGTAGGATAGGAGTGCAATAACTCCGTAACCCGAAATCGTAGCTCAATTGTAATTACACCGTTGGATTCGCCTTGACCTTTTACATCAGAAAGGGGTAAATTTACAAAGATGAAGTCAAAAAAAAAAGAGTTATAGAGTCTATTATCTTGTAGGAAAGAAGTGCAATAACTCCGTAAGCCGAAGTCGTAGCTCAATTCTGATTACACCGTTGGATTCGCCTTGACATTTTACATCAGAAAAGGTCAAATCCACAAAGATAAAGTCGAAAATAAGAGGTATAGAGCCTATTATCTTGTAGGATAGGAGTCCAATAAGTCCGTAACCCGAAATCGTAGCTCAATTCTAATTACACCGTTGGATTCGTCTTGACCTTTAGCATCAGAAAGGGGTAAATTTACAAAGATGAAGTCAAAAATAAAAGAGTTATAGAGTCTATTATCTTGTGGGAAAGGAGTGCAATAACTCCGTAAGCCGAAGTCGTAGCTCAATTCTGATTTCACCGTTGGATTCGCCTTGACATTTTACATCAGAAAAGGTCAAATCCACAAAGAGATATTCGAAAATAAAAGAGTTATCGAGCTTAATATCTTTTAGGAAAGAAGCGCAATAACTCCGTAACCCGAAGTCTTAGCTCAATTCTGGTTACACCGTTGGATTCGCCTTGACATTTTACATCAGAAACGGTCAAATCCACAAAGATGTAGTCGAGAATAAAACAGTTATAGAGCCTACTACCTTGTAGAAAAGAAGTGCAATAACTCCGTAAGCCGAAGTCGTAGCTCAATTCTGATTTCACCGTTAGATTCGCCTTGACATTTTACATCAGAAAAAGTCAAATCCACAAAGAAATATTCGAAAATAAAAGAGTTATCGAGCTTACTATCTTTTAGGAAAGAAGCGCAATAACTCCGTAACCCGAAGTCTTAGCTCAATTCTGGTTACACCGTTGGATTCGCCTTGACATTTTACATCAGAAACGGTCAAATCCACAAAGATGTAGTCGAGAATAAAACAGTTATAGAGCCTAATACCTTGTAGAAAAGAAGTGCAATAACTCCGTAAGCCGAAGTCGTAGCTCAATTCTGATTTCACCGTTAGATTCGCCTTGACATTTTACATCAGAAAAGGTCAAATCCACAAAGAGATATTCGAAAATAAAAGAGTTATCGAGCTTAATATCTTTTAGGAAAGAAGCGCAATAACTCCGTAACCTGAAGTCGTAGCTCAATTCTGATTACTCCGTTGAATTCGTCTTGGCATTTTACATCAGAAAAGGTCAAATCCACAAAGATATAGTCGAAAATAAAAGAGTTATCGAGCCTAGTATCTTTTAGGAAAGGAGCGCAATAACTCCGTAACCTAAAGTCGTAGCTCAATTCTGATTACTCCCTTGGATTCGTCTTGGCATTTTACATCAGAAAAGGTCAAATCCACAAAGATATAGTCGAGAATAAGAGTTATCGAGCCTATTATCTTGTGGGAAAGGAGTGCAATAACTCCGTAAGCCGAAGACGTAGCTAAATTTTGATTACACCTTTGGAATCGCCTTGACATTCTACATCAGAAAGGGTCAAACCTACAAAGATATAGTCGAAAGTAAAAGAGTTATCGAGCCTATTATCTTTTAGGAAAGGAGCGCAATAACTCCGTAACCCGAGGCGCTAGCTCAATTCTGATTACACTGTTGGATTCGCCTTGATATTTTACATCAGAAAAGGTCAAATCCACAAAGATGTGGTCGAAAATAAAAGAGTTATCGAGCCTATTATCTCTTAGGAAAGGAGCGCAATAACTCCGTAACCTGAAGTCGTAGCTCAATTCTGATTACTCCGTTGAATTCGTCTTGGCATTTTACATCAGACACGGTCAAATCCACAAACACATATTCGAGAATAAAAGAGTTATAGAGCCTACTATCTTGTAGAAAAGGAGTGCAACAACTCCGTAAGCCGAGGTCGTAGCTCAATTCTGATTACACCGTTAGATTCGCCTTGACATTTTACATCAGAAAGGGGTAAATTTACAAAGATGAAGTCAAGAATAAAAGAGTTATAGAGCCTATTATCTTGTTGGAAAGGAGTTCAATAACCCCGTAAGCCGAAGTTGTGGTTCAATTCTGATTACACCGTTAGATTCGCCTTGATATTTTACGTCTGAAAGGGTCAAGCCCACAAAGATATAGTCGAAAGTGAAAGAGTTATCGGACTTATTATCTTGTAGAAAAGGAGTGCAATAACTTCGTAAGCCGAAGTCGTAGCTCAATTTTGATTACACCTTTGGAATCGCCTTGACATTCTACATCAGAAAGGTTCAAACCCACAAAGATATAGTCGAAAGTAAAAGAGTTATCGAGCCTATTATCTTTTAGGAAAGGAGCGCAATAACTCCGTAACCTGAAGTCGCAGCTCAATTCTGATTACTCCGTTGAATTCGTCTTGGCATTTTACATCAGAAAGGGTCAAACTTATAAAGAAGAAGTCAAAAATAAAAGTGTTATATAGCCTATTATCTTGTGGGAAAAGAGTGCAATAACTCCGTAAGCCGAGGTCGTAGCTCAATTCTGATTACACCGTTAGATTCGCCTTGACATTTTACATCAGAAAGGATCAAATCCATCAAGATATTGTCGAAAATAAAAGAGTTATCGGGCCTATTATCTTTTAGGAAAGGAGCGCAATAACTCCGTAACCCGAGGCGCTAGCTCAATTCTGATTACACTGTTGGATTCGCCTTGATATTTTACATCAGAAAAGGTCAAATCCACAAAGATGTGGTCGAAAATAAAAGAGTTATCGAGCCTATTATCTCTTAGGAAAGGAGCGCAATAACTCCGTAACCTGAAGTCGTAGCTCAATTCTGATTACTCCGTTGAATTCGTCTTGGCATTTTACATCAGACACGGTCAAATCCACAAACACATATTCGAGAATAAAAGAGTTATAGAGCCTACTATCTTGTAGAAAAGGAGTGCAACAACTCCGTAAGCCGAGGTCGTAGCTCAATTCTGATTACACCGTTAGATTCGCCTTGACATTTTACATCAGAAAGGGGTAAATTTACAAAGATGAAGTCAAGAATAAAAGAGTTATAGAGCCTATTATCTTGTTGGAAAGGAGTTCAATAACCCCGTAAGCCGAAGTTGTGGTTCAATTCTGATTACACCGTTAGATTCGCCTTGATATTTTACGTCTGAAAGGGTCAAGCCCACAAAGATATAGTCGAAAGTGAAAGAGTTATCGGACTTATTATCTTGTAGAAAAGGAGTGCAATAACTTCGTAAGCCGAAGTCGTAGCTCAATTTTGATTACACCTTTGGAATCGCCTTGACATTCTACATCAGAAAGGTTCAAACCCACAAAGATATAGTCGAAAGTAAAAGAGTTATCGAGCCTATTATCTTTTAGGAAAGGAGCGCAATAACTCCGTAACCTGAAGTCGCAGCTCAATTCTGATTACTCCGTTGAATTCGTCTTGGCATTTTACATCAGAAAGGGTCAAACTTATAAAGAAGAAGTCAAAAATAAAAGTGTTATATAGCCTATTATCTTGTGGGAAAAGAGTGCAATAACTCCGTAAGCCGAGGTCGTAGCTCAATTCTGATTACACCGTTAGATTCGCCTTGACATTTTACATCAGAAAGGATCAAATCCATCAAGATATTGTCGAAAATAAAAGAGTTATCGGGCCTATTATCTTTTAGGAAAGAGCCTACTATCTTGTAGAAAAGGAGTGCAACAACTCCGTAAGCCGAAGTCGTAGCTCAATTCTGATTACACCGTTGGATTCGCCTTGATATTTTACATCAGAAAGGGGTAAATTTACAAAGATGAAGTCAAGAATAAAAGAGTTATAGAGCCTATTATCTTGTTGGAAAGGAGTTCAATAACCCCGTAAGCCGAAGTTGTGGTTCAATTCTGATTACACCGTTAGATTCGCCTTGATATTTTACGTCTGAAAGGGTCAAGCCCACAAAGATATAGTCGAAAGTGAAAGAGTTATCGGACTTATTATCTTGTAGAAAAGGAGTGCAATAACTTCGTAAGCCGAAGTCGTAGCTCAATTTTGATTACACCTTTGGAATCGCCTTGACATTCTACATCAGAAAGGTTCAAACCCACAAAGATATAGTCGAAAGTAAAAGAGTTATCGAGCCTATTATCTTTTAGGAAAGGAGCGCAATAACTCCGTAACCTGAAGTCGCAGCTCAATTCTGATTACTCCGTTGAATTCGTCTTGGCATTTTACATCAGAAAGGGTCAAACTTATAAAGAAGAAGTCAAAAATAAAAGTGTTATATAGCCTATTATCTTGTGGGAAAAGAGTGCAATAACTCCGTAAGCCGAGGTCGTAGCTCAATTCTGATTACACCGTTAGATTCGCCTTGACATTTTACATCAGAAAGGATCAAATCCATCAAGATATTGTCGAAAATAAAAGAGTTATCGGGCCTATTATCTTTTAGGAAAGAGCCTACTATCTTGTAGAAAAGGAGTGCAACAACTCCGTAAGCCGAAGTCGTAGCTCAATTCTGATTACACCGTTGGATTCGCCTTGATATTTTACATCAGAAAGGGGTAAATTTACAAAGATGAAGTCAAGAATAAAAGAGTTATAGAGCCTATTATCTTGTTGGAAAGGAGTTCAATAACCCCGTAAGCCGAAGTTGTGGTTCAATTCTGATTACACCGTTAGATTCGCCTTGATATTTTACGTCTGAAAGGGTCAAGCCCACAAAGATATAGTCGAAAGTGAAAGAGTTATCGGACTTATTATCTTGTAGAAAAGGAGTGCAATAACTTCGTAAGCCGAAGTCGTAGCTCAATTTTGATTACACCTTTGGAATCGCCTTGACATTCTACATCAGAAAGGTTCAAACCCACAAAGATATAGTCGAAAGTAAAAGAGTTATCGAGCCTATTATCTTTTAGGAAAGGAGCGCAATAACTCCGTAACCTGAAGTCGCAGCTCAATTCTGATTACTCCGTTGAATTCGTCTTGGCATTTTACATCAGAAAGGGTCAAACTTATAAAGAAGAAGTCAAAAATAAAAGTGTTATATAGCCTATTATCTTGTGGGAAAGGAGTTCAATAACCCCGTAAGCCGAAGTTGTGGTTCAATTCTGATTACACCGTTAGATTCGCCTTGACATTTTACGTCTGAAAGGGTCAAGCCCACAAAGATAAAGTCGAAAATAAGAGGTATAGAGCCTATTATCTTGTAGGATAGGAGTCCAATAAGTTCGTAACCCGAAATCGTAGCTCAATTCTAATTACACCGTTGGATTCGTCTTGACCTTTAGCATCAGAAAGGGGTAAATTTACAAAGATGAAGTCAAAAATAAAAGAGTTATAGAGTCTATTATCTTGTGGGAAAGGAGTGCAATAACTCCGTAAGCCGAAGTCGTAGCTCAATTCTGATTTCACCGTTGGATTCGCCTTGACATTTTACATCAGAAAGGGGTAAATTTACAAAGATGAAGTCAAAAAAAAAAGAGTTATAGAGTCTATTATCTTGTAGGAAAGAAGTGCAATAACTCCGTAAGCCGAAGTCGTAGCTCAATTCTGATTTGACCGTTGGATTCGCCTTGACATTTTACATCAGAAAAGGTCAAATCCACAAAGAGATATTCGAAAATAAAAGAGTTATCGAGCTTAATATCTTTTAGGAAAGAAGCGCAATACTCCGTAACCCGAAATCGTAGCTCAATTGTAATTACACCGTTGGATTCGCCTTGACCTTTTACATCAGAAAGGGGTAAATTTACAAAGATGAAGTCAAAAAAAAAAGAGTTATAGAGTCTATTATCTTGTAGGAAAGAAGTGCAATAACTCCGTAAGCCGAAGTCGTAGCTCAATTCTGATTTCACCGTTGGATTCGCCTTGACATTTTACATCAGAAAAGGTCAAATCCACAAAGAGATATTCGAAAATAAAAGAGTTATCGAGCTTAATATCTTTTAGGAAAGAAGCGCAATAACTCCGTAACCCGAAGTCTTAGCTCAATTCTGGTTACACCGTTGGATTCGCCTTGACATTTTACATCAGAAACGGTCAAATCCACAAAGATGTAGTCGAGAATAAAACAGTTATAGAGCCTACTACCTTGTAGAAAAGAAGTGCAATAACTCCGTAAGCCGAAGTCGTAGCTCAATTCTGATTTCACCGTTAGATTCGCCTTGACATTTTACATCAGAAAAGGTCAAATCCACAAAGAGATATTCGAAAATAAAAGAGTTATCGAGCTTAATATCTTTTAGGAAAGAAGCGCAATAACTCCGTAACCTGAAGTCGTAGCTCAATTCTGATTACTCCGTTGAATTCGTCTTGGCATTTTACATCAGAAAAGGTCAAATCCACAAAGATATAGTCGAAAATAAAAGAGTTATAGAGTCTAGTATCTTTTAGGAAAGGAGCGCAATAACTCCGTAACCCGAGGCGCTAGCTCAATTCTGATTACACCGTTGGATTCGCCTTGGCATTTTACATCAGAAAAGGTCAAATCCACAAAGATATAGTCGAAAATAAAGGAGTTATCGAGCCTAGTATCTTTTAGGAAAGGAGCGCAATAACTCCGTAACCTAAAGTCGTAGCTCAATTCTGATTACTCCCTTGGATTCGTCTTGGCATTTTACATCAGAAAAGGTCAAATCCACAAAGATATAGTCGAGAATAAGAGTTATCGAGCCTATTAT
The DNA here is from genome assembly GCA_030157275.1 of Cynaeus angustus. NCBI lineage: Eukaryota > Metazoa > Arthropoda > Insecta > Coleoptera > Tenebrionidae > Cynaeus > Cynaeus angustus. The sequence continues at coordinate 1,401,861 of CM058059.1, forward strand.
CTTGTGGGAAAGGAGTGCAATAACTCCGTAAGCCGAAGACGTAGCTCAATTTTGATTACACCTTTGGAATCGCCTTGACATTCTACATCAGAAAGGGTCAAACCTACAAAGATATAGTCGAAAGTAAAAGAGTTATCGAGCCTATTATCTTTTAGGAAAGGAGCGCAATAACTCCGTAACCCGAGGCGCTAGCTCAATTCTGATTACACTGTTGGATTCGCCTTGATATTTTACATCAGAAAAGGTCAAATCCACAAAAATGTGGTCGAAAATAAAAGAGTTATCGAGCCTATTATCTCTTAGGAAAGGAGCGCAATAACTCCGTGACCTGAAGTCGTAGCTCAATTCTGATTACTCCGTTGAATTCGTCTTGGCATTTTACATCAGACACGGTCAAATCCACAAACACATATTCGAGAATAAAAGAGTTATAGAGCCTACTATCTTGTAGAAAAGGAGTGCAACAACTCCGTAAGCCGAGGTCGTAGCTCAATTCTGATTACACCGTTAGATTCGCCTTGACATTTTACATCAGAAAGGGGTAAATTTACAAAGATGAAGTCAAGAATAAAAGAGTTATAGAGCCTATTATCTTGTTGGAAAGGAGTTCAATAACCCCGTAAGCCGAAGATGTGGTTCAATTCTGATTACACCGTTAGATTCGCCTTGATATTTTACGTCTGAAAGGGTCAAGCCCACAAAGATATAGTCGAAAGTGAAAGAGTTATCGGACTTATTATCTTGTAGAAAAGGAGTGCAATAACTTCGTAAGCCGAAGTCGTAGCTCAATTTTGATTACACCTTTGGAATCGCCTTGACATTCTACATCAGAAAGGTTCAAACCCACAAAGATATAGTCGAAAGTAAAAGAGTTATCGAGCCTATTATCTTTTAGGAAAGGAGCGCAATAACTCCGTAACCTGAAGTCGCAGCTCAATTCTGATTACTCCGTTGAATTCGTCTTGGCATTTTACATCAGAAAGGGTCAAACTTATAAAGAAGAAGTCAAAAATAAAAGTGTTATATAGCCTATTATCTTGTGGGAAAAGAGTGCAATAACTCCGTAAGCCGAGGTCGTAGCTCAATTCTGATTACACCGTTAGATTCGCCTTGACATTTTACATCAGAAAGGATCAAATCCACCAAGATTTTGTCGAAAATAAAAGAGTTATCGGGCCTATTATCTTTTAGGAAAGAGCCTACTATCTTGTAGAAAAGGAGTGCAACAACTCCGTAAGCCGAAGTCGTAGCTCAATTCTGATTACACCGTTGGATTCGCCTTGACATTTTACATCAGAAAGGGTCAAACTTATAAAGATGAAGTCAAAAATAAAAGAGTTATAAAGCCTATTATCTTGTGGGAAAGGAGTTCAATAACCCCGTAAGCCGAAGTTGTGGTTCAATTCTGATTACACCGTTAGATTCGCCTTGACATTTTACGTCTGAAAGGGTCAAGCCCACAAAGATATAGTCGAAAGTAAAAGAGTTATCGGGCCTATTATCTTTTAGGAAAGAGCCTACTATCTTGTACAAATGGAGTGCAACAACTCCGTAAGCCGAAGTCGTAGCTCAATTCTGATTACACCGTTGAATTCGCCTTGACATTTTACATCTGAAAGGGTCAAACCCACAAAAATATAGTCGAAAGTAAATGAGTTATCGGACCTATTATCTTGTAGGAAAAGAGTGCAATAACTTCGTAACCACGAAGTCGTAGCTCAATTCTGATTACACCGTTGGATTCGTCTTTACATTTTACATCAGAAAAAGTCAAATCCACAAAGATTTAGTCGAGAATAAGAGTTATAGAGCCTATTATCTTGTAGGAAAGTAGTGCAATAACTCCGTAAGCCGAAGTCGTAGCTCAGTTCTGATTACACCGTTGGATTCTTCTTGGCATTCTACATCTGAAAAAATCAAATCCACAAAGATATAGTCGAAAATAAAAGAGTTATATAGCCTATTATCTTGTGGGAAAAAAGTGCAATAACTCCGTAAGCCGAAGTCGTAGCTCAATTCTGATTACACCGTTGGATTCGCCTTGATATTTTACATCACAAAAGGGTAAATTTACAAAGATGAAGTCAAGAATAAAAGAGTTATAGAGCCTATTATCTTGTGGGAAAGGAGTTCAATAACACCGTAAGCCGAAGTTGTGGTTCAATTCTGATTACACCGTTAGATTCGCCTTGACATTTTACGTCTGAAAGGGTCAAGCCCACAAAGATATAGTCGAAAGTAAAAGAGTTATCGGACCTATTATCTTGTAGTAAAGGAGTGCAATAACTTTGTAAGCCGAAGTCGTAGCTCAATTCTGATTACACCGTTAGATTCGCCTTGACATTTTACATCAGACACGGTCAAATCCACAAAGATATATTCGAGAATAAAAGAGTTATAGAGCCTACTATCTTGTAGAAAAGAAGTGCAACAACTCCGTGAGCCGAGGTCGTAGCTCAATTCTGATTACACCGTTAGATTCGCCTTGACATTTTACATCAGAAAGGGTCAAATCCACAAAGATATAGTCGAAAATAAAAGAGTTATCGGGCCTATTATCTTTTAGGAAAGAGCCTACTATCTTGTAGAAAAGGAGTGCAACAACTCCGTAAGCCGAAATCGTAGCTCAATTCTGATTACACCGTTGGATTCGTCTTGGCATTTTACATCAGAAAAGGTGAAATCCACAAAGATATAGTCGAAAATAAAAGAGTTATCGAGCCTATTATCTTTTAGGGATGGAGCGCATTAACTCCGTAACCCGAGGCATTAGCTCAATTCTGATTACACCGTTGGATTCGTCTTGACATTTTACGTCTGAAAGGGTCAAGCCCACAAAGATATAGTCGAAAGTAAAAGAGTTATCGGACCTATTATCTTGTAGGAAAGGAGTGCAATAACTTCGTAAGCCGAAGTCGTAGCTCAATTCTGATTACACCTTTGGAATCGCCTTGACATTCTACATCAGAAAGGGTCAAACCCACAAAGATATAGTCGAAAGTAAAAGAGTTATCGAACCTATTATATTGTAGGAAGGGAGTGCAATAACTCCGAAAGCCGAAGTCGTAGCTCAATCTTGATTACACCTTTGGATTGGCCTTGACATTCTACATCAGAAAGGGTCAAACCCACAAAGATATAGTCGAAAATAAAAGGGTTATCGGGCCTATTATCTTTTAGGAAAGAGCCTACTATCTTGTAGAAAAGGAGTGCAACAACTCCGTAAGCCGAAGTCGTAGCTCAATTCTGATTACACCGTTGGATTCGCCTTGATATTTTACATCAGAAAGGGGTAAATTTACAAAGATGAAGTCAAGAATAAAAGAGTTATAGAGCCTATTATCTTGTTGGAAAGGAGTTCAATAACCCCGTAAGCCGAAGTTGTGGTTCAATTCTGATTACACCGTTAGATTCGCCTTGATATTTTACGTCTGAAAGGGTCAAGCCCACAAAGATATAGTCGAAAGTGAAAGAGTTATCGGACTTATTATCTTGTAGAAAAGGAGTGCAATAACTTCGTAAGCCGAAGTCGTAGCTCAATTTTGATTACACCTTTGGAATCGCCTTGACATTCTACATCAGAAAGGTTCAAACCCACAAAGATATAGTCGAAAGTAAAAGAGTTATCGAGCCTATTATCTTTTAGGAAAGGAGCGCAATAACTCCGTAACCTGAAGTCGCAGCTCAATTCTGATTACTCCGTTGAATTCGTCTTGGCATTTTACATCAGAAAGGGTCAAACTTATAAAGAAGAAGTCAAAAATAAAAGTGTTATATAGCCTACTATCTTGTGGGAAAAGAGTGCAATAACTCCGTAAGGCGAGGTCGTAGCTCAATTCTGATTACACCGTTAGATTGGCCTTGACATTTTACATCAGAAAGGATCAAATCCACCAAGATATTGTCGAAAATAAAAGAGTTATCGGGCCTATTATCTTTTAGGAAAGAGCCTACTATCTTGTAGAAATGGAGTGCAACAACTCCGTAAGCCGAAGTCGTAGCTCAATTCTGATTACACCGTTGGATTCGCCTTGATATTTTACATCAGAAAGGGGTAAATTTACAAAGATGAATTCAAAAATAAAAGAGTTATAAAGCCTATTATCTTGTGGGAAAGGAGTTCAATAACCCCGTAAGCCGAAGTTGTGGTTCAATTCTGATTACACCGTTAGATTCGCCTTGACATTTTACGTCTGAAAGGGTCAAGCCCACAAAGATATAGTCGAAAGTAAAAGAGTTATCGGACCTATTATCTTGTGGGAAAGGAGTGCAATAACTTCGTAAGCCAAAGTCGTAGCTCAATTCTGATTACACCGTTGGATTCGCCTTGACATTTTACATCAGACACGGTCAAATCCACAAAGATATATTCGAGAATAAAAGAGTTATAGAGCCTACTATCTTGTAGAAAAGGAGTGCAACAACTCCGTAAGCCGAGGTCGTAGCTCAATTCTGATTACACCGTTCGATTCGCCTTGACATTTTACATCAGAAAGGGTCAAATCCACAAAGATATAGTCGAAAATAAAAGAGTTATCGAGCCTATTATCTTTTAGGAAAGAGCCTACTGTCTTGTAGAAAAGGAGTGCAACAACTCCGTAAGCCGAAATCGTAGCTCAATTCTGATTACACCGTTGGATTCGTCTTGGCATTTTACATCAGAAAAGGTGAAATCCACAAAGATATAGTCGAAAATAAAAGAGTTATCGAGCCTATTATCTTTTAGGAATGGAGCGCAATAACTCCGTAACCCGAGACGTTAGCTCAATTCTGATTACACCGTTGGATTCGTCTTGATATTTTACGTCTGAAAGGGTCAAGCCCACAAAGATATAGTCGAAAGTGAAAGAGTTATCGGACTTATTATCTTGTAGAAAAGGAGTGCAATAACTTCGTAGCCGAAGTCGTAGCTCAATTCTGATTACACCGTTGGATTCTCCCTGACATTTTACATCAGAAAGGGGTAAATTTCCAAAGATGAAGTCAAAAATAAAAGAGTTATAGAGTCTATTATCTTGTGGGAAAGGAGTGCAATAACTCCGTAAGCCGAAGTCGTAGCTCAATTTTGATTACACCTTTGGAATCGCCTTGACATTCTACATCAGAAAGGGTCAAACCTACAAAGATATAGTCGAAAGTAAAAGAGTTATCGAGCCTATTATCTTTTAGGAAAGGAGCGCAATAACTCCGTAACCCGAGGCGCTAGCTCAATTCTGATTACACTGTTGGATTCGCCTTGATATTTTACATCAGAAAAGGTCAAATCCACAAAGATGTGGTCGAAAATAAAAGAGTTATCGAGCCTATTATCTCTTAGGAAAGGAGCGCAATAACTCCGTAAGCCGAGGTCGTAGCTCAATTCTGATTACACCGTTGGATTCGCCTTGATATTTTACATCAGAAAGGGGTGAATTTACAAAGATGAAGTCAAGAGTAAAAGAGTTATAGAGCCTATTATCTTGTGGGAAAGGAGTTCAATAACCCCGTAAGCCGAAGTTGTGGTTCAATTCTGATTACACCGTTAGATTCGACTTGATATTTTACGTCTGAAAGGGTCAAGCCCACAAAGATATAGTCGAAAGTAAAAGAGTTATCGAGCCTATTATCTTTTAGGAAAGGAGGGCAATAACTCCGTAACCTGAAGTCGCAGCTCCATTCTGATCACTCCGTTGAATTCGCCTTGGCATTTTACATCAGAAAGGGTCAAACTTATAAAGATGAAGTCAAAAATAAAAGAGTTATATAGCCTATTATCTTGTGGGAAAAGAGTGCAATAACTCCGTAAGCCGAGGTCGTAGCTCAATTCTGATTACACCGTTAGATTCGCCTTGACATTCTACATCAGAAAAGATCAAATCCACAAAGATATAGTCGAAAATAAAAGAGTTATCGAGCCTATTATCTTTTAGGAAAGCAGCGCAATAACTTCGTAACTCGAAGGCGTAGCTCAATTCTGATTACACCGTTGAATTCGCCTTGACATTTTACATCTGAAAGGGTCAAACCCACAAAAATATAGTCGAAAGTAAATGAGTTATCGGACCTATTATCTTGTAGGAAAAGAGTGCAATAACTTCGTAACCACGAAGTCGTAGCTCAATTCTGATTACACCGTTGGATTCGTCTTGACATTTTACATCAGAAAAAGTCAAATCCACAAAGATTTAGTCGAGAATAAGAGTTATAGAGCCTATTATCTTGTAGGAAAGTAGTGCAATAACTCCGTAAGCCGAAGTCGTAGCTCAGTTCTGATTACACTGTTGGATTCTTCTTGGCATTCTACATCAGAAAAAATCAAATCCACAAAGATATAGTCGAAAAAAAAAGAGTTATATAGCCTATTATCTTGTGGGAAAAAAGTGCAATAACTCCGTAAGCCGAAGTCGTAGCTCAATTCTGATTACACCGTTGGATTCGCCTTGATATTTTACATCACAAAAGGGTAAATTTACAAAGATGAAGTCAAGAATAAAAGAGTTATAGAGCCTATTATCTTGTGGGAAAGGAGTTCAATAACACCGTAAGCCGAAGTTGTGGTTCAATTCTGATTACACCGTTAGATTCGCCTTGACATTTTACGTCTGAAAGGGTCAAGCCCACAAAGATATAGTCGAAAGTAAAAGAGTTATCGGACCTATTATCTTGTAGAAAAGAAGTGCAACAGCTCCGTGAGCCGAGGTCGTAGCTCAATTCTGATTACACCGTTAGATTCGCCTTGACATTTTACATCAGAAAGGGTCAAATCCACAAAGATATAGTCGAAAATAAAAGAGTTATCGGGCCTATTATCTTTTAGGAAAGAGCCTACTATCTTGTAGAAAAGGAGTGCAACAACTCCGTAAGCCGAAATCGTAGCTCAATTCTGATTACACCGTTGGATTCGTCTTGGCATTTTACATCAGAAAAGGTGAAATCCACAAAGATATAGTCGAAAATAAAAGAGTTATCGAGCCTATTATCTTTTAGGGATGGAGCGCAATAACTCCGTAACCCGAGGCATTAGCTCAATTCTGATTACACCGTTGGATTCGTCTTGACATTTTACGTCTGAAAGGGTCAAGCCCACAAAGATATAGTCGAAAGTAAAAGAGTTATCGGACCTATTATCTTGTAGGAAAGGAGTGCAATAACTTCGTAAGCCGAAGTCGTAGCTCAATTCTGATTACACCTTTGGAATCGCCTTGACATTCTACATCAGAAAGGGTCAAACCCACAAAGATATAGTCGAAAGTAAAAGAGTTATCGAACCCATTATATTGTAGGAAGGGAGTGCAATAACTCCGAAAGCCGAAGTCGTAGCTCAATCTTGATTACACCTTTGGATTGGCCTTGACATTCTACATCAGAAAGGGTCAAACCCACAAAGATATAGTCGAAAGTAAAAGAGTTATCGAGCCTATTATCTTTTAGGAAAGAGCCTACTATCTTGTAGAAAAGGAGTGCAACAACTCCGTAAGCCGAAGTCGTAGCTCAATTCTGATTACACCGTTGGATTCGCCTTGATATTTTACATCAGAAAGGGGTAAATTTACAAAGATGAAGTCAAGAATAAAAGAGTTATAGAGCCAATTATCTTGTGGGAAAGGAGTTCAATAACCCCGTAAGCCGAAGTTGTGGTTCAATTCTGATTACACCGTTAGATTCGCCTTGATATTTTACGTCTGAAAGGGTCAAGCCCACAAAGATATAGTCGAAAGTGAAAGAGTTATCGGACTTATTATCTTGTAGAAATGGAGTGCAATAACTTCGTAAGCCGAAGTCGTAGCTGAATTTTGATTACACCTTTGGAATCGCCTTGACATTCTACATCAGAAAGGGTCAAACCCACAAAGATATAGTCGAAAGTAAAAGAGTTATCGAGCCTATTATCTTTTAGGAAAGGAGCGCAATAACTCCGTAACCTGAAGTCGTAGCTCAATTCTGATTACTCCGTTGAATTCGTCTTGGCATTTTACATCAGAAAGGGTCAAACTTATAAAGATGAAGTCAAAAATAAAAGAGTTATATAGCCTATTATCTTGTGGGAAAAGAGTGCAATAACTCCGTAAGCCGAAGTCGTAGCGCAATTCTGATTACACCGTTGGATTCGCCTTGGCATTTTACATCAGAAAGGGTCAAACTTATAAAGATGAAGTCAAAAATAAAAGAGTTATAGAGCCTATTATCTTGTGGGAAAGGAGTTCAATAACCCCGTAAGCCGAAGTTGTGGTTCAATTCTGATTACACCGTTAGATTCGCCTTGACATTTTACGTCTGAAAGGGTCAAGCCCACAAAGATATAGTCGAAAGTAAAAGAGTTATCGGACCTATTATCTTGTGGGAAAGGGGTGCAATAACTTCGTAAGCCAAAGTCGTAGCTCAATTCTGATTACACCGTTGGATTCGCCTTGACATTTTACATCAGACACGGTCAAATCCACAAAGATATATTCGAGAATAAAAGAGTTATAGAGCCTACTATCTTGTAGAAAAGGAGTGCAACAACTCCGTAAGCCGAGGTCGTAGCTCAATTTTGATTACACCGTTCGATTCGCCTTGACATTTTACATCAGAAAGGGTCAAATCCACAAAGATATAGTCGAAAATAAAAGAGTTATCGAGCCTATTATCTTTTAGGAAAGAGCCTACTGTCTTGTAGAAAAGGAGTGCAACAACTCCGTAACCCGAGGCGTTAGCTCAATTCTGATTACACCGTTGAATTCGCCTTGACATTTTACATCAGAAAGGGTCAAACTTATAAAGATGAAGTCAAAAATAAAAGAGTTATAGAGCCTATTATCTTGTGGGAAAGGAGTTCAATAACCCCGTAAGCCGAAGTTGTGGTTCAATTCTGATTACACCGTTAGATTCGCCTTGACATTTTACGTCTGAAAGGGTCAAGCCCACAAAGATATAGTCGAAAGTAAAAGAGTTATCGGACCTATTATCTTGTGGGAAAGGAGTGCAATAACTTCGTAAGCCAAAGTCGTAGCTCAATTCTGATTACACCGTTGGATTCGCCTTGACATTTTACATCAGACACGGTTAAATCCACAAAGATATAGTCGAAAATAAAAGAGTTATCGAGCCTATTATCTTTTAGGAAAGGAGCGCAATAACTCCGTAACCCGAGGCGTTAGCTCAATTCTGATTACACCGTTGGATTCTCCCTGACGTTTTACATCAGAAAGGGGTAAATTTACAAAGATGAATTCAAAGATAAAAGAGTCATATAGCCTAATATCTTGTGGGAAATGAGTGCAATAACTCCGTAAGCCGAAGTCGTAGCTATATCTTGATTACACCTTTGGGTTCGCCTTGACATTCTACATCAGAAAGGGTCAAACCCACAACGATATAGTTGAAAGTAAAGGAGTTATCGAACCTGTTATCTTGTAGGAAAGGAGTGCAATAACTTCGTAACCCGAAGTCGTAGCTCAATTCTGATTACACCGTTGTATTCGCCTTGACATTCTACATCAGAAAGGGTCAAACCCACAACGATATAATTGAAAGTAAAAGAGTTATCGAACCTATTATCTTGTAGGAGAGGAGTGCAATAACTTCGTAACCCGAACTAGTAGCTCAATTCTGATTACACCGTTGGATTCGCCTTGACATTTTACATCAGAAAAGGTCAAATCCACAAAGATGAAGTCAAAAATAAAAGAGTTATAAAGTCTATTATCTTGTGGGAAAGGAGTGCAATAACTCCGTAAGCCGAAGTCGTACCTCAATTTTCATTACACTTTTGGATTTGCCTTGACATTCTACATCAGAAAGGGTCAAACCCACAACGATATAGTTGAAAGTAAAAGAGTTATCGAACCTATTATCTTGTAGGAAAGGAGTGCAATAACTTCGTAACCCGAAGTCGTAGCTCAATTCTGATTACACCGTTGGATTCGTCTTGGCATTTTACATCAGAAAAGGTCAAATCCACAAAGATATAGTCGAAAATAAAGGAGTTACCGGGCCTATTATCTTTTAGGAAAGAGCCTACTATCTTGTAGAAAAGGAGTGCAACAACTCCGTAAGCCCAAGTCGTAGCTCAATTCTGATTACACCTTTGGAATCGCCTTGACATTCTACATCAGAAAGGGTCAAACCCACAACGATATAGTTGAAAGTAAAAGAGTTATCGAACCTATTATCTTTTAGGAATGGAGCGCAATAACTCCGTAACCCGAGGCGTTAGCTCAATTCTGATTACACCGTTGGATTCGCCCTGATATTTTGCATCAGAAAAGGTTAAATCCACAAAGATATAGTCGAGAATAAGAGTTATAGAGCCTATTATCTTGTAGGAAGGTAGTGCAATAACTCCGTAAGCCGAAGTCGTAGCTCAGTTCTGATTACACCGTTGGATTCTTCTTGGCATTCTACATCAGAAAAAATCAAATCCACAAAGATATAGTCGAAAATAAAAGAGTTATAGAGCTTATTATTTTGTGGGAAAGGAGTGCAATAACTCCGTAACCCGAACTCGTAGCTCAATTCTGATTACACCGTTGGATTCGCCTTGACATTTTACATCAGAAAAGGTCAAACCCACAAAGATATAGTCGAAAATAAAAGAGTTATATAGCCTATTATCTTGTGGGAAAAAAGTGCAATAACTCCGTAAGCCGAAGATGTAGCTCAATTCTGATTGCACCGTTGGATTCGCCTTGATATTTTACATCAGAAAAGGGTAAATTTACAAAGATGAAGTCAAGAATAAAAGAGTTATAGAGCCTATTATCTTGTGGGAAAGGAGTTCAATAACACCGTAAGCCGAAGTTGTGGTTCAATTCTGATTACACCGTTAGATTCGCCTTGACATTTTACGTCTGAAAGGGTCAAGCCCACAAAGATATAGTCGAAAGTAAAAGAGTTATCGGACCTATTATCTTGTAGGAAAGGAGTGCAATAACTTCGTAAGCCGAAGTCGTAGCTCAATTCTGATTACACCGTTGGATTCGCCTTGACATTTTACATCAGACACGGTCAAATCCACAAAGATATATTCGAGAATAAAAGAGTTATAGAGCCTACTATCTTGTAGAAAAGGAGTGCAACAACTCCGTGAGCCGAGGTCGTAGCTCAATTCTGATTACACCGTTAGATTCGCCTTGACATTTTACATCAGAAAGGGTCAAATCCACAAAGATATAGTCGAAAATAAAAGAGTTATCGGGCCTATTATCTTTTAGGAAAGAGCCTACTATCTTGTAGAAAAGGAGTGCAACAACTCCGTAAGCCGAAATCGTAGCTCAATTCTGATTACACCGTTGGATTCGTCTTGACATTTTACATCAGAAAAGGTGAAATCCACAAAGATATAGTCGAAAATAAAAGAGTTATCGAGCCTACTATCTTTTAGGGATGGAGCGCAATAACTCCGTAACCCGAGGCATTAGCTCAATTCTGATTACACCGTTGGATTCGTCTTGACATTTTACGTCTGAAAGGGTCAAGCCCACAAAGATATAGTCGAAAGTAAAAGAGTTATCGGACCTATTATCTTGTAGGAAAGGAGTGCAATAACTTCGTAAGCCGAAGTCGTAGCTCAATTCTGATTACACCTTTGGAATCGCCTTGACATTCTACATCAGAAAGGGTCAAACCCACAAAGATATAGTCGAAAGTAAAAGAGTTATCGAACCTATTATATTGTAGGAAGGGAGTGCAATAACTCCGAAAGCCGAAGTCGTAGCTCAATCTTGATTACACCTTTGGATTGGCCTTGACATTCTACATCAGAAAGGGTCAAACCCACAAAGATATAGTCGAAAGTAAAAGAGTTATCGAGCCTATTATCTTTTAGGAAAGAGCCTACTATCTTGTAGAAAAGGAGTGCAACAACTCCGTAAGCCGAAGTCGTAGCTAAATTCTGATTACACCGTTGGATTCGCCTTGATATTTTACATCAGAAAGGGGTAAATTTACAAAGATGAAGTCAAGAATAAAAGAGTTATAGAGCCTATTATCTTGTGGGAAAGGAGTTCAATAACCCCGTAAGCCGAAGTTGTGGTTCAATTCTGATTACACCGTTAGATTCGCCTTGATATTTTACGTCTGAAAGGGTCAAGCCCACAAAGATATAGTCGAAAGTGAAAGAGTTATCGGACTTATTATCTTGTAGAAAAGGAGTGCAATAACTTCGTAAGCCGAAGTCGTAGCTCAATTTTGATTACACCTTTGGAATCGCCTTGACATTCTACATCAGAAAGGTTCAAACCCACAAAGATATAGTCGAAAGTAAAAGAGTTATCGAGCCTATTATCTTTTAGGAAAGGAGCGCAATAACTCCGTAACCTGAAGTCGCAGCTCAATTCTGATTACTCCGTTGAATTCGTCTTGGCATTTTACATCAGAAAGGGTCAAACTTATAAAGATGAAGTCAAAAATAAAAGAGTTATATAGCCTGTTATCTTGTGGAAAAAGAGTACAATAACTCCGTAAGCCGAGGTCGTAGCTCAATTCTGATTACACCGTTAGATTCGCCTTGACATTTTACATCAGAAAGGATCAAATCCACCAAGATATTGTCGAAAATAAAAGAGTTATCGGGCCTATTATCTTTTAGGAAAGAGCCTACTATCTTGTAGAAAAGGAGTGCAACAACTCCGTAAGCCGAAGTCGTAGCTCAATTCTGATTACACCGTTGGATTCGCCTTAATATTTTACATCAGAAAGGGGTAAATTTACAAAGATGAAGTCAAAAATTAAAGAGTTATAGAGCCTATTATCTTGTGGGAAATGAGTCCAATAACCCCGTAAGCCGAAGTTGTGGTTCAATTCTGATTACACCGTTAGATTCGCCTTGACATTTTACGTCTGAAAGGGTCAAGTCCACAAAGATATAGTCGAAAGTAAAAGAGTTATCGGACCTATTATCTTGTGGAAAAGGAGTGCAATAACTTCGTAAGCCAAAGTCGTGGCTCAATTCTGATTACACCGTTGGATTCGCCTTGACATTTTACATCAGACACGGTCAAATCCACAAAGATATATTCGAGAATAAAAGAGTTATAGAGCCTACTATCTTGTAGAAAAGGAGTGCAACAACTCCGTAAGCCGAGGTCGTAGCTCAATTCTGATTACACCGTTCGATTCGCCTTGACATTTTACATCAGAAAGGGTCAAATCCACAAAGATATAGTCGAAAATAAAAGAGTTATCGAGCTTATTATCTTTTAGGAAAGGAGCGCAATAACTCCGTAACCCGAGGCGCTAGCTCAATTCTGATTACACCGTTGGATTCGTCTTGATATTTTACGTCTGAAAGGGTCAAGCCCACAAAGATATAGTCGAAAATAAAAGAGTTATCGAGCCTATTATCTTTTAGGAATGGAGCACAATAACTCCGTAACCCGAGGCTTTAGCTCAATTCTGATTACACCGTTGGATTCGTCTTGGCATTTTACATCAGAAAAGGTCAAATCCACAAAGATATAGTCGAAAATAAAGGAGTTATCGGGCCTATTATCTTTTAGGAAAGAGCCTACTATCTTGTAGAAAAGGAGTGCAACAACTCCGTAAGCCCAAGTCGTAGCTCAATTCTGATTACACCGTTGGATTCGTCTTGGCATTTTACATCAGAAAGGGTCAAACATACAAAGATGAAGTCAAAAATAAAAGAGTTATATAGCCTATTATCTTGTGAGAAAAAGTGCAATAACTCCGTAAGCCGAAGTCGTAGCGCAATTCTGATTACACTGTTGGATTCGCCTTGATATTTTACATCAGAAAGGGCCAAACCCACAAAGATATAGTCGAAAGTAAAAGAGTTATCGGACCTACTATCTTGTAGGAAAGTAGTGCAATAACTCTGTAAGCCGAAGTCGTAGCTCAATCTTGATTACACCTTTGGATTCGCCTTGACATTCTACATCAGAAAGGGTGAGACCCACAAAGATATAGTCGAAAATAAAAGAGTTATCAAGCCTATTATCTTTTAGGAATGGAGCGCAATAACTCCGTAACCCGAAGCGTTAGCTCAATTCTGATTACACCGTTGGATTTGCCTTGGCATTTTACATCAGAAAAGGTCAAATCCACGAAGATATAGTCGAAAATAAAAGAGTTATCGGACCTATTAGCTTGTAGGAAAGTAGTTCAATAACTCCGTAACCTGAAGCCGTAGCTCAATTCTGATTACTCCGTTGAATTCGTCTTGGCATTTTACATTAGAAAAGGTCAAATCCACAAAGATATAGTCGAAAATAAAAGAGTTATCGGGCCTATTATCTTTTAGGAAAGAGCCTACTATCTTGTAGAAAAGGAGTGCAACAACTCCGTAAGCCCAAGTCGTAGCTCAATTCTGATTACACCGTTGGATTCGTCTTGGCATTTTACATCAGAAAGGGTCAAACTTACAAAGATGAAGTCAAAAATAAAAGAGTTATATAGCCTATTATCTTGTGAGAAAAAGTGCAATAACTCCGTAAGCCGAAGTCGTAGCGCAATTCTGATTACACTGTTGGATTCGCCTTGATATTTTACATCAGAAAGGGCCAAACCCACAAAGATATAGTCGAAAGTAAAAGAGTTATCGGACCTATTATCTTGTAGGAAAGTAGTGCAATAACTCTGTAAGCCGAAGTCGTAGCTCAATCTTGATTACACCTTTGGATTCGCCTTGACATTCTACATCAGAAAAGGTCAGACCCACAAAGATATAGTCGAAAATAAAAGAGTTATCAAGCCTATTATCTTTTAGGAATGGAGCGCAATAACTACGTAACCCGAAGCGTTAGCTCAATTCTGATTACACCGTTGGATTTGCCTTGGCATTTTACATCAGAAAAGGTCAAATCCACGAAGATATAGTCGAAAATAAAAGAGTTATAGAGCCTATTATCTTTTAGGAAAGGAGCGCAATAACTCCGTAACTCCAGGCGTTAGCTCAATTCTGATTACACCTTTGGATTCGCCTTGACATTCTACATTAGAAAGGGTCAAATCCACAAAGATATAGTCGAAAATAAAAGAGTTATCGAGAATACTATCTTTTAGGAAAGGAGCGCAATAACTCCGTAACCCGAGGCGCTAGCTCAATTCTGATTACACTGTTGGATTTGCCTTGACATTCTACATCAGAAAAGGTCAAATCCACAAAGATGAAGTCAAAAATAAAAGAGTTATAAAGTGTATTATCTTGTGGGAAAGGAGTGCAATAACTCTGTAAGCCGAAGTCGTAGCTCAATCTTGATTACACCTTTGGATTCGCCTTGACATTCTACATCAGAAAGGGTCAAACCCACAAAGATATAGTCGAAAATAAAAGAGTTATCAAGCCTATTATCTTTTAGGAATGGAGCGCAATAACTCCGTAACCCGAAGCGTTAGCTCAATTCTGATTACACCGTTGGATTTGCCTTGGCATTTTACATCAGAAAAGGTCAAATCCACGAAGATATAGTCGAAAATAAAAGAGTTATAGAGCCTATTATCTTTTAGGAAAGGAGCGCAATAACTCCGTAACCCCAGGCGTTAGCTCAATTCTGATTACACCTTTGGATTCGCCTTGACATTCTACATTAGAAAGGGTCAAATCCACAAAGATATAGTCGAAAATAAAAGAGTTATAGAGCCTATTATCTTTTAGGAAAGGAGCGCAATAACTCCGTAACCTGAAGTCGTAGCTCAATTCTGATTACTCCGTTGAATTCGTCTTGGCATTTTACATTAGAAAAGGTCAAATCCACAAAGATGTAGTCGAAAATAAAAGAGTTATCGAGTCTATTATCTTGGAGGAAAGGAGTGCAATAACTCCGTAAGCCGAAGTCGTAGCTCAATTTTGATTACACCTTTGGATTCGCCTTGACATTCCACATCAGAAAGGGTCAAACCCACGAGATATAGTCTAGAATAAAAGAGTTATCGAGCCTATTATCTTTTAGGAAAGGAGCGCAATAACTCCGTAACCCGAGGCGCCAGCTCAATTCTGATTACACCGTTGGATTCGCCTTGACATTTTACATCAGAAAAGGTCAAATCCACAAAGATATAGTCGAGAATAAAAGAGTTATCGAGCCTATTATCTTTGAGGAAAATAGCGCAATAACTCCGTAACCCGAGGCGTTAGCTCAATTCTGATTACACCTTTGAATTCGCCTTGATATTTTACATCAGAGAGGGTCAAACCCACAAAGATATAGTCGAAAATAAAAGAGTTATCGAGCCTATTATCTTTCAGGAATGGAGCTCAATAACTCCGTAACCCGAGGCGTTAGCTCAATTCTGATTACACCTTTGAATTCGCCTTGATATTTTACATCAGAAAGGGCCAAATCCACAAAGATGTGGTCGAAAATAAAAGAGCTATCGAGCCTATTATCTTTTGGGAAAGGAGCGCAATAACTCCGTAACCTGAAGTCGTAGCTCAATTCTGATTACTCCGTTGAATTCGTCTTGGCATTTTACATTAGAAAAGGTCAAATCCACAAAGATATAGTCGAGAATAAAAGAGTTATCGAGTCTATTATCTTAGAGGAAAGGATTGCAATAACTCCGTAAGCCGAAGTCGTAGCTCAATTTTGATTACACCTTTGGATTCGCCTTGACATTCCACATCAGAAAGGGTCAAACCCACGAGATATAGTCTAGAATAAAAGAGTTATCGAGCCTATTATCTTTTAGGAAAGGAGCGCAATAAATCCGTAACCCGAGGCGCCAGCTCAATTCTGATTACACCGTTGGATTCGTCTTGGCATTTTACTTCAGAAAAGATCAAATCCGCAAAGATGAAGTCAAAAATAAAAGAGTTATCGGACCTATTATCTTGTAGGAAAGGAGTGCAATAACTTCGTAACCCGAGGTATTAGCTCAATTCTGATTACACCGTTGGATTCGCCTTGACATTTTACATCAGAAAGGGTCAAATCCACAAAGATATAATCGAAAATAAAAGAGTTATCGAGCCTAATATCTTTTAGGAAAGGAGCGCAATAACTCCGTAACCCGAGGCGCTAGCTCAATTCTGATTACACTGTTGGATTTGCCTTGACATTCTACATCAGAAAGGGTCAAACCCACAACGATATAGTTGAAAGTAAAAGAGTTATCGAAACTATTATCTTTTAGGAATGGAGCGCAATAACTCCGTAACCCGAGGCGTTAGCTCAATTCTGATTACACCTTTGGATTTGCCTTGACATTCTACATCAGAAAGGGTCAAGCCCACAACGATATAGTTGAAAGTAAAAGAGTTATCGAACCTATTATCTTTTAGGAATGGAGCGCAATAACTCCGTAACCCGAGACGCTAGCTCAATTCTGATTACACTGTTGGATTTGCCTTGACATTCTACATCAGAAAGGGTCAAACCCACAACGATATAGTTGAAAATAAAACAGTTATCGAGCCTATTATCTTTTAGGAATGGAGCGCAATAACTCCGTAACCCGAGGTATTAGCTCAATTCTGATTACACTGTTGGATTCGTCTTGGCATTTTACATCAGAAAATGTCAAATCCACAAAGATATAGTCGAAAATAAAAGAGATATCGAGCCTATTATCTTTTAGGAAAGAAGAGCAATAACTCCGTAACCCGAGGCGTTAGCTCAATTCTGATTACACCGTTGGATTCGCCTTGACATTTTACATCAGAAAAGGTCAAATCCACAAAGATGAAGTCAAAAATAAAAGAGTTATAGAGTCTATTATCTTGTGGGAAAGAAGTGCAATAACTCCGTAAGCCGAAGTCGTAGCTCAATTTTGATTACACCTTTGGATTCGCCTTGACATTCTACATCAGAAAGGGTCAAACCCACGAGATATAGTCTAGAATAAAAGAGTTATCGAGCCTATTATCTTTTAGGAAAGGAGCGCAATAACTCCGTAACCCGAGGCGCCAGCTCAATTCTGATTACACTGTTGGATTCGCCTTGACATTTTACATCAGAAAAGGTCAAATCCACAAAGATATAGTCGAAAATAAAAGAGTTATCGAGCCTATTATCTTTGAGGAAAATAGCGCAATAACTCCGTAACCCGAGGCGTTAGCTCAATTCTGATTACACCTTTGAATTCGCCTTGATATTTTACATCAGAGACGGTCAAACCCACAAAGATATAGTCGAAAATAAAAGAGTTATCGAGCCTATTATCTTGTAGGAGAGGAGTGCAATAACTCCGTAACCCGAGGCGCCAGCTCAATTCTGATTACACCGTTGGATTCGCCTTGACATTTTACATCAGAAAGGGTCAAATCCACAAAGATATAATCGAAAATAAAAGAGTTATCGAGCCTAATATCTTTTAGGAATGGAGCTCAATAACTCCGTAACCCGAGGCGTTAGCTCAATTCTGATTACACCTTTGAATTCGCCTTGATATTTTACATCAGAAAGGGCCAAATCCACAAAGATGTGGTCGAAAATAAAAGAGCTATCGAGCCTATTATCTTTTGGGAAAGGAGCGCAATAACTCCGTAACCTGAAGTCGTAGCTCAATTCTGATTACTCCGTTGAATTCGTCTTGGCATTTTACATTAGAAAAGGTCAAATCCACAAAGATATAGTCGAAAATAAAAGACTTATCGAGCCTATTATCTTTTAGGAATGGAGCGCAATAACTCCGTAACCCGAGGCGTTAGCTCAATTCTGATTACACCGTTGGATTCTCCCTGACGTTTTACATCAGAAAGGGGTAAATTTACAAAGATGAATTCAAAAATAAAAGAGTCATATAGCCTAATATCTTGTGGGAAATGAGTGCAATAACTCCGTAAGCCGAAGTCGTAGCTATATTTTGATTACACCTTTGGGTTCGCCTTGACATTCTACATCAGAAAGGGTCAAACCCACAACGATATAGTTGAAAGTAAAGGAGTTATCGAACCTATTATCTTGTAGGAAAGGAGTGCAATAACTTCGTAACCCGAAGTCGTAGCTCAATTCTGATTACACCGTTGGATTCGCCTTGACATTCTACATCAGAAAGGGTCAAACCCACAACGATATAGTTGAAAGTAAAAGAGTTGTCAAACCTATTATCTTGTAGGAGAGGAGTGCAATAACTTCGTAACCCGAACTAGTAGCTCAATTCTGATTACACCGTTGGATTCGCCCTGATATTGTACATCAGAAAAGGTCAAATTCACAAAGATATAGTCGAAAATAAAAGAGTTATCGAACCTATTATCTTTTAGGAATGGAGCGCAATAACTCCGTAACCCGAGGCGTTAGCTCAATTCTAATCACACCGTTGGATTCGTCTTGGCATTTTACATCAGAAAAGGTCAAATCCACAAAGATATAGTCGAGAATAAAAGAGTTATCGAGCCTATTATCTTTGAGGAAAATAGCGCAATAACTCCGTAACCCGAGGCGTTAGCTCAATTCTGATTACACCTTTGAATTCGCCTTGATATTTTACATCAGAGAGGGTCAAACCCACAAAGATATAGTCGAAAATAAAAGAGTTATCGAGCCTATTATCTTTCAGGAATGGAGCTCAATAACTCCGTAACCCGAGGCGTTAGCTCAATTCTGATTACACCTTTGAATTCGCCTTGATATTTTACATCAGAAAGGGCCAAATGCACAAAGATGTGGTCGAAAATAAAAGAGCTATCGAGCCTATTATCTTTTGGGAAAGGAGCGCAATAACTCCGTAACCTGAAGTCGTAGCTCAATTCTGATTACTTCGTTGAATTCGTCTTGGCATTTTACATTAGAAAAGGTCAAATCCACAAAGATATAGTCGAAAATAAAAGAGTTATCGAGTCTATTATCTTGGAGGAAAGGAGTGCAATAACTCCGTAAGCCGAAGTCGTAGCTCAATTTTGATTACACCCTTGGATTTGCCTTGACATTCCACATCAGAAAGGGTCAAACCCACGAGATATAGTCTAGAATAAAAGAGTTATCGAGCCTATTATCTTTTAGGAAAGGAGCGCAATAACTCCGTAACCCGAGGCGCCAGCTCAATTCTGATTACACCGTTGGATTCGCCTTGACATTTTACATCAGAAAAGGTCAAATCCACAAAGATATAGTCGAGAATAAAAGAGTTATCGAGCCTATTATCTTTTAGGAATGGAGCGCAATAACTCCGTAACCCGAGGCGTTAGCTCAATTCTGATTACACCGTTGGATTCTCCCTGACGTTTTACATCAGAAAGGGGTAAGTTTACAAAGATGAATTCAAAAATAAAAGAGTCATATAGCCTACTATCTTGTGGGAAAAGAGTGCAATAACTCCGTAAGCCGAAGTCGTAGCGCAATTCTGATTACACCGTTGGATTTGCCTTGGCATTTTACATCAGAAAAGGTCAAATCCACAAAGATATAGTCGAAAATAAAAGAGTTATCGAGCCTATTATCTTTGAGGAAAATAGCGCAATAACTCCGTAACCCGAGGCGTTAGCTCAATTCTGATTACACTGTTAGATTCGTCTTGGCATTCTACATCAGAAAGGGTCAAACCCACAACGATATAGTTGAAAGTAAAAGAGTTATCGAACCTATTATCTTGTAGGAAAGGAGTGCAATAACTTCGTAACCCGAAGCCGTAGCTCAATTCTGATTACACCGTTGGATTCGCCTTGACATTTTACATCAGAAAGGGTCAAACCCACAACGATATAGTTGAAAGTAAAAGAGTTATCGAACCTATTATCTTGTAGGAGAGGAGTGCAATAACTTCGTAACCCGAAGTCGTAGCTCAATTCTGATTACACCGTTGGATTCGCCTTGACATTTTACATCAGAAAAGGTCAAATCCACAAAGATGAAGTCAAAAATAAAAAGTTATAGAGTCTATTATCTTGTGGGAAAGGAGTGCAATAACTCCGTAAGCCGAAGTCGTACCTCAATATTCATTACACTTTTGGATTTGCCTTGACATTCTACATCAGAAAGGGTCAAACCCACAACGATATAGTTGAAAGTAAAAGAGTTATCGAACCTATTATCTTGTAGGAAAGGAGTGCAATAACTTCGTAACCCGAAGTCGTAGCTCAATTCTGATTACACCGTTGGATTCGTCTTGGCATTTTACATTAGAAAAGGTCAAATCCACAAAGATATAGTCGAAAATAAAAGAGTTATCGAGCCTATTATCTTTTAGGAATGGAGCGCAATAACTCCGTAACCCGAGGCGTTAGCTCAATTCTGATTACACCGTTGGATTCTCCCTGACGTTTTACATCAGAAAGGGGTAAGTTTACAAAGATGAATTCAAAAATAAAAGAGTCATATAGCCTACTATCTTGTGGGAAAAGAGTGCAATAACTCCGTAAGCCGAAGTCGTAGCGCAATTCTGATTACACCGTTGGATTCGTCTTGGCATTTTACATCAGAAAAGGTCAAATCCACAAAGATATAGTCGAAAATAAAAGAGTTATCGAGCCTATTATCTTTGAGGAAAATAGCGCAATAACTCCATAACCCGAGGCGTTAGCTCAATTCTGATTACACCGTTGGATTCGTCTTGACATTTTACATCAGAAAAGGTCAAATCCACAAAGATGTGGTCGAAAATAAAAGAGCTATCGAGCCTATTATCTTTTGGGAAAGGAGCGCAATAACTCCGTAACCTGAAGTCGTAGCTCAATTCTGATTACTCCGTTGAATTCGTCTTGGCATTTTACATTAGAAAAGGTCAAATCCACAAAGATATAGTCGAGAATAAAAGAGTTATCGAGCCTATTATCTTTTAGGAATGGAGCGCAATAACTCCGTAACCCGAGGCGTTAGCTCAATTCTGATTACACCGTTGGATTCTCCCTGACGTTTTACATCAGAAAGGGGTAAGTTTACAAAGATGAATTCAAAAATAAAAGAGTCATATAGCCTACTATCTTGTGGGAAAAGAGTGCAATAACTCCGTAAGCCGAAGTCGTAGCGCAATTCTGATTACACCGTTGGATTTGCCTTGGCATTTTACATCAGAAAAGGTCAAATCCACAAAGATATAGTCGAAAATAAAAGAGTTATCGAGCCTATTATCTTTGAGGAAAATAGCGCAATAACTCCGTAACCCGAGGCGTTAGCTCAATTCTGATTACACTGTTAGATTCGTCTTGGCATTCTACATCAGAAAGGGTCAAACCCACAACGATATAGTTGAAAGTAAAAGAGTTATCGAACCTATTATCTTGTAGGAAAGGAGTGCAATAACTTCGTAACCCGAAGCCGTAGCTCAATTCTGATTACACCGTTGGATTCGCCTTGACATTTTACATCAGAAAGGGTCAAACCCACAACGATATAGTTGAAAGTAAAAGAGTTATCGAACCTATTATCTTGTAGGAGAGGAGTGCAATAACTTCGTAACCCGAAGTCGTAGCTCAATTCTGATTACACCGTTGGATTCGCCTTGACATTTTACATCAGAAAAGGTCAAATCCACAAAGATGAAGTCAAAAATAAAAAGTTATAGAGTCTATTATCTTGTGGGAAAGGAGTGCAATAACTCCGTAAGCCGAAGTCGTACCTCAATATTCATTACACTTTTGGATTTGCCTTGACATTCTACATCAGAAAGGGTCAAACCCACAACGATATAGTTGAAAGTAAAAGAGTTATCGAACCTATTATCTTGTAGGAAAGGAGTGCAATAACTTCGTAACCCGAAGTCGTAGCTCAATTCTGATTACACCGTTGGATTCGTCTTGGCATTTTACATTAGAAAAGGTCAAATCCACAAAGATATAGTCGAAAATAAAAGAGTTATCGAGCCTATTATCTTTTAGGAATGGAGCGCAATAACTCCGTAACCCGAGGCGTTAGCTCAATTCTGATTACACCGTTGGATTCTCCCTGACGTTTTACATCAGAAAGGGGTAAGTTTACAAAGATGAATTCAAAAATAAAAGAGTCATATAGCCTACTATCTTGTGGGAAAAGAGTGCAATAACTCCGTAAGCCGAAGTCGTAGCGCAATTCTGATTACACCGTTGGATTCGTCTTGGCATTTTACATCAGAAAAGGTCAAATCCACAAAGATATAGTCGAAAATAAAAGAGTTATCGAGCCTATTATCTTTGAGGAAAATAGCGCAATAACTCCGTAACCCGAGGCGTTAGCTCAATTCTGATTACACCGTTGGATTCGTCTTGACATTTTACATCAGAAAAGGTCAAATCCACAAAGATGTGGTCGAAAATAAAAGAGCTATCGAGCCTATTATCTTTTGGGAAAGGAGCGCAATAACTCCGTAACCTGAAGTCGTAGCTCAATTCTGATTACTCCGTTGAATTCGTCTTGGCATTTTACATTAGAAAAGGTCAAATCCACAAAGATATAGTCGAAAATAAAAGAGTTATCGAGTCTATTATCTTGGAGGAATGGAGTGCAATAACTCCGTAAGCCGAAGTCGTAGCTCAATTTTGATTACACCTTTGGATTCGCCTTGACATTCCACATCAGAAAGGGTCAAACCCACGAGATATAGTCTAGAATAAAAGAGTTATCGAACCTACTATCTTTTAGGAATGGAGCGCAATAACTTCGTAACCCGAGGCGTTAGCTCAATTTTGATTACACGGTTGAATTCGTCTTGACATTTTACATCAGAAAAGGTCAAACTCACAGAGATATGGTCGAGAATAAAAGAGTTATCGAGCCTACCATCTTTGAGGAAAATAGCGCAATAACTCCGTAACCCGAGGCGTTAGCTGAATTCTGATTACACCGTTGGATTCTCCCTGACGTTTTACATCAGAAAGGGTCAAACCCACAACGATATAGTTGAAAGTAAAAGAGTTTTCGAACCTACTATCTTGTAGGAAAGGAGTGCAATAACTTCGTAACCCGAAGTCGTAGCTCAATTCTGATTACACCGTTGGATTCGCCTTGACATTTTACATCAGAAACGGTCAAATCCACAAAGATATAGTCAAAAATAAAAGAGTTATCGAGCCTATTATCTTTTAGGAATGAAGCGCAATAACTCCGTAACCCGAGGCGTTAGCTCAATTCTGATTACACTGTTGGATTCGTCTTGGCATTTTACATCAGAAAAGGTCAAATCCACAAAGATATAGTCGAAAATAAAAGAGATATCGAGCCTATTATCTTTTAGGAAAGAAGAGCAATAACTCCGTAACCCGAGGCGTTAGCTCAATTCTGATTACACCGTTGGATTCGCCTTGACATTTTACATCAGAAAAGGTCAAATCCACAAAGATGAAGTCAAAAAGAAAAGAGTTATAGAGTCTATTATCTTGTGGGAAAGGAGTGCAATAACTCCGTAAGCCGAAGTCGTACCTCAATTTTCATTACACCTTTGGATTTGCCTTGACATTCTACATCAGAAAGGGTCAAACCCACAACGATATAGTTGAAAGTGAAAGAGTTATCGAACCTATTATCTTGTAGGAAAGGAGTGCAATAACTTCGTAACCCGAAGTCGTAGCTCAATTCTGATTACACCGTTGGATTCGCCTTGACATTTTACATCAGAAAGGGTCAAACCCACAACGATATAGTTGAAAGTAAAAGAGTTTTCGAACCTACTATCTTGTAGGAAAGGAGTGCAATAACTTCGTAACCCGAAGTCGTAGCTCAATTCTGATTACACCGTTGGATTCGCCTTGACATTTTACATCAGAAACGGTCAAATCCACAAAGATATAGTCAAAAATAAAAGAGTTATCGAGCCTATTATCTTTTAGGAATGAAGCGCAATAACTCCGTAACCCGAGGCGTTAGCTCAATTCTGATTACACTGTTGGATTCGTCTTGGCATTTTACATCAGAAAAGGTCAAATCCACAAAGATATAGTCGAAAATAAAAGAGATATCGAGCCTATTATCTTTTAGGAAAGAAGAGCAATAACTCCGTAACCCGAGGCGTTAGCGCAATTCTGATTACACCGTTGGATTCGCCTTGACATTTTACATCAGAAAAGGTCAAATCCACAAAGATGAAGTCAAAAAGAAAAGAGTTATAGAGTCTATTATCTTGTGGGAAAGGAGTGCAATAACTCCGTAAGCCGAAGTCGTACCTCAATTTTCATTACACCTTTGGATTTGCCTTGACATTCTACATCAGAAAGGGTCAAACCCACAACGATATAGTTGAAAGTGAAAGAGTTATCGAACCTATTATCTTGTAGGAAAGGAGTGCAATAACTTCGTAACCCGAAGTCGTAGCTCAATTCTGATTACACCGTTGGATTCGCCTTGACATTTTACATCAGAAAGGGTCAAACCCACAACGATATAGTTGAAAGTAAAAGAGTTATCGAACCTATTATCTTGTAGGAGAGGAGTGCAATAACTTCGTAACCCGAAGTCGTAGCGCAATTCTGATTACACCGTTGAATTCGCCTTGGCATTTTACATTAGAAAAGGTCAAATCCACAAAGATATAGTCAAAAATAAAAGAGTTATCGAGCCTATTATCTTTTAGGAATAAAGCGCAATAACTCCGTAACCCGAGGCGTTAGCTCAATTCTGATTACACTGTTGGATTCGTCTTGGCATTTTACATCAGAAAAGGTCAAATCCACAAAGATATAGTCGAAAATAAAAGAGATATCGAGCCTATTATCTTTTAGGAAAGAAGAGCAATAACTCCGTAACCCGAGGCGTTAGCTCAATTCTGATTACACCGTTGGATTCGCCTTGACATTTTACATCAGAAAAGGTCAAATCCACAAAGATGAAGTCAAAAAGAAAAGAGTTATAGAGTCTATTATCTTGTGGGAAAGGAGTGCAATAACTCCGTAAGCCGAAGTCGTACCTCAATTTTCATTACACCTTTGGATTTGCCTTGACATTCTACATCAGAAAGGGTCAAACCCACAACGATATAGTTGAAAGTAAAAGAGTTATCGAACCTATTATCTTGTAGGAGAGGAGTGCAATAACTTCGTAACCCGAAGTCGTAGCGCAATTCTGATTACACCGTTGAATTCGCCTTGGCATTTTACATTAGAAAAGGTCAAATCCACAAAGATATAGTCGAAAATAAAAGAGTTATCGAGCGTATTATCTTTTAGGAATGGAGCGCAATAACTCCGTAACCCGAGGCGTTAGCTCAATTTTGATCACACCGTTGGATTCGTCTTGGCATTTTACATTAGAAAAGGTCAAATTCACATAGATGAAGTCAAAAGTAAAGAAGTTATAGAGTCTATTATTTTGTGGGAAATGAGTGCAATAACTCCGTAAGCCGAAGTCGTAGCTCAATTCTGATTACACCGTTGGATTCGCCTTGACATTTTACATCAGAAAAGGTCAAATCCACAAAGATGAAGTCAAAAATAAAAGAGTTATAGAGTCTATTATCTTGTGGGAAAGGAGTGCAATAACTCCGTAAGCCGAAGTCGTACCTCAATTTTCATTACACTTTTGGATTTGCCTTGACATTCTACATCAGAAAGGGTCAAACCCACAACGATATAGTTGAAAGTAAAAGAGTTATCGAACCTATTATCTTGTAGGAGAGGAGTGCAATAACTTCGTAACCCGAAGTCGTAGCGCAATTCTGATTACACCGTTGAATTCGCCTTGGCATTTTACATCAGAAAAGGTCAAACTCACAAAGATATGGTCGAGAATAAAAGAGTTATCGAGCCTATTATCTTTTAGGAATGGAGCGCAATAACTCCGTAACCCGAGGCGTTAGCTCAATTCTGATTACACCGTTGGATTCGTCTTGGCATTTTACATTAGAAAAGGTCAAATTCACATAGATGAAGTCAAAAGTAAAGAAGTTATAGAGTCTATTATTTTGTGGGAAATGAGTGCAATAACTCCGTAAGCCGAAGTCGTAGCTCAATTCTGATTACACCGTTGGATTCGCCTTGACATTTTACATCAGAAAAGGTCAAATCCACAAAGATGAAGTCAAAAATAAAAGAGTTATAGAGTCTATTATCTTGTGGGAAAGGAGTGCAATAACTCCGTAAGCCGAAGTCGTACCTCAATTTTCATTACACTTTTGGATTTGCCTTGACATTCTACATCAGAAAGGGTCAAACCCACAACGATATAGTTGAAAGTAAAAGAGTTATCGAACCTATTATCTTGTAGGAAAGGAGTGCAATAACTTCGTAACCCGAAGTCGTAGCTCAATTCTGATTACACCGTTGGATTCGTCTTGGCATTTTACATCAGAAAAGGTCAAATCCACAAAGATATGGTCGAGAATAAAAGAGTTATCGAGCCTATTATCTTTGAGGAAAATAGCGCAATAACTCCGTAACCCGAGGCGTTAGCTCAATTTTGATCACACCGTTGGATTCGTCTTGGCATTTTACATCAGAAAAGGTCAAACTCACAAAGATATGGTCGAGAATAAAAGAGTTATCGAGCCTATTATCTTTTAGGAATGGAGCGCAATAACTCCGTAACCCGAGGCGTTAGCTCAATTCTGATTACACCGTTGGATTCGTCTTGGCATTTTACATTAGAAAAGGTCAAATTCACATAGATGAAGTCAAAAGTAAAGAAGTTATAGAGTCTATTATTTTGTGGGAAATGAGTGCAATAACTCCGTAAGCCGAAGTCGTAGCTCAATTCTGATTACACCGTTGGATTCGCCTTGACATTTTACATCAGAAAAGGTCAAATCCACAAAGATGAAGTCAAAAATAAAAGAGTTATAGAGTCTATTATCTTGTGGGAAAGGAGTGCAATAACTCCGTAAGCCGAAGTCGTACCTCAATTTTCATTACACTTTTGGATTTGCCTTGACATTCTACATCAGAAAGGGTCAAACCCACAACGATATAGTTGAAAGTAAAAGAGTTTTCGAACCTACTATCTTGTAGGAAAGGAGTGCAATAACTTCGTAACCCGAAGTCGTAGCTCAATTCTGATTACACCGTTGGATTCGCCTTGACATTTTACATCAGAAACGGTCAAATCCACAAAGATATAGTCAAAAATAAAAGAGTTATCGAGCCTATTATCTTTTAGGAATAAAGCGCAATAACTCCGTAACCCGAGGCGTTAGCTCAATTCTGATTACACTGTTGGATTCGTCTTGGCATTTTACATCAGAAAAGGTCAAATCCACAAAGATATAGTCGAAAATAAAAGAGATATCGAGCCTATTATCTTTTAGGAAAGAAGAGCAATAACTCCGTAACCCGAGGCGTTAGCTCAATTCTGATTACACCGTTGGATTCGCCTTGACATTTTACATCAGAAAAGGTCAAATCCACAAAGATGAAGTCAAAAAGAAAAGAGTTATAGAGTCTATTATCTTGTGGGAAAGGAGTGCAATAACTCCGTAAGCCGAAGTCGTACCTCAATTTTCATTACACCTTTGGATTTGCCTTGACATTCTACATCAGAAAGGGTCAAACCCACAACGATATAGTTGAAAGTAAAAGAGTTATCGAACCTATTATCTTGTAGGAAAGGAGTGCAATAACTCCGTAACCCGAGGCGTTAGCTCAATTTTGATCACACCGTTGGATTCGTCTTGGCATTTTACATCAGAAAAGGTCAAACTCACAAAGATATGGTCGAGAATAAAAGAGTTATCGAGCCTATTATCTTTTAGGAATGGAGCGCAATAACTCCGTAACCCGAGGCGTTAGCTCAATTCTGATTACACCGTTGGATTCGTCTTGGCATTTTACATTAGAAAAGGTCAAATTCACATAGATGAAGTCAAAAGTAAAGAAGTTATAGAGTCTATTATTTTGTGGGAAATGAGTGCAATAACTCCGTAAGCCGAAGTCGTAGCTCAATTCTGATTACACCGTTGGATTCGCCTTGACATTTTACATCAGAAAAGGTCAAATCCACAAAGATTAAGGTAAAAAATAAAAGAGTTATAGAGTCTATTATCTTGTGGGAAAGGAGTGCAATAACTCCGTAAGCCGAAGTCGTACCTCAATTTTCATTACACTTTTGGATTTGCCTTGACATTCTACATCAGAAAGGGTCAAACCCACAACGATATAGTTGAAAGTAAAAGAGTTATCGAACCTATTATCTTGTAGGAAAGGAGTGCAATAACTTCGTAACCCGAAGTCGTAGCACAATTCTGATTACACCGTTGGATTCGTCTTGGCATTTTACATCAGAAAAGGTCAAATCCACAAAGATATAGTCGAAAATAAAAGAGTTATCGAGCCTATTATCTTTTAGGAAAGGAGCGCAATAACTCCGTAACCTGAAGTCGTGGCTCAATTCTGATTACACCGTTGGATTCGCCCTGATATTTTACATCAGAAAAGGTCAAATCCACAAAGATATAGTCGAAAATAAAAGAGTTATCGAGTCTATTATCTTGTGGGAAAGGAGTGCAATAACTCCGTAAGCCGAAGTCGTAGCTCAATTTTGATTACACCTTTGGATTCATCTTGACATTCTACATCAGAAAGGGCCAAACCCACAACGATATAGTTGAAAGTAAAAGAGTTATCCAGCCTATTATCTTTTGGGAATGGAGCGCAATAACTCCGTAACCTGAAGTCGTAGCTCAATTCTGATTACTCCGTTGAATTCGTCTTGGCCTTTTACATCAGAAAGGGTCAAACTTACAAAGATGAAGTCAAAAATAAAAGAGTTATATAGCCTACTATCTTGTGGGAAAAAGTGCAATAACTCCGTAAGCCGAAGTCGTAGCGCAATTCTGATTACACCGTTGGATTCGCCTTGGCATTTTACATTAGAAAAGGTCAAATCCACAAAGATATAGTCGAAAATAAAAGAGTTATCGAGCCTATTATCTTTTAGGAAAGGAGCGCAATAACTCCGTAACCCAAGGCGCTAGCTCAATTCTGATTACACTGTTGGATTCGCCTTGACATTTTACATCAGAAAAGGTCAAATCCAAAAAGATGAAGTCAAAAATAAAAGAGTTATATAGCCTACTATCTTGTGGGAAAAAGTGCAATAACTCCGTAAGCCGAAGTCGTAGCGCAATTCTGATTTCACTGTTGGATTCGCCTTGACATTCTACATCAGAAAGGGTCAAACTTACAAAAATGAACGCAAAAATAAAAGAGTTATATAGCCTATTATCTTGTGGGAAAAGAGTGCAATAACTCCGTAAGCCGAAGTCGTAGCTCAATTTTGATTACACCTTTGGATTTGCCTTGACATTCCACATCAGAAAGGGTCAAACCCACGAGATATAGTCTAGAATAAAAGAGTTATCGAGCCTATTATCTTTTAGGAATGAAGCGCAATAACTCCGTAACCCGAGGCGTTAGCTCAATTCTGATTACACTGTTGGATTCGTCTTGGCATTTTACATCAGAAAAGGTCAAATCCACAAAGATATAGTCGAAAATAAAAGAGATATCGAGCCTATTATCTTTTAGGAAAGAAGAGCAATAACTCCGTAACCCGAGGCGTTAGCGCAATTCTGATTACACCGTTGGATTCGCCTTGACATTTTACATCAGAAAAGGTCAAATCCACAAAGATGAAGTCAAAAAGAAAAGAGTTATAGAGTCTATTATCTTGTGGGAAAGGAGTGCAATAACTCCGTAAGCCGAAGTCGTACCTCAATTTTCATTACACCTTTGGATTTGCCTTGACATTCTACATCAGAAAGGGTCAAACCCACAACGATATAGTTGAAAGTGAAAGAGTTATCGAACCTATTATCTTGTAGGAAAGGAGTGCAATAACTTCGTAACCCGAAGTCGTAGCTCAATTCTGATTACACCGTTGGATTCGCCTTGACATTTTACATCAGAAAGGGTCAAACCCACAACGATATAGTTGAAAGTAAAAGAGTTATCGAACCTATTATCTTGTAGGAGAGGAGTGCAATAACTTCGTAACCCGAAGTCGTAGCGCAATTCTGATTACACCGTTGAATTCGCCTTGGCATTTTACATTAGAAAAGGTCAAATCCACAAAGATATAGTCAAAAATAAAAGAGTTATCGAGCCTATTATCTTTTAGGAATAAAGCGCAATAACTCCGTAACCCGAGGCGTTAGCTCAATTCTGATTACACTGTTGGATTCGTCTTGGCATTTTACATCAGAAAAGGTCAAATCCACAAAGATATAGTCGAAAATAAAAGAGATATCGAGCCTATTATCTTTTAGGAAAGAAGAGCAATAACTCCGTAACCCGAGGCGTTAGCTCAATTCTGATTACACCGTTGGATTCGCCTTGACATTTTACATCAGAAAAGGTCAAATCCACAAAGATGAAGTCAAAAAGAAAAGAGTTATAGAGTCTATTATCTTGTGGGAAAGGAGTGCAATAACTCCGTAAGCCGAAGTCGTACCTCAATTTTCATTACACCTTTGGATTTGCCTTGACATTCTACATCAGAAAGGGTCAAACCCACAACGATATAGTTGAAAGTAAAAGAGTTATCGAACCTATTATCTTGTAGGAGAGGAGTGCAATAACTTCGTAACCCGAAGTCGTAGCGCAATTCTGATTACACCGTTGAATTCGCCTTGGCATTTTACATTAGAAAAGGTCAAATCCACAAAGATATAGTCGAAAATAAAAGAGTTATCGAGCGTATTATCTTTTAGGAATGGAGCGCAATAACTCCGTAACCCGAGGCGTTAGCTCAATTTTGATCACACCGTTGGATTCGTCTTGGCATTTTACATTAGAAAAGGTCAAATTCACATAGATGAAGTCAAAAGTAAAGAAGTTATAGAGTCTATTATTTTGTGGGAAATGAGTGCAATAACTCCGTAAGCCGAAGTCGTAGCTCAATTCTGATTACACCGTTGGATTCGCCTTGACATTTTACATCAGAAAAGGTCAAATCCACAAAGATGAAGTCAAAAATAAAAGAGTTATAGAGTCTATTATCTTGTGGGAAAGGAGTGCAATAACTCCGTAAGCCGAAGTCGTACCTCAATTTTCATTACACTTTTGGATTTGCCTTGACATTCTACATCAGAAAGGGTCAAACCCACAACGATATAGTTGAAAGTAAAAGAGTTATCGAACCTATTATCTTGTAGGAGAGGAGTGCAATAACTTCGTAACCCGAAGTCGTAGCGCAATTCTGATTACACCGTTGAATTCGCCTTGGCATTTTACATCAGAAAAGGTCAAACTCACAAAGATATGGTCGAGAATAAAAGAGTTATCGAGCCTATTATCTTTTAGGAATGGAGCGCAATAACTCCGTAACCCGAGGCGTTAGCTCAATTCTGATTACACCGTTGGATTCGTCTTGGCATTTTACATTAGAAAAGGTCAAATTCACATAGATGAAGTCAAAAGTAAAGAAGTTATAGAGTCTATTATTTTGTGGGAAATGAGTGCAATAACTCCGTAAGCCGAAGTCGTAGCTCAATTCTGATTACACCGTTGGATTCGCCTTGACATTTTACATCAGAAAAGGTCAAATCCACAAAGATGAAGTCAAAAATAAAAGAGTTATAGAGTCTATTATCTTGTGGGAAAGGAGTGCAATAACTCCGTAAGCCGAAGTCGTACCTCAATTTTCATTACACTTTTGGATTTGCCTTGACATTCTACATCAGAAAGGGTCAAACCCACAACGATATAGTTGAAAGTAAAAGAGTTATCGAACCTATTATCTTGTAGGAAAGGAGTGCAATAACTTCGTAACCCGAAGTCGTAGCTCAATTCTGATTACACCGTTGGATTCGTCTTGGCATTTTACATCAGAAAAGGTCAAATCCACAAAGATATGGTCGAGAATAAAAGAGTTATCGAGCCTATTATCTTTGAGGAAAATAGCGCAATAACTCCGTAACCCGAGGCGTTAGCTCAATTTTGATCACACCGTTGGATTCGTCTTGGCATTTTACATCAGAAAAGGTCAAACTCACAAAGATATGGTCGAGAATAAAAGAGTTATCGAGCCTATTATCTTTTAGGAATGGAGCGCAATAACTCCGTAACCCGAGGCGTTAGCTCAATTCTGATTACACCGTTGGATTCGTCTTGGCATTTTACATTAGAAAAGGTCAAATTCACATAGATGAAGTCAAAAGTAAAGAAGTTATAGAGTCTATTATTTTGTGGGAAATGAGTGCAATAACTCCGTAAGCCGAAGTCGTAGCTCAATTCTGATTACACCGTTGGATTCGCCTTGACATTTTACATCAGAAAAGGTCAAATCCACAAAGATGAAGTCAAAAATAAAAGAGTTATAGAGTCTATTATCTTGTGGGAAAGGAGTGCAATAACTCCGTAAGCCGAAGTCGTACCTCAATTTTCATTACACTTTTGGATTTGCCTTGACATTCTACATCAGAAAGGGTCAAACCCACAACGATATAGTTGAAAGTAAAAGAGTTTTCGAACCTACTATCTTGTAGGAAAGGAGTGCAATAACTTCGTAACCCGAAGTCGTAGCTCAATTCTGATTACACCGTTGGATTCGCCTTGACATTTTACATCAGAAACGGTCAAATCCACAAAGATATAGTCAAAAATAAAAGAGTTATCGAGCCTATTATCTTTTAGGAATAAAGCGCAATAACTCCGTAACCCGAGGCGTTAGCTCAATTCTGATTACACTGTTGGATTCGTCTTGGCATTTTACATCAGAAAAGGTCAAATCCACAAAGATATAGTCGAAAATAAAAGAGATATCGAGCCTATTATCTTTTAGGAAAGAAGAGCAATAACTCCGTAACCCGAGGCGTTAGCTCAATTCTGATTACACCGTTGGATTCGCCTTGACATTTTACATCAGAAAAGGTCAAATCCACAAAGATGAAGTCAAAAAGAAAAGAGTTATAGAGTCTATTATCTTGTGGGAAAGGAGTGCAATAACTCCGTAAGCCGAAGTCGTACCTCAATTTTCATTACACCTTTGGATTTGCCTTGACATTCTACATCAGAAAGGGTCAAACCCACAACGATATAGTTGAAAGTAAAAGAGTTATCGAACCTATTATCTTGTAGGAAAGGAGTGCAATAACTCCGTAACCCGAGGCGTTAGCTCAATTTTGATCACACCGTTGGATTCGTCTTGGCATTTTACATCAGAAAAGGTCAAACTCACAAAGATATGGTCGAGAATAAAAGAGTTATCGAGCCTATTATCTTTTAGGAATGGAGCGCAATAACTCCGTAACCCGAGGCGTTAGCTCAATTCTGATTACACCGTTGGATTCGTCTTGGCATTTTACATTAGAAAAGGTCAAATTCACATAGATGAAGTCAAAAGTAAAGAAGTTATAGAGTCTATTATTTTGTGGGAAATGAGTGCAATAACTCCGTAAGCCGAAGTCGTAGCTCAATTCTGATTACACCGTTGGATTCGCCTTGACATTTTACATCAGAAAAGGTCAAATCCACAAAGATATAGTCGAAAATAAAAGAGTTATCGAGTCTATTATCTTGTGGGAAAGGAGTGCAATAACTCCGTAAGCCGAAGTCGTAGCTCAATTTTGATTACACCTTTGGATTCATCTTGACATTCTACATCAGAAAGGGCCAAACCCACAACGATATAGTTGAAAGTAAAAGAGTTATCCAGCCTATTATCTTTTGGGAATGGAGCGCAATAACTCCGTAACCTGAAGTCGTAGCTCAATTCTGATTACTCCGTTGAATTCGTCTTGGCCTTTTACATCAGAAAGGGTCAAACTTACAAAGATGAAGTCAAAAATAAAAGAGTTATATAGCCTACTATCTTGTGGGAAAAAGTGCAATAACTCCGTAAGCCGAAGTCGTAGCGCAATTCTGATTACACCGTTGGATTCGCCTTGGCATTTTACATTAGAAAAGGTCAAATCCACAAAGATATAGTCGAAAATAAAAGAGTTATCGAGCCTATTATCTTTTAGGAAAGGAGCGCAATAACTCCGTAACCCAAGGCGCTAGCTCAATTCTGATTACACTGTTGGATTCGCCTTGACATTTTACATCAGAAAAGGTCAAATCCAAAAAGATGAAGTCAAAAATAAAAGAGTTATATAGCCTACTATCTTGTGGGAAAAAGTGCAATAACTCCGTAAGCCGAAGTCGTAGCGCAATTCTGATTTCACTGTTGGATTCGCCTTGACATTCTACATCAGAAAGGGTCAAACTTACAAAAATGAACGCAAAAATAAAAGAGTTATATAGCCTATTATCTTGTGGGAAAAGAGTGCAATAACTCCGTAAGCCGAAGTCGTAGCTCAATTTTGATTACACCTTTGGATTTGCCTTGACATTCCACATCAGAAAGGGTCAAACCCACGAGATATAGTCTAGAATAAAAGAGTTATCGAGCCTATTATCTTTTAGGAAAGGAGCGCAATAACTCCGTAACCCGAGGCGCCAGCTCAATTCTGATTACACCGTTGGATTCGCCTTGACATTTTACATCAGAAAAGGTCAAATCCACAAAGATATAGTCGAGAATAAAAGAGTTATCGAGCCTATTATCTTTGAGGAAAATAGCGCAATAACTCCGTAACCCGAGGCGTTAGCTCAATTCTGATTACACCTTTGAATTCGCCTTGATATTTTACATCAGAGAGGGTCAAACCCACAAAGATATAGTCGAAAATAAAGAGTTATCGAGCCTATTATCTTTCAGGAATGGAGCTCCATAACTCCGTAACCCGAGGCGTTAGCTCAATTCTGATTACACCTTTGAATTCGCCTTGATATTTTACATCAGAAAGGGCCAAACGCACAAAGATGTGGTCGAAAATAAAAGAGCTATCGAGCCTATTATCTTTTGGGAAAGGAGCGCAATAACTCCGTAACCTGAAGTCGTAGCTCAATTCTGATTACTCCGTTGAATTCGTCTTGGCATTTTACATCAGAAAAGGTCAAATCCACAAAGATATAGTCGAGAATAAAAGAGTTATCGAGCCTATTATCTTTGAGGAAAATAGCGCAATAACTCCGTAACCCGAGGCGTTAGCTCAATTCTGATTACACCTTTGAATTCGCCTTGATATTTTACATCAGAGAGGGTCAAACCCACAAAGATATAGTCGAAAATAAAAGAGTTATCGAGCCTATTATCTTTCAGGAATGGAGCTCAATAACTCCGTAACCCGAGGCGTTAGCTCAATTTTGATTACACCTTTGAATTCGCCTTGATATTTTACATCAGAAAGGGCCAAATCCACAAAGATGTGGTCGAAAATAAAAGAGCTATCGAGCCTATTATCTTTTGGGAAAGGAGTGCAATAACTCCGTAACCTGAAGTCGTAGCTCAATTCTGATTACTCCGTTGAATTCGTCTTGGCATTTTACATTAGAAAAGGTCAAACCCACAAAGATATAGTCGAAAATAAAAGAGTTATCGATTCTATTATCTTGGAGGAAAGGAGTGCAATAACTCCGGAAGCCGAAGTCGTAGCTCAATTTTGATTACACCTTTGGATTCGCCTTGACATTCCACATCAGAAAGGGTCAAACCCACGAGATATAGTCTAGAATAAAAGAGTTATCGAGCCTATTATCTTTTCAGAAAGGAGCGCAATAACTCCGTAACCCGAGGCACCAGCTCAATTCTGATTACACCGTTGGATTCGCCTTGACATTTTACATCAGAAAAGGTCAAATCCACAAAGATATAGTCGAAAATAAAAGAGTTATCGAGCCTATTATCTTTTAGGAAAGGAGCGCAATAACTCCGTAACCTGAAGTCGTGGCTCAATTCTGATTACACCGTTGGATTCGCCCTGATATTTTACATCAGAAAAGGTCAAATCCACAAAGATATAGTCGAAAATAAAAGAGTTATCGAGTCTATTATCTTGTGGGAAAGGAGTGCAATAACTCCGTAAGCCGAAGTCGTAGCTCAATTTTGATTACACCTTTGGATTCATCTTGACATTCTACATCAGAAAGGGCCAAACCCACAACGATATAGTTGAAAGTAAAAGAGTTATCCAGCCTATTATCTTTTGGGAATGGAGCGCAATAACTCCGTAACCTGAAGTCGTAGCTCAATTCTGATTACTCCGTTGAATTCGTCTTGGCCTTTTACATCAGAAAGGGTCAAACTTACAAAGATGAAGTCAAAAATAAAAGAGTTATATAGCCTACTATCTTGTGGGAAAAAGTGCAATAACTCCGTAAGCCGAAGTCGTAGCGCAATTCTGATTACACCGTTGGATTCGCCTTGGCATTTTACATTAGAAAAGGTCAAATCCACAAAGATATAGTCGAAAATAAAAGAGTTATCGAGCCTATTATCTTTTAGGAAAGGAGCGCAATAACTCCGTAACCCAAGGCGCTAGCTCAATTCTGATTACACTGTTGGATTCGCCTTGACATTTTACATCAGAAAAGGTCAAATCCAAAAAGATGAAGTCAAAAATAAAAGAGTTATATAGCCTACTATCTTGTGGGAAAAAGTGCAATAACTCCGTAAGCCGAAGTCGTAGCGCAATTCTGATTTCACTGTTGGATTCGCCTTGACATTCTACATCAGAAAGGGTCAAACTTACAAAAATGAACGCAAAAATAAAAGAGTTATATAGCCTATTATCTTGTGGGAAAAGAGTGCAATAACTCCGTAAGCCGAAGTCGTAGCTCAATTCTGATTACACCGTTGGATTCGTCTTGGCATTTTACAGCAAAAAAGGTCAAATCCACAAAGATATAGTCGAAAATAAAAGAGTTATCGAGCCTATTATCTTTTAGGAATGGAGCGCAATAACTCCGTAACCCGAGGCGTTAGCTCAATTCTGATTACACCGTTGGATTCGTCTTGGCATTTTACATCAGAAAAGGTCAAACTCACAAAGATATGGTCGAGAATAAAAGAGTTATCGAGCCTATTATCTTGTAGGAAAGGAGTGCAATAACTTCGTAACCCGAAGTCGTAGCTCAATTCTGATTACACCGTTGGATTCGTCTTGGCATTTTACAGCAAAAAAGGTCAAATCCACAAAGATATAGTCGAAAATAAAAGAGTTATCGGACCTATTATCTTTTAGGAATGGAGCGCAATAACTCCGTAACCTGAAGTCGTGGCTCAATTCTGATTACACCGTTGGATTCGCCCTGATATTTTACATCAGAAAAGGTCAAATCCACAAAGATATAGTCGAAAATAAAAGAGTTATTGAGTCTACTATCTTGGAGGAAAGGAGTGCAATAACTCCGTAAGCCGAAGTCGTAGCTCAATTTTGATTACACCTTTGGATTTGCCTTGACATTCCACATCAGAAAGGGTCAAACCCACGAGATATAGTCTAGAATAAAAGAGTTATCGAGCCTATTATCTTTTAGGAAAGGAGCGCAATAACTCCGTAACCCGAGGCGCCAGCTCAATTCTGATTACACCGTTGGATTCGCCTTGACATTTTACATCAGAAAAGGTCAAATCCACAAAGATATAGTCGAGAATAAAAGAGTTATCGAGCCTATTATCTTTGAGGAAAATAGCGCAATAACTCCGTAACCCGAGGCGTTAGCTCAATTCTGATTACACCTTTGAATTCGCCTTGATATTTTACATCAGAGAGGGTCAAACCCACAAAGATATAGTCGAAAATAAAGAGTTATCGAGCCTATTATCTTTCAGGAATGGAGCTCCATAACTCCGTAACCCGAGGCGTTAGCTCAATTCTGATTACACCTTTGAATTCGCCTTGATATTTTACATCAGAAAGGGCCAAACGCACAAAGATGTGGTCGAAAATAAAAGAGCTATCGAGCCTATTATCTTTTGGGAAAGGAGCGCAATAACTCCGTAACCTGAAGTCGTAGCTCAATTCTGATTACTCCGTTGAATTCGTCTTGGCATTTTACATCAGAAAAGGTCAAATCCACAAAGATATAGTCGAGAATAAAAGAGTTATCGAGCCTATTATCTTTGAGGAAAATAGCGCAATAACTCCGTAACCCGAGGCGTTAGCTCAATTCTGATTACACCTTTGAATTCGCCTTGATATTTTACATCAGAGAGGGTCAAACCCACAAAGATATAGTCGAAAATAAAAGAGTTATCGAGCCTATTATCTTTCAGGAATGGAGCTCAATAACTCCGTAACCCGAGGCGTTAGCTCAATTTTGATTACACCTTTGAATTCGCCTTGATATTTTACATCAGAAAGGGCCAAATCCACAAAGATGTGGTCGAAAATAAAAGAGCTATCGAGCCTATTATCTTTTGGGAAAGGAGTGCAATAACTCCGTAACCTGAAGTCGTAGCTCAATTCTGATTACTCCGTTGAATTCGTCTTGGCATTTTACATTAGAAAAGGTCAAACCCACAAAGATATAGTCGAAAATAAAAGAGTTATCGATTCTATTATCTTGGAGGAAAGGAGTGCAATAACTCCGGAAGCCGAAGTCGTAGCTCAATTTTGATTACACCTTTGGATTCGCCTTGACATTCCACATCAGAAAGGGTCAAACCCACGAGATATAGTCTAGAATAAAAGAGTTATCGAGCCTATTATCTTTTCAGAAAGGAGCGCAATAACTCCGTAACCCGAGGCGCCAGCTCAATTCTGATTACACCGTTGGATTCGCCTTGACATTTTACATCAGAAAAGGTCAAATCCACAAAGATATAGTCGAGAATAAAAGAGTTATCGAGCCTATTATCTTTGAGGAAAATAGCGCAATAACTCCGTAACCCGAGGCGTTAGCTCAATTCTGATTACACCTTTGAATTCGCCTTGACATTCTACATCAGAAAGGGTCAAACCCACAACGATATAGTTGAAAGTAAAAGAGTTTTCGAACCTATTATCTTGTAGGAAAGGAGTGCAATAACTTCGTAACCCGAAGCCGTAGCTCAATTCTGATTACACCGTTGGATTCGCCTTGACATTTTACATCAGAAACGATCAAACCCACGAGATATAGTCTAGAATAAAAGAGTTATCGAGCCTATTATCTTTTCAGAAAGGAGCGCAATAACTCCGTAACCCGAGGCGTTAGCTCAATTCTGATTACACCTTTGAATTCGCCTTGACATTCTACATCAGAAAGGGTCAAACCCACAACGATATAGTTGAAAGTAAAAGAGTTTTCGAACCTACTATCTTGTAGGAAAGGAGTGCAATAACTTCGTAACCCGAAGTCGTAGCTCAATTCTGATTACACCGTTGGATTCGCCTTGACATTTTACATCAGAAACGGTCAAATCCACAAAGATATAGTCGAAAATAAAAGAGTTATCGAGCCTATTGTCTTTTAGGAATGAAGCGCAATAACTCCGTAACCCGAGGCGTTAGCTCAATTCTGATTACACCGTTGGATTCTCCCTGACGTTTTACATCAGAAAGGGGTAAGTTTACAAAGATGAATTCAAAAATAAAAGAGTCATATAGCCTACTATCTTGTGGGAAAAGAGTGCAATAACTCCGTAAGCCGAAGTCGTAGCTCAATTCTGATTACACCGTTGAATTCGTCTTGATATTTTACATCAGAAAGGGTCAAACCCACAAAGATATAGTCGAAAGTAAAAGAGTTATCGGACCTATTATCTTGTAGGAAAGTAGTGCAATAACTTCGTAACCCGAAGTCGTAGCTCAATTCTGATTACACCGTTGGATTTGCCCTGATATTTTACATCAGAAAGGGTCAAACCCACAACGATATATTTGAAAGTAGAAGAGTTATCGAACCTATTATCTTGTAAGAAAGGAGTGCAATAACTTCGTAACCCGAAGTCGTAGCTCAATTCTGATTACACCGTTGGATTCGCCTTGACATTTTACATCAGAAAAGGTCAAATCCACAAAGATATAGTCGACAATAAAAGAGTTATCGAGCCTATTATCTTTTAGGAAAGGAGCCCAATAACTCCGTAACCTCAGGCGCTAGCTCAATTCTGATCACACCGTTGGATTCGCCTTGGCATTTTACATCAGAAAAGGTCAAACTCACAAAGATATAGTCGAGAATAAAAGAGTTATCGAGCCTATTATCTTTGAGGAAAGGAGCGCAATAACTCCGTAACCCTAGGCGTTAGCTCAATTCTGATTACACCTTTGAATTCGCCTTGATATTTTACATCAGAGAGGGTCAAACCCACAAAGATATAGTCGAAAATAAAAGAGTTATCGGACCTATTATCTTGTAGGAAAGTAGTTCAATAACTTCGTAACTCGAAGTCGTAGCTCAATTCTGATTACACCGTTGGATTCGCCCTGATATTGTACATCAGAAAAGGTCAAATTCACAAAGATATAGTCGAAAATAAAAGAGTTATCGAACCTATTATCTTTTAGGAATGGAGCGCAATAACTCCGTAACCCGAGGCGTTAGCTCAATTCTAATCACACCGTTGGATTCGTCTTGGCATTTTACATCAGAAAAGGTCAAACTCACAAAGATATAGTCGAGAATAAAAGAGTTATCGAGCCTATTATCTTTGAGGAAAATAGCGCAATAACTCCGTAACCCGAGGCGTTAGCTCAATTCTGATTACACCTTTGAATTCGCCTTGATATTTTACATCAGAGAGGGTCAAACCCACAAAGATATAGTCGAAAATAAAAGAGTTATCGAGCCTATTATCTTTCAGGAATGGAGCTCAATAACTCCGTAACCCGAGGCGTTAGCTCAATTCTGATTACACCTTTGAATTCGCCTTGATATTTTACATCAGAAAGGGCCAAATCCACAGAGATGTGGTCGAAAATAAAAGAGCTATCGAGCCTATTATCTTTTGGGAAAGGAGCGCAATAACTCCGTAACCTGAAGTCGTAGCTCAATTCTGATTACTCCGTTGAATTCGTCTTGGCATTTTACATCAGAAAAGGTCAAACTCACAAAGATATGGTCGAGAATAAAAGAGTTATCGAGCCTATTATCTTTTAGGAATGAAGCGCAATAACTCCGTAACCCGAGGCGTTAGCTCAGTTCTGATTACACTGTTGGATTCGTCTTGGCATTTTACATCAGAAAAGGTCAAATCCACAAAGATATAGTCGAAAATAAAAGAGTTATCGAGCGTATTATCTTTTAGGAATGGAGCGCAATAACTCCGTAACCCGAGGCGTTAGCTCAATTCTGATCACACCGTTGGATTCGTCTTGGCATTTTACATCAGAAAAGGTCAAACTCACAAAGATATGGTTGAGAATAAAAGAGTTATCGAGCCTATTATCTTGTAGGAAAGGAGTGCAATAACTTCGTAACCCGAAGTCGTAGCTCAATTCTGATTACACCGTTGGATTCGTCTTGGCATTTTACAGCAAGAAAGGTCAAATCCACAAAGATATAGTCGAAAATAAAAGAGTTATCGAGCGTATTATCTTTTAGGAATGGAGCGCAATAACTCCGTAACCCCAGGCGTTAGCTCAATTCTGATCACACCGTTGGATTCGCCTTGGCATTTTACATCAGAAAAGGTCAAACTCACAAAGATATAGTCGAGAATAAAAGAGTTATCGAGCCTATTATCTTTGAGGAAAGGAACGCAATAACTCCGTAACCCGAGGCGTTAGCTCAATTCTGATTACACCTTTGAATTCGCCTTGATATTTTACATCAGAAAGGGCCAAACCCACAAAGATATAGTCGAAAGTAAAAGAGTTATCGGACCTATTATCTTGTAGGAAAGTAGTTCAATAACTTCGTAACCCGAAGTCGTAGCTCAATTCTGATTACACCGTTGGATTCGCCCTGATATTGTACATCAGAAAAGGTCAAATTCACAAAGATATAGTCGAAAATAAAAGAGTTATCGAACCTATTATCTTTTAGGAATAAAGCGCAATAACTCCGTAACCCGAGGCGTTAGCTCAATTCTAATCACACCGTTGGATTCGTCTTGGCATTTTACATCAGAAAAGGTCAAACTCACAACGATATGGTCGAGAATAAAAGAGTTATCGAGCCTATTATCTTGTAGGAAAGGAGTGCAATAACTTCGTAACCCGAGGCGTTAGCTCAATTCTGATTACACTGTTGGATTCGTCTTGGCATTTTACATCAGAAAAGGTCAAATCCACAAAGATATAGTCGAAAATAAAAGAGATATCGAGCCTATTATCTTTTAGGAAAGAAGAGCAATAACTCCGTAACCCGAGGCGTTAGCTCAATTCTGATTACACTGTTGCATTCGTCTTGACATTTTACATCAGAAAGGGTCAAACCCACAACGATATAGTTGAAAGTAAAAGAGTTATCGAACCTATTATCTTGTAGGAGAGGAGTGCAATAACTTCGTAACCCGAAGTCGTAGCTCAATTCTGATTACACCGTTGGATTCGTCTTGGCATTTTACATCAGAAAAGGTCAAATTCACAAAGATATAGTCGAAAATAAAAGAGTTATCGAACCTATTATCTTTTAGGAATGGAGCGCAATAACTCCGTAACCCGAGGCGTTAGCTCAATTCTAATCACACCGTTGGATTCGTCTTGACATTTTACATCGGAAAAGGTCAAATCCACAAAGATATAGTCGAGAATAAAAGAGTTATCGAGCCTATTATCTTTGAGGAAAGGAGCGCAATAACTCCGTAACCCGAGGCGTT
The DNA here is from genome assembly GCA_030157275.1 of Cynaeus angustus. Taxonomy (NCBI): domain Eukaryota; kingdom Metazoa; phylum Arthropoda; class Insecta; order Coleoptera; family Tenebrionidae; genus Cynaeus; species Cynaeus angustus. The sequence goes on from CM058059.1 coordinate 1,445,126, forward strand.
AGCTCAATTCTGATTACACCATTGAATTCGCCCTGATATTTTACATCAGAAAGGGCCAAACCCACAAAGATATAGTCGAAAGTAAAAGAGTTATCGGACCTATTATCTTGTAGGAAAGTAGTTCAATAACTTCGTCCCCCGAAGTCGTAGCTCAATTCTGATTACACCGTTGGATTCGCCCTGATATTGTACATCAGAAAAGGTCAAATTCACAAAGATATAGTCGAAAATAAAAGAGTTATCGAACCTATTATCTTTTAGGAATGGAGCGCAATAACTCCGTAACCCGAGGCGTTAGCTCAATTCTGATCACACCGTTGGATTCGTCTTGGCATTTTACATCAGAAAAGGTCAAACTCACAAAGATATGGTCGAGAATAAAAGAGTTATCGAGCCTATTATCTTGTAAGAAAGGAGTGCAAGAACCTCGTAACCCGAAGTCGTAGCTCAATTCTGATTACACTGTTGGATTCGTCTTGGCATTTTACATCAGAAAAGGTCAAATCCACAAAGATATAGTCGAAAATAAAAGAGTTATCGAGCCTATTATCTTTTAGGAATGGAGCGCAATAACTCCGTAACCCGAGGCGTTAGCTCAATTCTGATTACACCGTTGGATTCTCCCTGACGTTTTACATCAGAAAGGAGTAAGTTTACAAAAATGAATTCAAAAATAAAAGAGTCATATAGCCTACTATCTTGTGGGAAAAGAGTGCAATAACTCCGTAAGCCGAAGTCGTAGCTCAATTCTGATTACACCGTTGAATTCGTCTTGATATTTTACATCCGAAAGGGTCAAACCCACAAAGATATTGTCGAAAGTAAAAGAGTTATCGGACCTATTATCTTGTAGGAAAGTAGTGCAATAACTTCGTAACCCGAAGTCGTAGCTCAATTCTGATTACACCGTTGGATTTGCCTTGACATTTTACATCAGAAAAGGTCAAATCCACAAAGATATAGTCGAAAATAAAAGAGTTATCGAGTCTATTATCTTGTGGGAAAGGAGTGCAATAACTCCGTAAGCCGAAGTCGTAGCTCAATTTTGATTACACTTTTGGATTCGTCTTGACATTCTACATCAGAAAGGGCCAAACCCACAACGATATAGTTGAAAGTAAAAGAGTTATCGAGCCTATTATCTTTTGGGAATGCAGCGCAATAACTCCGTAACCTGAAGTCGTAGCTCAATTCTGATTACTCCGTTGAATTCGTCTTGGCCTTTTACATCAGAAAGGGTCAAACTTACAAAGATGAAGTCAAAAATAAAAGAGTTATATAGCCTATTATCTTGTGGGAAAAAGTGCAATAACTCCGTAAGCCGAAGTCGTAGCGCAATTCTGATTTCACTGTTGGATTCGCCTTGACATTCTACTTCAGAAAGGTTCAATCTTACAAAAATGAACGCAAAAATAAAAGAGTTATATAGCCTATTATCTTGTGGGAAAAGAGTGCAATAACTCCGTAAGCCGAAGTCGTAGCGCAATCCTGATTACACCGTTGGATTCGCCTTGGCATTTTACATTAGAAAAGGTCAAATCCACAAAGATATAGTCGAAAATAAAAGAGTTATCGAGCGTATTATCTTTTAGGAATGGAGCGCAATAACTCCGTAACCCCAGGCGTTAGCTCAATTCTGATCATACCGTTGGATTCGTCTTGGCATTTTACAGCAAAAAAGGTCAAATCCACAAAGATATAGTCGAAAATAAAAGAGTTATCGAGCCTATTATCTTTGAGGAAAGGAGCGCAATAACTCCGTAACCCGAGGCGTTAGCCCAATTCTGATTACACCTTTGAATTCGCCTTGATATTTTACATCAGAAAGGGTCAAACCCACAAAGATATAGTCGAAAATAAAAGAGTTATCGCGCCTATTATCTTTTAGGAATGGAGCGCAATAACTCCGTAACCCGAGGCGTTAGCTCAATTCTGACTACACTTTTGAATTCGCCTTGATATTTTACATCAGAAAGGGCCAAACCCACAAAGATATAGTCGAAAATAAAAGAGTTATCTAACCTATTATCTTTTAGGAATGGAGCGCAATAACTCCGTAACCCGAGGCGCTAGCTCAATTCTGATTACACCGTTGGATTCGTCTTGGCATTTTACAGCAAAAAAGGTCAAATCCACAAAGATATAGTCGAAAATAAAAGAGTTATCGAGCCTATTATCTTTTAGGAATGGAGCGCAATAACTCCGTAACCTGAAGTCGTGGCTCAATTCTGATTACACCGTTGGATTCGCCCTGATATTTTACATCAGAAAAGGTCAAATCCACAAAGATATAGTCGAAAATAAAAGAGTTATCGAGCCTATTATCTTTTAGGAAAGGAGCGCAATAACTCCGTAACCCGAGGCGCCAGCTCAATTCTGATTACACTGTTGGATTCGCCTTGACATTTTACATCAGAAAAGGTCAAATCCACAAAGTTATAGTCGAAAATAAAAGAGTTATAAAGCCTATTATCTTTTAGGAAAGGAGCGCAATAACTCCGTAACCCCAGGCGTTAGCTCAATTCTGATCACACCGTTGGATTCGCCTTGGCATTTTACATCAGAAAAGGTCAAACTCACAAAGATATAGTCGAGAATAAAAGAGTTATCGAGCCTACTATCTTTTAGGAAAGGAGCGCAATAACTCCGTAACCCGAGGCGCCAGCTCAATTCTGATTACACTGTTGGATTCGCCTTGACATTTTACATCAGAAAAGGTCAAATCCACAAAGTTATAGTCGAAAATAAAAGAGTTATAAAGCCTATTATCTTTTAGGAAAGGAGCGCAATAACTCCGTAACCCCAGGCGTTAGCTCAATTCTGATCACACCGTTGGATTCGCCTTGGCATTTTACATCAGAAAAGGTCAAACTCACAAAGATATAGTCGAGAATAAAAGAGTTATCGAGCCTACTATCTTTGAGGAAAGGAGCGCAATAACTCCGTAACCCCAGGCGTTAGCTCAATTCTGATTACACTGTTGGATTCGTCTTGGCATTTTACATCAGAAAAGGTCAAACTCAGAAAGATATAGTCGAAAATAAAAGAGTTATCGAGCCTATTATCTTTTAGGAAAGGAGCGCAATAACTCCGTAACCCGAGGCGCCAGCTCAATTCTGATTACACTGTTGGATTCGCCTTGACATTTTACATCAGAAAAGGTCAAATCCACAAAGTTATAGTCGAAAATAAAAGAGTTATAAAGCCTATTATCTTTTAGGAAAGGAGCGCAATAACTCCGTAACCCCAGGCGTTAGCTCAATTCTGATCACACCGTTGGATTCGCCTCGGCATTTTACATCAGAAAAGGTCAAACTCACAAAGATATAGTCGAGAATAAAAGAGTTATCGAGCCTACTATCTTTGAGGAAAGGAGCGCAATAACTCCGTAACCCCAGGCGTTAGCTCAATTCTGATTACACTGTTGGATTCGTCTTGGCATTTTACATCAGAAAAGGTCAAACTCACAAAGATATAGTCGAAAATAAAAGAGTTATCGAGCCTACTATCTTTGAGGAAAGGAGCGCAATAACTCCGTAACCCCAGGCGTTAGCTCAATTCTGATCACACCGTTGGATTCGTCTTGGCATTTTACATCAGAAAAGGTCAAATTCACAAAGATATAGTCGAAAATAAAAGAGATATCGAGCCTACTATCTTTGAGGATAGGAGCGCAATAACTCCGTAACCCCAGGCGTTAGCTCAATTCTGATTACACTGTTGGATTCGTCTTGGCATTTTACATCAGAAAAGGTCAAATCCACAAAGATATAGTCGAAAATAAAAGAGATATCGAGCCTATTATCTTTTAGGAAAGAAGAGCAATAACTCCGTAACCCGAGGCGTTAGCTCAATTCTGATTACACCGTTGGATTCGTCTTGGCATTTTACATCAGAAAAGGTCAAATTCACAAAGATGAAGTCAAAAATAAAAGAGTTATCGAGCCTATTATCTTTTGGGAATGGAGCGCAATAACTCCGTAACCTGAAGTCGTAGCTCAATTCTGATTACTCCGTTGAATTCGTCTTCACATTTTACATCAGAAAGGGTCAAACTTACAAAGATGAAGTCAAAAATAAAAGAGTTATATAGCCTATTATCTTGTGAGAAAAAGTGCAATAACTCCGTAAGCCGAAGTCGTAGCGCAATTCTGATTACACCGTTGGATTCGTCTTGGCATTTTACATCAGAAAAGGTCAAATTCACAAAGATGAAGTCAAAAATAAAAGAGTTATCGAGCCTATTATCTTTTGGGAATGGAGCGCAATAACTCCGTAACCTGAAGTCGTAGCTCAATTCTGATTACTCCGTTGAATTCGTCTTCACATTTTACATCAGAAAGGGTCAAACTTACAAAGATGAAGTCAAAAATAAAAGAGTTATATAGCCTATTATCTTGTGAGAAAAAGTGCAATAACTCCGTAAGCCGAAGTCGTAGCGCAATTCTGATTACACCGTTGAATTCGCCTTGGCATTTTACATTAGAAAAGGTCAAATCCACAAAGATATAGTCGAAAATAAAAGAGTTATCGAGCGTATTATCTTTTAGGAATGGAGCGCAATAACTCCGTAACCCGAGGCGTTAGCTCAATTTTGATCACACCGTTGGATTCGTCTTGGCATTTTACATCAGAAAAGGTCAAACTCACAAAGATATGGTCGAGAATAAAAGAGTTATCGAGCCTATTATCTTTCAGGAATGGAGCGCAATAACTCCGTAACCCGAGGCGTTAGCTCAATTCTGATTACACCGTTGGATTCGTCTTGGCATTTTACATCAGAAAAGGTCAAATTCACAAAGATGAAGTCAAAAGTAAAGAAGTTATAGAGTCTATTATTTTGTGGGAAATGAGTGCAATAACTCCGTAAGCCGAAGTCGTAGCTCAATTCTGATTACACCGTTGGATTCGCCTTGACATTTTACATCAGAAAAGGTCAAATCCACAAAGATATAGTCGAAAATAAAAGAGTTATCGAGCCTATTATCTTTTAGGAAAGGAGCGCAATAACTCCGTAACCCGAGGCGCTAGCTCAATTCTGATTACACTGTTGGATTCGCCTTGACATTTTACATCAGAGAAGGTCAAATCCACAAAGATATAGTTGAAAATAAGAGTTATTGAGCCTATTATCTTTTAGGAACGGAGCGCAATAACTCCGTAACCCGTGTAGCTCAATTCTGATTACACCGTTGGATTCTTCTTGGCATTCTATATCAGAAAAAATTAAATCCACAAAGATATAGTCATAAATAAAAAAGTTATCGAGCCTATTATCTTTTAGGAAAGGAGCACAATAACTCCGTAACCTGAAGTCGTAGCTCAATTCTGATTACACCGTTGGATTCGTCTTGACATTTTACATCAGAAAGCGTCAAATCCACAAAGATATAGTCGAAAATAAAAGAGTTATAGGGCCTATTATCTTGTGGGAAAAGAGTTCAATAACTCCGTAAGCCGAAGTCGTAGCTCAATTCTGATTACACCGTTAGATTCGCCTTGACATTTTACATCAGAAAGGGTCAAATCCACAAAGATATAGTCGAAAATAAAAGAGTTATCGAGCCTATTACCTTTAAGTAAAAGAGCACAATAACTCCGTAACCTGAAGTCGTAGCTCAATTCTGATTACATCGTTGGATTCTCCCTGACATTTTACATCAGAAAGGGGTAAATTTACAAAGATATAGTCGAAAATAAAAGAGTTATAGAGCCTATTATCTTTTATTAAAGGAGCGCAATAACTCCGTAACCCGAGGCGTTAGCTCAATTCTGATTACACCGTTGGATTCGTCTTGGCATTTTACATCAGAGAAGGTCAAATTCACAAAGATGAAGTCAAAAATAAAGGAGTTATAGAGTCTATTATCTTGTGGGAAAGGAGTGCAATAACTGCGTGAGCCGAAGTCGTAGCTCAATTTTGATTACACCTTTGGATTCGCCTTGACATTCTACATCAGAAAGGGTCAAACCCACAAAGATATAGTCGAAAGTAAAATAGTTATCGAACCTATTATCTTGTAGGAAAGGAGTGCAATAACTTCGTAACCCGAAGTCGTAGCTCAATTCCGATTACGCCTTTGGATTCGCCTTGACATTTTACATCAGAAATGGGTAAATTTACAAAGATATAGTCGGAAATAAAAGAGTTATCGAGCTTACTATCTTTAAGGAAAGGAGCACAATAACTCCGTAACCTGAAGTCGTAGCTCAATTCTGATTACACTGTTGGATTCTCCCTGACATTTTACATCAGAAAGGTAAATTTACAAAGATATAGTCGAAAATAAAAGACTTATCGAGCCTATTATCTTTAAGTAAAAGAGCACAATAACTCCGTAACCTGACGTCGTAGCTCAATTCTGATTACACCGTTGGATTCGTCTTGGCATTTTAAATTAGAGAAAGTCAAATCCACAAAGATATAGTCGAAAAATAAGAATTATAGAGCCTATTATCTTGTAGGAAAGAAGTGCAATAATTCCGTAAGCCAAAGTCGTAGTTCAGCTCTGATTACACCGTTAGATTCGCTTTGACATTTTACATCAGAAAAGGTCAAATCCACAAAGATATAGTCAAAAATAAAAGAGTTATCAAGCCTATTATGTTTTAGGAATGGAGCACAATAACTCCGTAACCTGAAGTCGTAGCTCAATTCTGATTACACCGTTGGATTCTCCCTGACATTTTACATCAGAAATGGTCAAATCCACAAAGATATAGTCGAAAATAAGAGTTATAGAGACTATTATCTTTTAGGAAAGGAGCGCAATAACTCCGTAACCCGAAGTCACAGCTCAATTTTGACTACACCTTGACATTTTACATCAGAAAAGGTCAAATCCACAAAGATGTGGTCGAAAATAAAAGATACTCCGTTGAATTCGTCTTGGCATTTTACATCAGAAAGGGTCAAACTTACAAAGATGAAGTCAAAAATAAAAGAGTTATATAGCCCATTATCTTGTGGGAAAAGAGTGCAATAACTCCGTAAGCCGAAGTCGTAGCTCAATTCTGATTTTGCCGTTAGATTCGCCTTGACATTTTACATCAGAAAGGATCAAATCCACAAAGATATAGTCGAAAATAAAAGAGTTATAGAGCCTATTATCTTGTAGGAAAGGAGTGCAATAACTCTGTAACCCGAACTCGTAGCTCAATTCTGATTACACCGTTGGATTCGCCTTGACATTTTACATCAGAAATGGCCAAATCCACAAAGATATAGTCGAAAATAAAAAAGTTATTGAGCCTACAATCTTTTAGGAACGGAGCGCAATAACTCCGTAACCCGAGGTGGTAGCTCAATTCTGATTACACCGTTAGATTCGCCTTGACATTTTACATCTGAAAGGGTCAAACCCACAAAGATATAGTCGAAAGTAAAAGAGTAATCGGACCTAATATCTTGTAGGAAAGGAGTGCAATAACTTCGTAACCCAAAGTCGTAGCTTAATTCTGATTACACCGTTGGATTCTTCTTGGCATTCTACATCAAAAAAAAATTAAATCCACAAAGATATAGTCAAAAATAAAAGAGTTATCGAGCCTATTATCTTTTAGGAAAGAGCCTACTATCTTGTAGAAAAGCAGTGCAATAACTCCGTAAGCCGAAATCGTAGCTCAATTCTGATTACACCGTTAGATTCGCCTTGACATTTTACATCAGAGAGGGTCAAATCCACAAAGATATAGTCGAAAATAAGAGTTATAGAGCCTATTATCTTGTAGGAAAGGAGTGCAATAACTCCGTAAGTCAAAGTCGTAGCTTAATTCTGATTACACCGTTGGATTCCTCTTGACATTCTACATCAGAAAAGATCAAATCCACAAAGATATAGTCGAGAATAAAAGAGCTATAAAGCCTATTATCTTGTGGGAAAGGAGTGCAATAACTCCGTAACCCGAACTCGTAGCTCAATTCTGATTACACCGTTGGATTCGCCTTGACATTTTACATCAGAAATGGTCAAATCCACAAAGATATAGTCGAAAATAAAAAAGTTATTGAGCCTATTATCTTGTAGGAAAAGAGTGGAACAACTCCGTAAACCGAAGTCGTGGCTCAATTCTGATTACACCGTTGGATTCGCCTTGACATTCTACACCAGAGGTGGTCAAATCCACAAAGCTATAGTCGAAAATAAGAGTTATAGAGACTATTATCTTTTAGGAAAGAAGCGCAATAACTCCGTCAGCCGAGGTGGTAGCTCACTTCTGATTACACCGTTGGATTCGTCTTGGCCTTTTACATTAGAAAAGGTCAAATCCACAGAGATGTAGTCGAAAATTAAAAAGTTATCGAGCCTATTATCTTGTGGGAAAGGAGTGCAACAACTCCTTAACCCGAAGTCGTAGCTCAATTCTGATTACACCGTTAGATTCGCCTTGACATTTTACATCAGAAACGGTCAAATCCACAAAGATATAGTCGAGAATAAAAGAGTTATCGAGCCTATTATCTTTAAGGAAAGGAGCACAATAACTCCGTAACGCGAGGTCGTAGCTCAATTCTGATTACACCGTTGCACTCGCCTTGACATTTTACATCAGAAAAGGTCAAATTTACAAAGATGGAGTCAAAAATAAAAGAGTTATATAGCCTATTATCTTGTAGGAAAAGAGTGCAACAACTCCGTAAACCGAAGTCGTAGCTCAATTCTGATTACACCGCTGGATTCGCCTTGACATTTTACACCAGAGGTGGTCAAATCCACAAAGCTATAGTCGAAAATAAGAGTTATAGAGACTATTATCTTTTAGGAAAGAAGCGCAATAACTCCGTCAGCCGAGGTGGTAGCTCACTTCTGATTACACCTTTGGATTCGTCTTGGCCTTTTACATCAGAAAAGATCAAATCCACAAAGATATAGTCGAGAATCAAAGAGCTATAAAGCCTATTATCTTGTGGGAAAGGAGTGCAATAACTCCGTAACCCGAACTCGTAGCTCAATTCTGATTACACCGTTGGATTCGCCTTGACATTTTACATCAGAAATGGTCAAATCCACAAAGATATAGTCGAAAATAAAAGAGTTATCGGGCCTATTATCTTTTAGGAAAAGAGTGCAACAACTCCGTAAACCGAAGTCGTAGCTCCATTCTGATTACACCGTTGGATTCTCATTGGCATTCTACATCAGAAAAGGTCAAATCCACAAAGATATAGTCGAAAATAAAAGAGTTATAGAGCCTATTATCTTTTAGGAAAGGAGCGCAATAACTCCGTAACCCGAGGCGTTAGCTCAATTCTGATTACACCGTTGGATTCGTCTTGGCATTTTACATCAGAGAAGGTCAAATTCACAAAGATGAAGTCAAAAATAAAGGAGTTATAGAGTCTATTATCTTGTGGGAAAGGAGTGCAATAACTACGTAAGCCGAAGTCGTAGCTCAATTTTGATTACACCTTTGGATTCGCCTTGACATTCTACATCAGAAAGGGTCAAACCCACAAAGATATAGTCGAAAGTAAAATAGTTATCGAACCTATTATCTTGTAGGAAAGGAGCACAATAACTCCGTAACCTGAAGTCGTAGCTTAATTCTGATTACTCTCTTGGATTCGTCTTGGCATTTTACATCAGAGAAGGTCAAATCCACAAAGATATAGTTGAAAATAAGAGTTATTGAGCCTATTATCTTTTAGGAACGGAGCGCAATAACTCCGTAACCCGTGTAGCTCAATTCTGATTACACCGTTGGATTCTTCTTGGCATTCTATATCAGAAAAAATTAAATCCACAAAGATATAGTCAAAGATAAAAGACTTATCGAGACTACTATCTTGTAGTATAAGAGTGCAATAACATTGTGACCCGAAGTCCTAGCTCAATTCTGATTACACCGTTAGATTCGCCTTGACATTTTACATCAGAGAGGGTCAAATCCACAAAGGTATAGTCGAAAATTAAAAGGTTATCGAGCCTATCATCTTTTAGGAAAGAAGCGAAATAACTCCGTGACCCGAAGTCGTAGCTCAATTCCGATTACACCGTTGGTTTCGCCTTGACATTTTACTTCAGAAAAGGCCAAATCCACAAAGATATAGTCGAAATTAAGAGTTATAGAGCCTATTATCTTGTAGGAAAGGAGTGCAATAACTCCGTAAGCCAAAGTCGTAGCTTAATTCTGATTACACCGTTGGATTCCTTCTGGCATTCTACATCAGAAAAAATCAAATCCACAAAGATATAGTCGAAAATAAAAGAGTTATTGAGCCTATTATCTTTTAGGAAAGAAGCGCAATAACTCCGTAAGCCGAGGTGGTAGCTCACTTCTGATTACACCGTTGGATTAGTCTTGGCATTTTAAATAAGAGAAAGTCAAATCCACAAAGATATAGTCGAAAATAAGAGTTATAGAGCCTATTATCTTGTAGGAAAGAAGTGCAATAACTCTGTAAGCCAAAGCCGTAGTTCAGTTCTGATTACACTGTTGGATTCGCCTTGACATTTTACATCAGAAAAGGTCAAATCCACAAAGATGTGGTCGAAAATAAAAGATACTCCGTTGAATTCGTCTTGGCATTTTACATCAGAAAGGGTCAAACTTACAAAGATGAAGTCAAAAATAAAAGAGTTATATAGCCTATTATCTTGTGGGAAAAGAGTGCAATAACCCCGTAAGCCGAAGTCGTAGCTCAATTCTGATTACACTGTTGGATTCGCCTTGACATTTTACATCAGAGAAGGTTAAATTCACAAAGATGAAGTCAAAAATAAAGGAGTTATAGAGTCTATTATCTTGTGCGAAAGGAGTGCAATAACTGCGTAAGCCGAAGTCGTAGCTCAATTCCGATTACGCCGTTGGATTCGCCTTGACATTTTACATCAGAAATGGTCAAATCCACAAAGATATAGTCGAAAATAAGAGTTACAGAGACTATTATCTTTTGGGAAAGAAGCGCAATAACTCCGTAAGCCGAGGTGGTAGCTCACTTCTGATTACACCGTTGGATTCTCCTTGGCATTCTACATCAGAAAAAATCAAATCCACAAAGATATAGTTGAAAATAAAAGAGTTATAGAGCTTATTATTTTGTGGGAAAGGAGTTCAATAACTCCGTAACCCGAACTCATAGCTCAATTCTGATTACACCGTTGGATTTGCCTTGACATTTTACATCAGAAAAGGTCAAATCCACAAAGATATAGTCAAAAATAAAAGAGTTATCAAACCTATTATGTTTTAGGAATGGAGCACAATAACTCCGTAACCTGAAGTCGTAGCTCAATTCTGATTACACCGTTAAATTCTCCCTGACATTTTACATCAGAAAGGGGTAAATTTATAAAGATATAGTCGAAAATAAAAGAGTTATCGAGCCTATTATCTTTTAGGAACGGAGCGCAATAACTCCGTAACCCGAGGTGGTAGCTCAATTCTGATTACACCGTTGGATTCTTCTTGGCATTCTACATCAGAAACAATTAAATCCACAAAGATATAGTCAAAAATAAAAGACTTATCGAGACTACTATCTTGTAGTATAAGAGTGCAATAACATCGTGACCCGAAGTCCTAGCTCAATTCTGATTACACCGTTAGATTCGCCTTGACATTTTACATCAGAAAGGGTCAAATCCACAAAGATATAGTCGAAAATAAAAAAGTTATCGGGCCTATTATCTTTTAGGAAAAGGCCTACTATCTTGTAGAAAAGGAGTGCAACAACTCCGTAAGCCGAAGTCGTAGCTCAATTCTGATTACACCGTTGGATTCGCCTTCACATTTTACATCAGAAATGGTCAAATCCACAAAGATATAGTCGAAAATAAGAGTTATAGAGACTATTATCTTTTAGGAACGGAGCGCAATAACTCCGTAACCCGAGGTGGTAGCTCAATTCTGATTACACCGTTGGATTCTTCTTGGCATTCTACATCAGAAACAATTAAATCCACAAAGATATAGTCAAAAATAAAAGACTTATAGAGACTACTATCTTGTAGTATAAGAGTGCAATAACATCGTGACCCGAAGTCCTAGCTCAATTCTGATTACACCGTTAGATTCGCCTCGACATTTTACATCAGAAAGGGTCAAATCCACAAAGATATAGTCGAAAATAAAAGAGTTATCGAGCCTATTATCTTGTGGGAAAGGAGTGCAACAACTCCGTAACCCGAAGTCGTGGCTCAATTCTGATTACACCGTTGGATTCGCCTTCACATTTTACACCAGAAATGGTCAAATCCACAAAGATATAGTCGAAAATAAGAGTTATAGAGACTATTATCTTTTAGGAAAGAAGCGCAATAACTCCGTAAGCCGAGGTGGTAGCTCACTTCTGATTACACCTTTAGATTCGTCTTGGCCTTTTACATTAGAAAAGGTCAAATCCACAGAGATGTAGTCGAAAATTAAATAGTTATCGAGCCTATTATCTTGTGGGAAAAGAGTTCAACAACTCCGTAACCCGAAGTCGTAGCTCACTTCTGATTACACCTTTGGATTCGTCTTGGCCTTTTACATTAGAAAAGGTCAAATCCACAGAGATGTAGTCGAAAATTAAAGAGTTATCGAGCCTATTATCTTGTGGGAAAGGAGTGCAATAACTCCGTAAGCCGAAGTCGTAGCTCAGTTCTGATTACACCGTTGGCTTTGTCTTGGCATTTTACATCAGAAAAGGTCAAATCCACAAAGATATAGTCGAAAATAAGAGTTATAGAAGCTATTATCTTTTAGGAAAGGAGCACAATAACTCCGTAACCTGAAGTCATAGCTCAATTTTGACTACACCGTTGGATTCTTCTTGGCATTCTACATCAGAAAAAATCAAATCCACAAGGATATAGTCGAAAGTAAAAGTGTTATCGAGCCTAATATCTTGTAGAGAGGAGGTGCAATGACTTCGTAACCCGAAGTCGTAGCTCAATTCTGATTACACCGTTGGATTCGCCTTCACATTTTACATCAGAAATGGTCAAATCCACAAAGATATAGTCGAAAAATAAGAATTATAGAGCCTATTATCTTGTAGGAAAGAAGTGCAATAACTCCGTAAGCCAAAGTCGTAGTTCAGCTCTGATTACACCGTTAGATTCGCCTTGACATTTTACATCAGAAAGGGTCAAATCCACAAAGATATAGTCGAAAATAAAAGAGTTATCGAGCCTATTACCTTTAAGTAAAAGAGCACAATAACTCCGTAACCTGAAGTCGTAGCTCAATTCTGATTACAAAGTTGGATACGTCTTGGCATTTTAAATTAGAGAAAGTCAACTCCACAAAGATATAGTCGAAAAATAAGAATTATAGAGCCTATTATCTTTTAGGAACGGAGCGCAATAACTCCGTAACCCGAGTTGGTAGCTCAATTCTGATTACACCGTTGTATTCTTCTTGGCATTCTATATCAGAAAAAAATAAATCCACAAAGATATAGTCATAAATAAAGGAGTTATCGAGCCTATTATCTTTTAGGAAAGGAGCACAATAACTCCGTAACCTGAAGTCGTAGCTCAATTCTGATTACACCGTTGGATTCGTCTTGACATTTTAAATTAGAGAAAGTCAAATCCACAAAGAGATAGTCGAAAAATAAGAATTATAGAGCCTATTATCTTGTAGGAAAGAAGTGCAATAACTCCGTAAGCCAAAGTCGTAGTTCAGCTCTGATCACACCGTTAGATTCGCCTTGACATTCTACATCAGAAAAGGTCAAATCCACAAAGATGTAGTCAAAAATAAAAGAGTTATCAAGCCTATTATGTTTTAGGAATGGAGCACAATAACTCCGTAACCTGAAGTCGTAGCTCAATTCTGATTACACCGTTGGATTCTACCTGACATTTTACATCAGAAAGGGGTAAATTTACACAGATATAGTCGAAAATAAAAGAGTTATCGGGCCTATTATCTTTTAGGAAAGAGCACAGTAACTCCGTAACCTGAAGTCGTAGCTCAATTCTGATTACACCGTTGGATTCGTCTTGATATTTTACATCAGAAAAGGTCAAATCCACAAAGATATAGTCGAAAATAAGAGTTATAGAGCCTATTACCTTGAAGGAAAGAAGTGCTATAACTCCGAATGTCGAAGTCGTAGCTCAATTCTGATTATACCGTTGGATTCTTCTTGGCATTCTACATCAGAAACAATTAAATCCACAAAGATATAGTCAAAAATAAAAGACTTATCGAGACTATTATCTTGTAGTATAAGAGTGCAATAACTTCGTAACCCGAAGTCCTAGCTCAATTCTGATTACACCGTTAGATTCGCCTTGACATTTTACATCAGAAAGGGTCAAATCCACAAAGATATAGTCGAAAATAAAAGAGTTATCGAGCCTATTATCTTTAAGGAAAGGAGCACAATAACTCCGTAACGCGAGGTCGTAGCTCAATTCTGATTACACCGTTGCACTCGCCTTGACATTTTACATCAGAAAAGGTCAAATTTACAAAGATGAAGTCAAAAATAAAAGAGTTATATAGCCTATTATCTTGTAGGAAAAGAGTGGAACAACTCCGTAAACCGAAGTCGTGGCTCAATTCTGATTACACCGTTGGATTCGCCTTGACATTCTACACCAGAGGTGGTCAAATCCACAAAGCTATAGTCGAAAATAAGAGTTATAGAGACTATTATCTTTTAGGAAAGAAGCGCAATAACTCCGTCAGCCGAGGTGGTAGCTCACTTCTGATTACACCTTTGGATTCGTCTTGGCCTTTTACATTAGAAAAGGTCAAATCCACAGAGATGTAGTCGAAAATTAAAAAGTTATCGAGCCTATTATCTTGTGGGAAAGGAGTGCAACAACTCCTTAACCCGAAGTCGTAGCTCAATTCTGATTACACCGTTAGATTCGCCTTGACATTTTACATCAGAAACGGTCAAATCCACAAAGATATAGTCGAGAATAAAAGAGTTATCGAGCCTATTATCTTTAAGGAAAGGAGCACAATAACTCCGTAACGCGAGGTCGTAGCTCAATTCTGATTACACCGTTGCACTCGCCTTGACATTTTACATCAGAAAAGGTCAAATTTACAAAGATGAAGTCAAAAATAAAAGAGTTATATAGCCTATTATCTTGTAGGAAAAGAGTGCAACAACTCCGTAAACCGAAGTCGTAGCTCAATTCTGATTACACCGCTGGATTCGCCTTGACATTTTACACCAGAAGTGGTCAAATCCACAAAGATATAGTCGAAAATAAAAGAGTTATCGGGCCTATTATCTTTTAGGAAAAGAGTGCAACAACTCCGTAAACCGAAGTCGTAGCTCCATTCTGATTACACCGTTGGATTCTCATTGGCATTCTACATCAGAAAAGGTCAAATCCACAAAGATATAGTCGAAAATAAAGGAGTTATAGAGTCTATTATCTTGTGGGAAAGGAGTGCAATAACTGCGTAAGCCGAAGTCGTAACTCAATTTTGATTACACCTTTGGATTCGCCTTGACATTCTACATCAGAAAGGGTCAAACCCACAAAGATATAGTCGAAAGTAAAATAGTTATCGAACCTATTATCTTGTAGGAAAGGAGTGCAATAACTTCGTAACCCGAAGTCGTAGCTCAATTCCGATTACGCCTTTGGATTCGCCTTGACATTTTACATCAGAAATGGGTAAATTTACAAAGATATAGTCGGAAATAAAAGAGTTATCGAGCTTACTATCTTTAAGGAAAGGAGCACAATAACTCCGTAACCTGAAGTCGTAGCTCAATTCTGATTACACCGTTGGATTCTCCCTGACATTTTACATCAGAAAGGTAAATTTACAAAGATATAGTCGAAAATAAAAGAGTTATGGAGCCTATTATGTTTTAGGAACGGAGCGCAATAACTCCGTAACCCGTGTAGCTCAATTCTGATTACACCGTTGGATTCTTCTTGGCATTCTATATCAGAAAAAATTAAATCCACAAAGATATAGTCAAAGATAAAAGACTTATCGAGACTACTATCTTGTAGTATAAGAGTGCAATAACATCGTGACCCGAAGTCCTAGCTCAATTCTGATTACACCGTTAGATTCGCCTTGACATTTTACATCAGAAAGGGTCAAATCCACAAAGATATAGTCGAAAATAAGAGTTATAGAGCCTATTATCTTGAAGGAAAGAAGTGCAATAACTCCAAAAGTTGAAGTCGTAGCTCAATTCTGATTACACCGTTGGATTCTTCTTGGCATTCTACATCAGAAACAATTAAATCCACAAAGATATAGTCAAAAATAAAAGACTTATGGAGACTACTATCTTGTAGTATAAGAGTGCAATAACATCGTGACCCGAAGTCCTAGCTCAATTCTGATTACACCGTTAGATTCGCCTTGACATTTTACATCAGAAAGGGTCAAATCCACAAAGATATAGTCGAAAATAAAAAAGTTATCGGGCCTATTATCTTTTAGGAAAAGGCCTACTATCTTGTAGAAAAGGAGTGCAACAACTCCGTAAGCCGAAATCGTAGCTCAATTCTGATTACGCCGTTAGATTCGCCTTGACATTTTACATCAGAAAGGATCAAATCCACAAAGATATAGTCGAAAGTAAAAGAGTAATCGGACCTAATATCTTGTAGGAAAGGAGTGCAATAACTTCGTAACCCAAAGTCGTAGCTTAATTCTGATTACACCGTTGGATTCGCCTTGACATTTTACATCAGAGAGGGTCAAATCCACAAAGGTATAGTCGAAAATTAAAAGGTTATCGAGCCAATCATCTTTTAGGAAAGAAGCGAAATAACTCCGTGACCCGAAGTCGTAGCTCAATTCCGATTACACCGTTGGTTTCGCCTTGACATTTTACTTCAGAAAAGGCCAAATCCACAAAGATATAGTCGAAATTAAGAGTTATAGAGCCTATTATCTTGTAGGAAAGGAGTGCAATAACTCCGTAAGCCAAAGTCGTAGCTTAATTCTGATTACACCGTTGGATTCCTCCTGGCATTCTACATCAGAAAAAATCAAATCCACAAAGATATAGTCGAAAATAAAAGAGTTATTGAGCCTATTATCTTTTAGGAAAGAAGCGCAATAACTCCGTAAGCCGAGGTGGTAGCTCACTTCTGATTACACCGTTGGATTAGTCTTGGCATTTTAAATAAGAGAAAGTCAAATCCACAAAGATATAGTCGAAAATAAGAGTTATAGAGCCTATTATCTTGTAGGAAAGAAGTGCAATAACTCTGTAAGCCAAAGCCGTAGTTCAGTTCTGATTACACTGTTGGATTCGCCTTGACATTTTACATCAGAAAAGGTCAAATCCACAAAGATGTGGTCGAAAATAAAAGATACTCCGTTGAATTCGTCTTGGCATTTTACATCAGAAAGGGTCAAACTTACAAAGATGAAGTCAAAAATAAAAGAGTTATATAGCCTATTATCTTGTGGGAAAAGAGTGCAATAACTCCGTAAGCCGAAGTCGTAGCTCAATTCTGATTACACTGTTGGATTCGCCTTGACATTTTACATCAGAGAAGGTTAAATTCACAAAGATGAAGTCAAAAATAAAGGAGTTATAGAGTCTATTATCTTGTGGGAAAGGAGTGCAATAACTGCGTAAGCCGAAGTCGTAGCTCAATTCCGATTACGCCGTTGGATTCGCCTTGACATTTTACATCAGAAATGGTCAAATCCACAAAGATATAGTCGAAAATAAGAGTTACAGAGACTATTATCTTTTAGGAAAGAAGCGCAATAACTCCGTAAGCCGAGGTGGTAGCTCACTTCTGATTACACCGTTGGATTCTCCTTGGCATTCTACATCAGAAAAAATTAAATCCACAAAGATATAGTTGAAATTAAAAGAGTTATAGAGCTTATTATTTTGTGGGAAAGGAGTTCAATAACTCCGTAACCCGAACTCATAGCTCAATTCTGATTACACCGTTGGATTTGCCTTGACATTTTACATCAGAAAAGGTCAAATCCACAAAGATATAGTCAAAAATAAAAGAGTTATCAAACCTATTATGTTTTAGGAATGGAGCACAATAACTCCGTAACCTGAAGTCGTAGCTCAATTCTGATTACACCGTTAAATTCTCCCTGACATTTTACATCAGAAAGGGGTAAATTTATAAAGATATAGTCGAAAATAAAAGAGTTATCGAGCCTATTATCTTGTGGGAAAGGAGTTCAACAACTCCGTAACCCGAAGTCGTGGCTCAATTCTGATTACACCGTTGGATTCGCCTTCACATTTTACACCAGAAATGGTCAAATCCACAAAGATATAGTCGAAAATTAAAGAGTTATCGAGCCTATTATCTTGTGGGAAAGGAGTTCAACAACTCCGTAACCCGAAGTCGTAGCTCACTTCTGATTACACCTTTGGATTCGTCTTGGCCTTTTACATTAGAAAAGGTCAAATCCACAAAGATGTAGTCGAAAATTAAAGAGTTATCGAGCCTATTATCTTGTGGGAAAGGAGTGCAATAACTCCGTAAGCCGAAGTCGTAGCTCAGTTCTGATTACACCTTTGGCTTTGTCTTGGCATTTTACATCAGAAAAGGTCAAATCCACAAAGATATAGTCGAAAATAAGAGTTATAGAAGCTATTATCTTTTAGGAAAGGAGCACAATAACTCCGTAACCTGAAGTCATAGCTCAATTTTGACTACACCGTTGGATTCTTCTTGGCATTCTACATCAGAAAAAATCAAATCCACAAGGATATAGTCGAAAGTAAAAGTGTTATCGAGCCTAATATCTTGTAGAGAGGAGGTGCAATGACTTCGTAACCCGAAGTCGTAGCTCAATTCTGATTACACCGTTGGATTCGCCTTCACATTTTACATCAGAAATGGTCAAATCCACAAAGATATAGTCGAAAATAAGAGTTATAGAAGCTATTATCTTTTAGGAAAGGAGCACAATAACTCCGTAACCTGAAGTCATAGCTCAATTTTGACTACACCGTTGGATTCTTCTTGGCATTCTACATCAGAAAAAATCAAATCCACAAGGATATAGTCGAAAGTAAAAGTGTTATCGAGCCTAATATCTTGTAGAGAGGAGGTGCAATGACTTCGTAACCCGAAGTCGTAGCTCAATTCTGATTACACCGTTGGATTCGCCTTGACATTTTACACCAGAAATGGTCAAATCCACAAAGATATAGTCGAAAATAAGAGTTATAGAAGCTATTATCTTTTAGGAAAGGAGCACAATAACTCCGTAACCTGAAGTCATAGCTCAATTTTGACTACACCGTTGGATTCTTCTTGGCATTCTACATCAGAAAAAATCAAATCCACAAGGATATAGTCGAAAGTAAAAGTGTTATCGAGCCTAATATCTTGTAGAGAGGAGGTGCAATGACTTCGTAACCCGAAGTCGTAGCTCAATTCTGATTACACCGTTGGATTCGCCTTCACATTTTACATCAGAAATGATCAAATCCACAAAGATATAGTCGAAAAATAAGAATTATAGAGCCTATTATCTTGTAGGAAAGAAGTGCAATAACTCCGTAAGCCAAAGTCGTAGTTCAGCTCTGATTACACCGTTAGATTCGCCTTGACATTTTACATCAGAAAAGGTCAAATCCACAAAGATATAGTCAAAAATAAAAGAGTTAACAAGCCTATTATGTTTTAGGAATGGAGCACAATAACTCCGTAACCTGAAGTCGTAGCTCAATTCTGATTACACCGTTGGATTCGTCTTGACATTTTACATCAGAAAGGGTCAAATCCACAAAGATATAGTCGAAAATAAAAGAGTTATCGAGCCTATTATCTTTAAGTAAAAGAGCACAATAACTCCGTAACCTGAAGTCGTAGCTCAATTCTGATTACAAAGTTGGATTCGTCTTGGCATTTTAAATTAGAGAAAGTCAAATCCACAAAGATATAGTCGAAAAATAAGAATTATAGAGCCTATTATCTTTTAGGAACGGAGCGCAATAACTCCGTAACCCGAGTTGGTAGCTCAATTCTGATTACACCGTTGTATTCTTCTTGGCATTCTATATCAGAAAAAAATAAATCCACAAAGATATAGTCATAAATAAAGGAGTTATCGAGCCTATTATCTTTTAGGAATGGAGCACAATAACTCCGTAACCTGAAGTCGTAGCTCAATTCTGATTACACCGTTGGATTCGTCTTGACATTCTAAATTAGAGAAAGTCAAATCCACAAAGAGATAGTCGAAAAATAAGAATTATAGAGCCTATTATCTTGTAGGAAAGAAGTGCAATAACTCCGTAAGCCAAAGTCGTAGTTCAGCTCTGATCACACCGTTAGATTCGCCTTGACATTCTACATCAGAAAAGGTCAAATCCACAAAGATGTAGTCAAAAATAAAAGAGTTATCAAGCCTATTATGTTTTAGGAATGGAGCACAATAACTCCGTAACCTGAAGTCGTAGCTCAATTCTGATTACACCGTTGGATTCTCCCTGACATTTTACATCAGAAAGGGGTAAATTTACAAAGATATAGTCGAAAATAAAAAAGTTATCGGGCCTATTATCTTTTTGGAAAGAGCACAGTAACTCCGTAACCTGAAGTCGTAGCTCAATTCTGATTACACCGTTGGATTCGTCTTGATATTTTACATCAGAAAAGGTCAAATCCACAAAGATATAGTCGAAAATAAGAGTTATAGAGCCTATTATCTTGAAGGAAAGAAGTGCAATAACTCCAAAAGTTGAAGTCGTAGCTCAATTCTGATTACACCGTTGGATTCTTCTTGGCATTCTACATCAGAAACAATTAAATCCACAAAGATATAGTCAAAAATAAAAGACTTATCGAGACTACTATCTTGTAGTATAAGAGTGCAATAACATCGTGACCCGAAGTCCTAGCTCAATTCTGATTACACCGTTAGATTCGCCTTGACATTTTACATCAGAAACGGTCAAATCCACAAAGATATAGTCGAGAATAAAAGAGTTATCGAGCCTATTATCTTTAAGGAAACGAGCACAATAACTCCGTAACCCGAGGTCGTAGCTCAATTCTGATTACACCGTTGCACTCGCCTTGACATTTTACATCAGAAAAGGTCAAATTTACAAAGATGAAGTCAAAAATAAAAGAGTTATATAGCCTATTATCTTGTAGGAAAAGAGTGCAACAACTCCGTAAACCGAAGTCGTAGCTCAATTCTGATTACACCGTTGGATTCGCCTTGACATTTTACACCAGAAGCGGTCAAATCCACAAAGATATAGTCGAAAATAAAAGAGTTATCGGGCCTATTATCTTTTAGGAAAAGAGTGCAACAACTCCGTAAACCGAAGTCGTAGCTCCATTCTGATTACACCGTTGGATTCTCATTGGCATTCTACATCAGAAAAGGTCAAATCCACAAAGATATAGTCGAAAATAAGAGTTATAGAGGCTATTATCTTTTAAGAAAGGAGCACAATAACTCCGTAACCTGAAGTCATAGCTCAATTTTGACTACACCGTTGGATTCTTCTTGGCATTCTACATCAGAAAAAATCAAATCCACAAAGATATAGTCGAAAGTAAAAGTGTTATCGAGCCTAATATCTTGTAGAGAAGAGTTGCAATGACTTCGTAACCCGAAGTCGTAGCTCAATTCTGATTACACCGTTGGATTCGTCTTGATATTTTACATCAGAAAAGGTCAAATCCACAAAGATATAGTCAAAAATAAAAAAGTTATTGAGCCTACAATCTTTTAGGAACGGAGCGCAATAACTCCGTAACCCGAGGTGGTAGCTCAATTCTGATTACACCGTTACATTCGCCTTGACATTTTACATCTGAAAGGGTCAAACCCACAAAGATATAGTCGAAAGTAAAAGAGTAATCGGACCTAATATCTTGTAGGAAAGGAGTGCAATAACTTCGTAACCCAAAGTCGTAGCTTAATTCTGATTACACCGTTGGATTCTTCTTGGCATTCTACATCAAAAAAAAAGTTAAATCCACAAAGATATAGTCAAAAATAAAAGAGTTATCGAGCCTATTATCTTTTAGGAAAGAGCCTACTATCTTGTAGAAAAGCAGTGCAATAACTCCGTAAGCCGAAATCGTAGCTCAATTCTGATTACACCGTTAGATTCGCCTTGACATTTTACATCAGAGAGGGTCAAATCCACAAAGATATAGTCGAAAATAAGAGTTATAGAGCCTATTATCTTGTAGGAAAGGAGTGCAATAACTCCGTAAGCCAAAGTCGTAGCTTAATTCTGATTACACCGTTGGATTCCCCTTGGCATTCTACATCAGAAAAGATCAAATCCACAAAGATATAGTCGAGAATAAAAGAGTTATAAAGCCTATTATCTTGTGGGAAAGGAGTGCAATAACTCCGTAACCCGAACTCGTAGCTCAATTCTGATTACACCGTTGGATTCGCCTTGACATTTTACATCAGAAATGGTCAAATCCACAAAGATATAGTCGAAAATAAAAAAGTTATTGAGCCTATTATCTTGTAGGAAAAGAGTGGAACAACTCCGTAAACCGAAGTCGTGGCTCAATTCTGATTACACCGTTGGATTCGCCTTGACATTCTACACCAGAGGTGGTCAAATCCACAAAGCTATAGTCGAAAATAAGAGTTATAGAGACTATTATCTTTTAGGAAAGAAGCGCAATAACTCCGTCAGCCGAGGTGGTAGCTCACTTCTGATTACACCGTTGGATTCGTCTTGGCATTCTACATCAGAAAAGGTCAAATCCACAAAGATATAGTCGAGAATAAAAGAGTTATAGAGCCTATTATCTTGTGGGAAAGGAGTGCAATAACTCTGTAACCCGAACTCGTAGCTCAATTCTGATTACACGGTTGGATTCGCCTTGACATTTTACATCAGAAATGGTCAAATCCACAAAGATATAGTCGAAAATAAAAAAGTTATTGAGCCTACAATCTTTTAGGAACGGAGCGCAATAACTCCGTAACCCGAGGTGGTAGCTCAATTCTGATTACACCGTTACATTCGCCTTGACATTTTACATCAGGAAAGGTCAAATTTACAAAGATGAAGTCAAAAATAAAAGAGTTATATAGCCTATTATCTTGTAGGAAAAGAGTGCAACAACTCCGTAAACCGAAGTCGTAGCTCAATTCTGATTACACCGTTGGATTCGCCTTGACATTTTACACCAGAAGTGGTCAAATCCACAAAGATATAGTCGAAAATAAAAGAGTTATCGGACCTATTATCTTTTAGGAAAAGAGTGCAACAACTCCGTAAACCGAAGTCGTAGCTCCATTCTGATTACACCGTTGGATTCTCATTGGCATTCTACATCAGAAAAGGTCAAATCCACAAAGATATAGTCGAAAATAAAAGAGTTATAGAGCCTATTATCTTTTAGGAAAGGAGCGCAATAACTCCGTAACCCGAGGCGTTAGCTCAATTCTGATTACACCGTTGGATTCGTCTTGGCATTTTACATCAGAAAAGGTCAAATTCACAAAGATGAAGTCAAAAATAAAGGAGTTATAGAGTCTATTATCTTGTGGGAAAGGAGTGCAATAACTGCGTAAGCCGAAGTCGTAGCTCAATTTTGATTACACCTTTGGATTCGCCTTGACATTCTACATCAGAAAGGGTCAAACCCACAAAGATATAGTCGAAAGTAAAATAGTTATCGAACCTATTATCTTGTAGGAAAGGAGTGCAATAACTTCGTAACCCGAAGTCGTAGCTCAATTCCGATTACGCCTTTGGATTCGCCTTGACATTTTACATCAGAAATGGGTAAATTTACAAAGATATAGTCGGAAATAAAAGAGTTATCGAGCTTACTATCTTTAAGGAAAGGAGCACAATAACTCCGTAACCTGAAGTCGTAGCTCAATTCTGATTACACCGTTGGATTCTCCCTGACATTTTACATCAGAAAGGTAAATTTACAAAGATATAGTCGAAAATAAAAGAGTTATGGAGCCTATTATGTTTTAGGAATGGAGCCCAATAACTCCGTAACCTGAAGTCGTAGCTTAATTCTGATTACTCCCTTGGATTCGTCTTGGCATTTTACATCAGAGAAGGTCAAATCCACAAAGATATAGTTGAAAATAAGAGTTATTGAGCCTATTATCTTTTAGGAACGGAGCGCAATAACTCCGTAACCCGTGTAGCTCAATTCTGATTACACCGTTGGATTCTTCTTGGCATTCTATATCAGAAAAAATTAAATCCACAAAGATATAGTCATAAATAAAAGAGTTATCGAGCCTATTATCTTTTAGGAAAGGAGCACAATAACTCCGTAACTTGAAGTCGTAGCTCAATTCTGATCACACCGTTGGATTAGTCTTGACATTTTACATCAGAAAGGGTCAAATCCACAAAGATATAGTCGAAAATAAAAGAGTTATCGAGCCTATTATCTTTAAGGAAAGGAGCACAATAACTCCGTAAGCCGAAGTCGTAGCTCAATTCTGATTACATCGTTGGATTCTCCCTGACATTTTGCATTAGAAAAGGTCAAAACCACAAACATGTAGTCGAAAATTAAAGAGTTATCGAGCCTACTATCTTGTAGGAAAAGAGTGCAACAACTCCGTAAACCAAAGTCGTAGCTCAATTCTGATTACACCGTAGGATTCGCCTTGACATTTTACATCAGAAACGGTCAAATCCACAAAGATAGAGTCGAGAATAAAAGAGTTATCGAGCCTATTATCCTTAAGGAAAAAAGCACAATAACTCCGTAACCCCAGGTCGTAGCTCAATTCTGATTACACCGTTGGACTCGCCTTGACATTTTACTTCAGAAAAGGTCAAACTTACAAAGATGAAGTCAAAAATAAAAGAGTTATATAGAATATTATCTTGTGGGAAAAAAGTGCAATAACTCCGTAAGCCGAAGTCGTAGCTCAATTCTGATTACACCGTTGGATTCTCCCTGACATTTTACATCAGAAAGGGGTAAATTTACAAAAATATAGTCGAAAATAAAAGAGTTATCGGGCCTATTATCTTTTTGGAAAGAGCACAGTAACTCCGTAACCTGAAGTCGTAGCTCAATTCTGATTACACCGTTGGATTCTCCCTGACATTTTACATCAGAAAGGGGTAAATTTACAAAAATATAGTCGAAAATAAAAGAGTTATCGGGCCTATTATCTTTTTGGAAAGAGCACAGTAACTCCGTAACCTGAAGTCGTAGCTCAATTCTGATTACACCGTTGGATTCGTCTTGATATTTCACATCAGAAAAGGTCAAACCCACAAAGATATAGTCGAGAATAAAAGAGTTATAGAGCCTATTATCTTGTGGGAAAGGAGTGCAATAACTCTGTAACCCGAACTCGTAGCTCAATTCTGATTACACCGTTGGATTCGCCTTGACATTTTACATCAGAAATGGTCAAATCCACAAAGATATAGTCGAAAATAAAAAAGTTATTGAGCCTACAATCTTTTAGGAACGGAGCGCAATAACTCCGTAACCCGAGGTGGTAGCTCAATTCTGATTACACCGTTACATTCGCCTTGACATTTTACATCTGAAAGGGTCAAACCCACAAAGATATAGTCGAAAGTAAAAGAGTAATCGGACCTAATATCTTGTAGGAAAGGAGTGCAATAACTTCGTAACCCAAAGTCGTAGCTTAATTCTGATTACACCGTTGGATTCTCCTTGGCATTCTACATCAAAAAAAAAGTTAAATCCACAAAGATATAGTCAAAAATAAAAGAGTTATCGAGCCTATTATCTTTTAGGAAAGAGCCTACTATCT
Organism: Cynaeus angustus; assembly: GCA_030157275.1. Lineage (NCBI taxonomy): Eukaryota > Metazoa > Arthropoda > Insecta > Coleoptera > Tenebrionidae > Cynaeus > Cynaeus angustus. Next base: position 1,470,782 of record CM058059.1, read on the forward strand.
TGTAGAAAAGCAGTGCAATAACTCCGTAAGCCGAAATCGTAGCTCAATTCTGATTACACCGTTAGATTCGCCTTGACATTTTACATCAGAGAGGGTCAAATCCACAAAGATATAGTCGAAAATAAGAGTTATAGAGCCTATTATCTTGTAGGAAAGGAGTGCAATAACTCCGTAAGCCAAAGTCGTAGCTTAATTCTGATTACACCGTTGGATTCCTCTTGGCATTCTACATCAGAAAAAATCAAATCCACAAAGATATAGTCGAAAATAAAAGAGTTATTGAGCCTATTATCTTTTAGGAAAGAAGCGCAATAACTCCGTAAGCCGAGGTGGTAGCTCACTTCTGATTACACCGTTGGATTCGTCTTGGCATTTTAAATAAGAGAAAGTCAAATCCACAAAGATATAGTCGAAAATAAAAAAGTTATTGAGCCTATTATCTTGTAGGAAAAGAGTGCAACAACTCCGTAAACCGAAGTCGTGGCTCAATTCTGATTACACCGTTGGATTCGTCTTGGCATTCTACATCAGAAAAGGTCAAATCCACAAAGATATAGTCGAGAATAAAAGAGTTATAGAGCCTATTATCTTGTAGGAAAGGAGTGCAATAACTCTGTAACCCGAACTCGTAGCTCAATTCTGATTACACCGTTACATTCGCCTTGACATTTTACATCTGAAAGGGTCAAACCCACAAAGATATAGTCGAAAGTAAAAGAGTAATCGGACCTAATATCTTGTAGGAAAGGAGTGCAATAACTTCGTAACCCAAAGTCGTAGCTTAATTCTGATTACACCGTTGGATTCCCCTTGGCATTCTACATCAGAAAAGATCAAATCCACAAAGATATAGTTGAGAATAAAAGAGTTATAAAGCCTATTATCTTGTGGGAAAGGAGTGCAATAACTCCGTAACCCGAACTCGTAGCTCAATTCTGATTACACCGTTGGATTCGCCTTGACATTTTACATCAGAAATGGTCAAATCCACAAAGATATAGTCGAAAATAAAAGAGTTATAGAGCCTATTATCTTTTAGGAAAGGAGCGCAATAACTCCGTAACCCGAGGCGTTAGCTCAATTCTGATTACACCGTTGGATTCGTCTTGGCATTTTACATCAGAGAAGGTCAAATTCACAAAGATGAAGTCAAAAATAAAGGAGTTATAGAGTCTATTATCTTGTGGGAAAGGAGTGCAATAACTGCGTAAGCCGAAGTCGTAGCTCAATTTTGATTACACCTTTGGATTCGCCTTGACATTCTACATCAGAAAGGGTCAAACCCACAAAGATATAGTCGAAAGTAAAATAGTTATCGAACCTATTTTCTTGTAGGAAAGGAGTGCAATAACTTCGTAACCCGAAGTCGTAGCTCAATTCCGATTACGCCTTTGGATTCGCCTTGACATTTTACATCAGAAATGGGTAAATTTACAAAGATATAGTCGGAAATAAAAGAGTTATCGAGCTTACTATCTTTAAGGAAAGGAGCACAATAACTCCGTAACCTGAAGTCGTAGCTCAATTCTGATTACACCGTTGGATTCTCCCTGACACTTTACATCAGAAAGGTAAATTTACAAAGATATAGTCGAAAATAAAAGAGTTATGGAGCCTATTATGTTTTAGGAATGGAGCCCAATAACTCCGTAACCTGAAGTCGTAGCTTAATTCTGATTACTCCCTTGGATTCGTCTTGGCATTTTACATCAGAGAAGGTCAAATCCACAAAGATATAGTTGAAAATAAGAGTTATTGAGCCTATTATCTTTTAGGAACGGAGCGCAATAACTCCGTAACCCGTGTAGCTCAATTCTGATTACACCGTTGGATTCTTCTTGGCATTCTATATCAGAAAAAATTAAATCCACAAAGATATAGTCATAAATAAAAGAGTTATCGAGCCTATTATCTTTTAGGAAAGGAGCACAATAACTCCGTAACTTGAAGTCGTAGCTCAATTCTGATCACACCGTTGGATTAGTCTTGACATTTTACATCAGAAAGGGTCAAATCCACAAAGATATAGTCGAAAATAAAAGAGTTATCGGGCCTATTATCTTGTGGGAAAAGAGTGCAATAACTCCGTAAGCCGAAGTCGTAGCTCAATTCTGATTACATCGTTGGATTCTCCCTGACATTTTACATCAGAAAGGGGTAAATTTACAAAGATATAGTCGAAAATAAAAGAGTTATCGAGCCTATTATCTTTAAGGAAAGGAGCACAATAACTCCGTAAGCCGAAGTCGTAGCTCAATTCTGATTACACCGTTGGATTCGCCTTGACATTTTGCATTAGAAAAGGTCAAAACCACAAACATGTAGTCGAAAATTAAAGAGTTATCGAGCCTACTATCTTGTAGGAAAAGAGTGCAACAACTCCGTAAACCAAAGTCGTAGCTCAATTCTGATTACACCGTAGGATTCGCCTTGACATTTTACATCAGAAACGGTCAAATCCACAAAGATAGAGTCGAGAATAAAAGAGTTATCGAGCCTATTATCTTTAAGGAAAGGAGCACAATAACTCCGTAAGCCGAAGTCGTAGCTCAATTCTGATTACACCGTTGGACTCGCCTTGACATTTTACTTCAGAAAAGGTCAAACTTACAAAGATGAAGTCAAAAATAAAAGAGTTATATAGAATATTATCTTGTGGGAAAAAAGTGCAATAACTCCGTAAGCCGAAGTCGTAGCTCAATTCTGATTACACCGTTGGATTCGTCTTGATATTTTACATCAGAAAAGGTCAAATCCACAAAGATATAGTCGAAAATAAAAGAGTTATCGGGCCTATTATCTTGTGGGAAAAGAGTGCAATAACTCCGTAAGCCGAAGTCGTAGCTCAATTCTGATTACATCGTTGGATTCTCCCTGACATTTTACATCAGAAAGGGTCAAATCCACAAAGATATAGTCGAAAATAAAAGAGTTATCGAGCCTATTATCTTTAAGTAAAAGAGCACAATAACTCCGTAACCTGAAGTCGTAGCTCAATTCTGATTACACCGTTGGATTCGTCTTGGCATTTTAAATTAGAGAAAGTCAAATCCACAAAGATATAGTCGAAAAATAAGAATTATAGAGCCTATTATCTTGTAGGAAAGAAGTGCAATAATTCCGTAAGCCAAAGTCGTAGTTCAGCTCTGATTACACCGTTAGATTCGCCCTGACATTTTACATCAGAAAAGGTCAAATCCACAAAGATATAGTCAAAAATAAAAGAGTTATCAAGCCTATTATGTTTTAGGAATGGAGCACAATAACTCCGTAACCTGAAGTCGTAGCTCAATTCTGATTACACCGTTGGATTCTCCCTGACATTTTACATCAGAAATGGTCAAATCCACAAAGATATAGTCGAAAATAAGAGTTATAGAGGCTATTATCTTTTAAGAAAGGAGCACAATAACTACGTAACCTGAAGTCATAGCTCAATTTTGACTACACCGTTGGATTCTTCTTGGCATTCTACATCAGAAAAAATCAAATCCACAAAGATATAGTCGAAAGTAAAAGTGTTATCGAGCCTAATATCTTGTAGAGAAGAGGTGCAATGACTTCGTAACCCGAAGTCGTAGCTCAATTCTGATTACACCGTTTGATTCGCCTTCACATTTTACATCAGAAATGGTCAAATCCACAAAGATATAGTCGAAAATAAGAGTTATAGAGACTATTATCTTTTATTAACGGAGCGCAATAACTCCGTAACCCGAGGTGGTAGCTCAATTCTGATTACACCGTTGGATTCTTCTTGGCATTCTATATCAGAAAAAAATAAATCCACAAAGATATAGTCATAAATGAAAGAGTTATCGAGCCTATTATCTTTTAGGAAAGGAGCACAATAACTCCGTAACCTGAAGTCGTAGCTCAATTCTGATTACACCGTTGGATTCGTCTTGGCATTTTAAATTAGAGAAAGTCAAATCCACAAAGATATAGTCGAAAAATAAGAATTATAGAGCCTATTATCTTGTAGGAAAGAAGTGCAATAATTCCGTAAGCCAAAGTCGTAGTTCAGCTCTGATTACACCGTTAGATTCGCCTTGACATTTTACATCAGAAAAGGTCAAATCCACAAAGATATAGTCAAAAATAAAAGAGTTATCAAGCCTATTATGTTTTAGGAATGGAGCACAATAACTCCGTAACCTGAAGTCGTAGCTCAATTCTGATTACACCGTTGGATTCTCCCTGACATTTTACATCAGAAAGGGGTAAATTTACAAAGATATAGTCGAAAATAAAAAAGTTATCGGGCCTATTATCTTTTTGGAAAGAGCACAGTAACTCCGTAACCTGAAGTCGTAGCTCAATTCTGATTACACCGTTGGATTCGTCTTGATATTTCACATCAGAAAAGGTCAAATCCACAAAGATATAGTCGAAAATAAGAGTTATAGAGCCTATTATCTTGAAGGAAAGAAGTGCAATAACTCCAAAAGTTGAAGTCGTAGCTCAATTCTGATTACACCGTTGGATTCTTCTTGGCATTCTACATCAGAAACAATTAAATCCACAAAGATATAGTCAAAAATAAAAGACTTATCGAGACTACTATCTTGTAGTATAAGAGTGCAATAACATCGTGACCCGAAGTCCTAGCTCAATTCTGATTACACCGTTAGATTCGCCTTGACATTTTACATCAGAAACGGTCAAATCCACAAAGATATAGTCGAGAATAAAAGAGTTATCGAGCCTATTATCTTTAAGGAAAGGAGCACAATAACTCCGTAACCCGAGGTCGTAGCTCAATTCTGATTACACCGTTGCACTCGCCTTGACATTTTACATCAGAAAAGGTCAAATTTACAAAGATGAAGTCAAAAATAAAAGAGTTATATAGCCTATTATCTTGTAGGAAAAGAGTGCAACAACTCCGTAAACCGAAGTCGTAGCTCAATTCTGATTACACCGTTGGATTCGCCTTGACATTTTACACCAGAAGTGGTCAAATCCACAAAGTTATAGTCGAAAATAAAAGAGTTATCGGGCCTATTATCTTTTAGGAAAAGAGTGCAACAACTCCGTAAACCGAAGTCGTAGCTCCATTCTGATTACACCGTTGGATTCTCATTGGCATTCTACATCAGAAAAGGTCAAATCCACAAAGATATAGTCGAAAATAAGAGTTATAGAGGCTATTATCTTTTAAGAAAGGAGCACAATAACTCCGTAACCTGAAGTCATAGCTCAATTTTGACTACACCGTTGGATTCTTCTTGGCATTCTACATCAGAAAAAATCAAATCCACAAAGATATAGTCGAAAGTAAAAGTGTTATCGAGCCTAATATCTTGTAGAGAAGAGTTGCTATGACTTCGTAACCCGAAGTCGTAGCTCAATTCTGATTACACCGTTTGATTCGCCTTCACATTTTACATCAGAAAGGGTCAAATCCACAAAGATATAGTCGAAAATAAAAGAGTTATCGAGCCTATTATCTAGTGGGAAGGGAGTGCAACAACTCCGTAACCCGAAGTCGTGGCTCAATTCTGATTACACCGTTGGATTCGCCTTCACATTTTACACCAGAAATGGTCAAATCCACAAAGATATAGTCGAAAATAAGAGTTATAGAGACTATTATCTTTTAGGAAAGAAGCGCAATAACTCCGTAAGCCGAGGTGGTAGCTCACTTCTGATTACACCTTTGGATTCGTCTTGGCCTTTTACATTAGAAAAGGTCAAATCCACAGAGATGTAGTCGAAAATTAAAGAGTTATCGAGCCTACTATCTTGTGGGAAAGAAGTGCAATAACTCCGTAAGCCGAAGTCGTAACTCAGTTCTGATTACACCGTTGGCTTCGTCTTGGCATTTTACATCAGAAAAGGTCAAATCCACAAAGATATAGTCGAAAATAAAAAAGTTATAGAGCTTATTATTTTGTGGGAAAGGAGTGCAATAACTCCGTAACCCGAAGTCGTAGCTCAATTCTGATTACACCGCTGGATTCGCCTTGACATTTTACACCAGAAATAGTCAAATCTACAAAGATATAGTCGAAAATAAGAATTACAGAGACTATTATCTTTTAGGAAAGAAGCGCAATAACTCCGTAAGCCGAGGTGGTAGCTCACTTCTGATTACACCGTTGGATTCTCCTTGGCATTCTACATCAGAAAAAATCAAATCCACAAAGATATAGTTGAAAATAAAAGAGTTATAGAGCTTATTATTTTGTGGGAAAGGAGTTCAATAACTCCGTAACCCGAACTCATAGCTCAATTCTGATTACACCGTTGGATTTGCCTTGACATTTTACACCAGAAGTGGTCAAATCCACAAAGATATAGTCGAAAATAAGAGTTATAGAGACTATTATCTTTTAGGAAAGAAGCGCAATAACTCCGTAAGCCGAGGTGGTAGCTCACTTCTGATTACACCTTTGGATTCGTCTTGGCCTTTTACATTAGAAAAGGTCAAATCCACAGAGATGTAGTCGAAAATTAAAGAGTTATCGAGCCTACTATCTTGTGGGAAAGAAGTGCAATAACTCCGTAAGCCGAAGTCGTAACTCAGTTCTGATTACACCGTTGGATTCGTCTTGACATTTTACATCAGAGAGGGTCAAATCCACAAAGATATAGTCGAAAATAAAAGAGTTATCGAGCCTATTATCTTTAAGTAAAAGAGCACAATAACTCCGTAACCTGAAGTCGTAGCTCAATTCTGATTACACCGTTGGATTCGTCTTGGCATTTTAAATTAGAGAAAGTCAAATCCACAAAGAGATAGTCGAAAAATAAGAATTATAGAGCCTATTATCTTGTAGGAAAGAAGTGCAATAACTCCGTAAGCCAAAGTCGTAGTTCAGCTCTGATTACACCGTTAGATTCGCCTTGACATTTTACATCAGAAAAGGTCAAATCCACAAAGATATAGTCAAAAATAAAAGAGTTATCAAGCCTATTATCTTTTTGGAAAGGAGTCCAATAAGTCCGTAACCCGAGGTGGTAGCTCAATTCTGATTACACCGTTACATTCGCCTTGACATTTTACATCTGAAAGGGTCAAACCCACAAAGATATAGTCGAAAGTAAAAGAGTAATCGGACCTAATATCTTGTAGGAAAGGAGTGCAATAACTTCATAACCCAAAGTCGTAGCTTAATTCTGATTACACCGTTAGATTCGGCTTGACATTTTACATCAGAGAGGGTCAAATCCACAAAGATATAGTCGAAAATAAGAGTTATAGAGCCTATTATCTTGTAGGAAAGGAGTGCAATAACTCCGTAAGCCAAAGTCGTAGCTTAATTCTGATTACTCCGTTGGATTCCTCTTGGCATTCTACATCAGAAAAAATCAAATCCACAAAGATATAGTCGAAAATAAAAGAGTTATTGAGCCTATTATCTTTTAGGAAAGAAGCGCAATAACTCCGTAAGCCGAGGTGGTAGCTCACTTCTGATTACACCGTTGGATTCGTCTTGGCATTTTAAATAAGAGAAAGTCAAATCCACAAAGATATAGTCGAAAATAAGAGTTATAGAGCCTATTATCTTGTAGGAAAGAAGTGCAATAACTCCGTAAGCCAAAGTCGTAGTTCAGTTCTGATAACACTGTTGGATTCGCCTTGACATTTTACATCAGAAAAGGTCAAATCCACAAAGATGTGGTCGAAAATAAAAGATACTCCGTTGAATTCGTCTTGGCATTTTACATCAGAAAGGGTCAAACTTACAAAGATGAAGTCAAAAATAAAAGAGTTATATAGCCCATTATCTTGTGGGAAAAGAGTGCAATAACTCCGTAAGCCGAAGTCGTAGCTCAATTCTGATTTTGCCGTTAGATTCGCCTTGACATTTTACATCAGAAAGGATCAAATCCACAAAGATATAGTCGAAAATAAAAGAGTTATCGGGCCTATTATCTTTTAGGAAAGAGCCTATTATCTTGTAGGAAAGGAGTGCAATAACTTCGTAACCCGAAGTCGTAGCTCAATTCTGATTACACCGTTGGATTCGTCTTGGCATTCTACATCAGAAAAAATCAAATCCACAAAGATATAGTCGAAAATAAAAGAGTTATTGAGCCTATTATCTTGTGGGAAAGGAGTGCAATAACTCCGTAACCCGAACTCGTAGCTCAATTCTGATTACACCGTTGGATTCGTCTTGACACTTTACATCAGAAAGGGTCAAATCCACAAAGATATATTCGAATTATAGAGCCTATTATCTTGCAGGAAAGGAGTGCAATAACTCCGTAAGCCAAAGTCGTAGCTTAATTCTGATTACACCGTTGGATTCCTCCTGGCATTCTACATCAGAAAAAATCAAATCCACAAAGATATAGTCGAAAATAAAAGAGTTATTGAGCCTATTATCTTTTAGGAAAGAAGCGCAATAACTCCGTAAGCCGAGGTGGTAGCTCACTTCTGATTACACCTTTGGATTCGTCTTGGCCTTTTACATTAGAAAAGGTCAAATCCATAGAGATGTAGTCGAAAATTAAAAAGTTATCGAGCCTATTATCTTGTGGGAAAGGAGTGCAACAACTCCGTAACCCGAAGTCGTAGCTCAATTCTGATTACACCGTTAGATTCGCCTTGACATTTTACATCAGAAACGGTCAAATCCACAAAGATATAGTTGAGAATAAAAGAGTTATCGAGCCTATTATCTTGTGGGAAAGGAGTGCAATAACTCCGTAACCCGAACTCGTAGCTCAATTCTGATTACACCGTTGGATTCGCCTTGACATTCTACACCAGAAGTGGTCAAATCCACAATGCTATAGTCGAAAATAAAAGAGTTATAGAGACTATTATCTTTTAGGAAAGAAGCGCAATAACTCCGTCAGCCGAGGTGGTAGCTCACTTCTGATTACACCTTTGGATTCGTCTTGGCCTTTTACATTAGAAAAGGTCAAATCCATAGAGATGTAGTCGAAAATTAAAAAGTTATCGAGCCTATTATCTTGTGGGAAAGGAGTGCAACAACTCCGTAACCCGAAGTCGTAGCTCAATTCTGATTACACCGTTAGATTCGCCTTGACATTTTACATCAGAAACGGTCAAATCCACAAAGATATAGTTGAGAATAAAAGAGTTATCGAGCCTATTATCTTTTAGGAAAAGAGTGCAACAACTCCGTAAACCGAGGTCGTAGCTCCATTCTGATTACACCGTTGGATTCTCATTGGCATTCTACATCAGAAAAAATCAAATCCACAAAGAAATAGTCGAAAATAAGAGTTATAGAGCCTATTCTCTTGTAGGAATGGAACACAGTAACTCCGTAACCTGAAGTCGTAGCTCAATTCTGATTACACCGTTGGATTTGCCTTGACATTTTACATCAGAAAGGGTCAAATCCACAAAGATATAGTCGAAAATAAAAGAGTTATCGAGCCTAATATCTTGTAGAAATGGAGTGCAATAACTCCGTAAACCAAAGTCGTAGCTCAATTCCGATTACGCCTTTGGATTCGCCTTGACATTTTACATCAGAAATGGGTAAATTTACAAAAATATAGTCGGAAATAAAAGAGTTATCGAGCTTACTATCTTTAAGGAAAGGAGCATAATAACTCCGTAACCTGAAGTCGTAGCTCAATTCTGATTACACCGTTGGATTCGCCTTGACATTTTACATCAGAAAGGGTCAAATCCACAAAGATATAGTCGAAAATAAAAAAGTTATTGAGCCTATTATCTTGTAGGAAAAGAGTGCAACAACTCCGTAAACCGAAGTCGTGGCTCAATTCTGATTACACCGTTGGATTCGCCTTGACATTCTACACCAGAAGTGGTCAAATCCACAAAGCTATAGTCGAAAATAAGAGTTATAGAGACTATTATCTTTTAGGAAAGAAGCGTAATAACTCCGTCAGCCGAGGTGGTAGCTCACTTCTGATTACACCTTTGGATTCGTCTTGGCCTTTTACATTAGAAAAGGTCAAATCCACAAAGATGTAGTCGAAAATTAAAAAGTTATCGAGCCTATTATCTTGTGGGAAAAGAGTGCAACAACTCCTTAACCCGAAGTCGTAGCTCAATTCAGATTACACCGTTAGATTCGCCTTGACATTTTACATCAGAAACGGTCAAATCCACAAAGATATAGTTGAGAATAAAAGAGTTATCGAGCCTATTATCTTGTGGGAAAGGAGTGCAATAACTCCGTAACCCGAACTCGTAGCTCAATTCTGATTACACCGTTGGATTCGCCTTGACATTCTACACCAGAAGTGGTCAAATCCACAATGCTATAGTCGAAAATAAAAGAGTTATAGAGACTATTATCTTTTAGGAAAGAAGCGCAATAACTCCGTCAGCCGAGGTGGTAGCTCACTTCTGATTACACCTTTGGATTCGTCTTGGCCTTTTACATTAGAAAAGGTCAAATCCATAGAGATGTAGTCGAAAATTAAAAAGTTATCGAGCCTATTATCTTGTAGGAAAAGAGTGCAACAACTCCGTAAACCGAAGTCGTAGCTCAATTCTGATTACACCGTTGGATTTGCCTTGACATTTTACAGCAGAAGTGGTCAAATCCACAAAGATATAGTCGAAAGTAAAAGAGTAATCGGACCTAATATCTTGTAGGAAAGGAGTGCAATAACTTCGTAACCCAAAGTCGTAGCTTAATTCTGATTACACCGTTGGATTCTTCTTGGCATTCTACATCAAAAAAAAATTAAATCCACAAAGATATAGTCAAAAATAAAAGAGTTATCGAGCCTATTATCTTTTAGGAAAGAGCCTACTATCTTGTAGAAAAGCAGTGCAATAACTCCGTAAGCCGAAGTCGTAGCTCAATTCTGATTACACCGTTAGATTCGCCTTGACATTTTACATCAGAGAGGGTCAAATCCACAAAGATATAGTCGAAAATAAGGGTTATAGAGCCTATTATCTTGTAGGAAAGGAGTGCAATAACTCCGTAAGCCAAAGTCGTAGCTTAATTCTGATTACACCGTTGGATTCCTCTTGGCATTCTACATCAGAAAAAATCAAATCCACAAAGATATAGTCGAAAATAAAAGAGTTATTGAGCCTATTATCTTTTAGGAAAGAAGCGCAATAACTCCGTAAGCCGAGGTGGTAGCTCACTTCTGATTACACCGTTGGATTCGTCTTGGCATTTTAAATAAGAGAAAGTCAAATCCACAAAGATATAGTCGAAAATAAGTGTTATAGAGCCTATTATCTTGTAGGAAAGAAGTGCAATAACTCCGTAAGCCAAAGTCGTAGTTCAGTTCTGATTACACTGTTGGATTCGCCTTGACATTTTACATCAGAAAAGGTCAAATCCACAAAGATGTGGTCGAAAATAAAAGATACTCCGTTGAATTCGTCTTGGCATTTTACATCAGAAAGGGTCAAACTTACAAAGATGAAGTCAAAAATAAAAGAGTTATATAGCCCATTATCTTGTGGGAAAGGAGTGCAATAACTCCGTAAGCCGAAGTCGTAGCTCAATTCTGATTTTGCCGTTAGATTCGCCTTGACATTTTACATAAGAAAGGATCAAATCCACACAGATATAGTCGAAAATAAAAGAGTTATCGGGCCTATTATCTTTTAGGAAAGAGCCTATTATCTTGTAGGAAAGGAGTGCAATAACTTCGTAACCCGAAGTCGTAGCTCAATTCTGATTACACCGTTGGATTCGTCTTGGCATTCTACATCAGAAAAGATCAAATCCACAAAGATATAGTCGAGAATAAAAGAGGTATAAAGCCTATTATCTTGTGGGAAAGGAGTGCAATAACTCCGTAACCCGAACTCGTAGCTCAATTCTGATTACACCGTTGGATTCGCCTTGACATTTTACATCAGAAATGGTCAAATCCACAAAGATATAGTCGAAAATAAAAAAGTTATTGAGCCTATTATCTTGTAGGAAAAGAGTGCAACAACTCCGTAAACCGAAGTCGTGGCTCAATTCTGATTACACCGTTGGATTCGCCTTGACATTCTACACCAGAAGTGGTCAAATCCACAAAGCTATAGTCGAAAATAAGAGTTATAGAGACTATTATCTTTTAGGAAAGAAGCGTAATAACTCCGTCAGCCGAGGTGGTAGCTCACTTCTGATTACACCTTTGGATTCGTCTTGGCCTTTTACATTAGAAAAGGTCAAATCCACAAAGATGTAGTCGAAAATTAAAAAGTTATCGAGCCTATTATCTTGTGGGAAAAGAGTGCAACAACTCCTTAACCCGAAGTCGTAGCTCAATTCAGATTACACCGTTAGATTCGCCTTGACATTTTACATCAGAAACGGTCAAATCCACAAAGATATAGTCGAGAATAAAAGAGTTATCGAGCCTATTATCTTGTAGGAAAAGAGTGCAACAACTCCGTAAACCGAAGTCGTGGCTCAATTCTGATTACACCGTTGGATTCGCCTTGACATTCTACACCAGAAGTGGTCAAATCCACAAAGTTATAGTCAAAAATAAGAATTACAGAGACTATTATCTTTTAGGAAAGAAGCGCAATAACTCCGTAAGCCGAGGTGATAGCTCACTTCTGATTACACCGTTGGATTCTCCTTAGCATTCTACATCAGAAAAAATCAAATCCACAAGGATATAGTCGAAAGTAAAAGTGTTATCGAGCCTAATATCTTGTAGAGAAGAGGTGCAATGACTTTGTAACCCGAAGTCGTAGCTCAATTCTGATTACACCGTTGGATTCGCCTTCACATTTTACATCAGAAATGGTCAAATCCACAAAGATATAGTCGAAAAATAAGAATTATAGAGACTATTATCTTGTAGGAAAGAAGTACAATAACTCCGTAAGCCAAAGTCGTAGTTCAGCCCTGATTACACCGTTAAATTCGCCTTGACATTTTACATCAGAAAAGGTCAAATCCACAAAGATACAGTCAAAAATAAAAGAGTTATCAAGCCAATTATGTTTTAGGAATGGAGCACAATAACTCCGTAACCTGAAGTCGTAGCTCAATTCTGATTATACCGTTGGATTCGCCTTGACATTTTACACCAGAAGTGGTCAAATCCACAAAGATATAGTCGAAAATAAAAGAGTTATCGGGCCTATTATCTTTTAGGAAACGAGCACAATACCTCCGTAACCCGAAGTCGTAGCTCAATTCTGATTACACCGTTGGATTCGTCTTGGCATTCTACATCAGAAAAAATCAAATCCACAAAGATATAGTCGACAATAAAAGAGTTATTGAGCCTATTATCTTGTGGGAAAGGAGTGCAATAACTCCGTAACCCGAACTCGTAGCTCAATTCTGATTACACCGTTGGATTCGCCTTGACATTTTACATCAGAAATGGTCAAATCCACAAAGATATAGTCGAAAATAAAAAAGTTATTGAGCCTATTATCTTTTAGGAACGGAGCGCAATAACTCCGTAACCCGAGGTGGTAGCTCACTTCTGATTACACCGTTGGATTCGGCTTGGCATTTTAAATAAGAGAAAGTCAAATCCACAAAGATATAGTCGAAAATAAGAGTTATAGAGCCTATTATCTTGTAGGAAAGAAGTGCAATAACTCCGTAAGCCAAAGTCGTAGTTCAGTTCTGATTACACTGTTGGATTCGCCTTGACATTTTACATCAGAAAAGGTCAAATCCACAAAGATGTGGTCGAAAATAAAAGATACTCCGTTGAATTCGTCTTGGCATTTTACATCAGAAAGGGTCAAACTTACAAAGATGAAGTCAAAAATAAAAGAGTTATATAGCCCATTATCTTGTGGGAAAAGTGTGCAATAACTCCGTAAGCCGAAGTCGTAGCTCAATTCTGATTTTGCCGTTAGATTCGCCTTGACATTTTACATCAGAAATGGTCAAATCCACAAAGATATAGTCGAAAAATAAGAATTATAGAGACTATTATCTTGTTAGAAAGAAGTGCAATAACTCCGTAAGCCGAGGTGGTAGCTCACTTCTGATTACACCGTTGGATTCTCCTTGGCATTCTACATCAGAAAAAATCAAATCCACAAGGATATAGTCGAAAGTAAAAGTGTTATCGAGCCTAATATCTTGTAGAGAAGAGGTGCAATGACTTCGTAACCCGAAGTCGTAGCTCAATTCTGATTACACCGTTGGATTCGCCTTCACATTTTACATCAGAAATGGTCAAATCCACAAAGATATAGTCGAAAAATAAGAATTATAGAGACTATTATCTTGTAAAAAAGAAGTGCAATAACTCCGTAAGCCAAAGTCGTAGTTCAGCTCTGATTACACCGTTAGATTCGCCTTGACATTTTACACCAGAAATGGTCAAATCCACAAAGATATAGTCGAAAATAAAAAAGTTATAGAGCTTATTATTTTGTGGGAAAGGAGTGCAATAACTCCGTAACCCGAAGTCGTAGCTCAATTCTGATTACACCGTTGGATTCGCCTTGACATTTTTCACCAGAAATGGTCAAATCCACAAAGTTATAGTCAAAAATAAGAATTACAGAGACTATTATCTTTTAGGAAAGAAGCGCAATAACTCCGTAAGCCGAGGTGGTAGCTCACTTCTGATTACACCGTTGGATTCTCCTTGGCATTCTACATCAGAAAAAATCAAATCCACATGGATATAGTCGAAAGTAAAAGTGTTATCGAGCCTAATATCTTGTAGAGAAGAGGTGCAATGACTTCGTAACCCGAAGTCGTAGCTCAATTCTGATTACACCGTTGGATTCGTCTTGACATTTTACATCAGAAAGGGTCAAATCCACAAAGATATAGTCGAAAATAAAAGAGTTATTGAGCCTATTATCTTTTAAGAAAGAAGCGCAATAACTCCGTAAGCCGAGGTGGTAGCTCACTTCTGATTACACCGTTGGATTCGGCTTGGCATTTTAAATAAGAGAAAGTCAAATCCACAAAGATATAGTCGAAAATAAGAGTTATAGAGCCTATTATCTTGTAGGAAAGAAGTGCAATAACTCCGTAAGCCAAAGTCGTAGTTCAGTTCTGATTACACTGTTGGATTCGCCTTGACATTTTACATCAGAAAAGGTCAAATCCACAAAGATGTGGTCGAAAATAAAAGATACTCCGTTGAATTCGTCTTGGCATTTTACATCAGAAAGGGTCAAACTTACAAAGATGAAGTCAAAAATAAAAGAGTTATATAGCCCATTATCTTGTGGGAAAAGTGTGCAATAACTCCGTAAGCCGAAGTCGTAGCTCAATTCTGATTTTGCCGTTAGATTCGCCTTGACATTTTACATCAGAAAGGATCAAATCCACAAAGATATAGTCGAAAATAAAAGAGTTATCGGGCCTATTATCTTTTAGGAAAGAGCCTATTATCTTGTAGGAAAGGAGTGCAATAACTTCGTAACCCGAAGTCGTAGCTCAATTCTGATTACACCCTTGGATTCGTCTTGTCATTCTACATCAGAAAAGATCAAATCCACAAAGATATAGTCGAGAATAAAAGAGTTATAAAGCCTATTATCTTGTGGGAAAGGAGTGCAATAACTCCGTAACCCGAACTCGCAGCTCAATTCTGATTACACCGTTGGATTCGCCTTGACATTCTACACCAGAAGTGGTCAAATCCACAATGCTATAGTCGAAAATAAGAGTTATAGAGACTATTATCTTTTAGGAAAGAAGCGCAATAACTCCGTCAGCCGAGGTGGTAGCTCACTTCTGATTACACCTTTGGATTCGTCTTGGCCTTTTACATTAGAAAAGGTCAAATCCACAGAGATGTAGTCGAAAATTAAAAAGTTATCGAGCCTATTATCTTGTGGGAAAGGAGTGCAACAACTCCTTAACCCGAAGTCGTAGCTCAATTCTGATTACACCGTTAGATTCGCCTTGACATTTTACATCAGAAACGGTCAAATCCACAAAGATATAGTCGAGAATAAAAGAGTTATCGAGCCTATTATCTTTTAGGAAAAGAGTGCAACAACTCCGTAAACCGAAGTCGTAGCTCCATTCTGATTACACCGTTGGATTCTCATTGGCATTCTACATCAGAAAAAATCAAATCCACAAAGAAATAGTCGAAAATAAGAGTTATAGAGCCTATTCTCTTGTAGGAATGGAGCACAATAACTCCGTAACCTGAAGTCGTAGCTCAATTCTGATTACACCGTTGGATTCGCCTTGACATTTTACATCAGAAAGGGTCAAATCCACAAAGATATAGTCGAAAATAAAAGAGTTATCGAGCCTAATATCTTGTAGGAATGGAGTGCAATAACTCCGTAAACCGAAGTCGTAGCTCAATTCTGATTACACCTTTGGATTCGCCTTGACATTTTACATCAGAAATGGGTAAATTTACAAAGATATTGTCGAAAATAAAGGAGTTATCGAGCCTATTATCTTTAAGTAAAAGAGCACAATAACTCCGTAACCTGAAGTCGTAGCTCAATTCTGATTACACCGTTGGATTCGTCTTGGCATTTTAATTTAGAGAAAGTCAAATCCACAAAGAGATAGTCGAAAAATAAGAATTATAGAGCCTATTATCCTGTAGGAAAGAAGTGCAATAACTCCGTAAGCCAAAGTCGTAGTTCAGCTCTGATTACACCGTTAGATTCGCCTTGACATTTTACATCAGAAAAGGTCAAATCCACAAAGATATAGTCAAAAATAAAAGAGTTATCAAGCCTATTATATTTTAGGAATGGAGCACAATAACTCCGTAACCTGAAGTCGTAGCTCAATTCTGATTACATCGTTGGATTCTCCCTGACATTTTACATCAGAAAGGGGTAAATTTACAAAGATATAGTCGAAAATAAAAGAGTTATCGGGCCTATTATCTTTTAGGAAAGAGCCTATTATCTTGTAGGAAAGGAGTGCAATAACTTCGTAACCCGAAGTCGTAGCTCAATTCTGATTACACCGTTGGATTCGTCTTGGCATTCTACATCAGAAAAGATCAAACCCACAAAGATATAGTCGAAAATAAAAAAGTTATTGAGCCTATTATCTTTTAGGAACGGAGCGCAATAACTCCGTAACCCGAGGTGGTAGCTCAATTCTGATTACACCGTTACATTCGCCTTGACATTCTACACCAGAAGTGGTCAAATCCACAAAGATATAGTCGAAAATAAGAGTTATAGGGCCTATTATCTTTTAGGAAAGAAGCGAAATAACTCCGTGACCCGAAGTCGTAGCTTAATTCTGATTACACCGTTGCACTCGCCTTGACATTTTACATCAGAAAAGGTCAAATTTACAAAGATGAAGTCAAAAATAAAAGAGTTATATAGCCTATTATCTTGTAGGAAAAGAGTGCAACAACTCCGTAAACCGAAGTCGTAGCTCAATTCTGATTACATCGTTGGATTCTCCCTGACATTTTACATCAGAAAGGGGTAAATTTACAAAGATATAGTCGAAAATAAAAGAGTTATCGGGCCTATTATCTTTTAGGAAAGAGCCTATTATCTTGTAGGAAAGGAGTGCAATAACTTCGTAACCCGAAGTCGTAGCTCAATTCTGATTACACCGTTGGATTCGTCTTGGCATTCTACATCAGAAAAGATCAAACCCACAAAGATATAGTCGAAAATAAAAAAGTTATTGAGCCTATTATCTTTTAGGAACGGAGCGCAATAACTCCGTAACCCGAGGTGGTAGCTCAATTCTGATTACACCGTTACATTCGCCTTGACATTCTACACCAGAAGTGGTCAAATCCACAAAGATATAGTCGAAAATAAGAGTTATAGGGCCTATTATCTTTTAGGAAAGAAGCGAAATAACTCCGTGACCCGAAGTCGTAGCTTAATTCTGATTACACCGTTGCACTCGCCTTGACATTTTACATCAGAAAAGGTCAAATTTACAAAGATGAAGTCAAAAATAAAAGAGTTATCGGGCCTATTATCTTTTAGGTAAAGAGTGCAACAACTCCGTAAACCGAAATCGTAGCTCAATTCTGATTACACCGTTGAATTCTCCCTGACATTTTACATCAGAAGGGGGTAAATCCACAAAGATATAGTCATAAATAAAAGAGTTATCGGGCCTATTATCTTTTAGGAAAGGAGCACAATAACTCCGTAACCTGAAGTCGTGACTCAATTCTGATTACACAGTTGGATTCGCCTTGACATTTTACATCAGAAAAGGATAAATGTACAAAGAGATAGTCGAAAATAAAAGACTTATCGAGACTACTATCTTGTAGTATAAGAGTGCAATAACTTCGTAACCCGAAGTCGTAGCTCAATTCTAATTACACCGTTAGATTCGCCTTGAAATTTTACTTCCAAAAGGGTCAAACCCACAAAGATATAGTCGAAAGTAAAAGAGTTATCGGGCCTATTATCTTTTAGGAAAGAAGCGCAATAACTCCGTAACCTGAAGCCGTAGCTCAATTCTGATTACACCGTTGGATTCGTCTTCACATTTTACATCAGAAAGGGGGAAATCCACAAAGATATAGTCGAAAATAAAAGAGTTATCGAGCCTAATATCTTGTAGGAATGGAGTGCAATAACTTCGTAACCCGAAGTCGTAGCTCAATTCTAATTAGACCGTTAGATTCGCCTTGAAATTTTACATCCGAAAGGGTCAAACCCACAAAGATATAGTCGAAAGTAAAAGAGTTATCGGACCTATTATGTTGTAGGAAAGGAGTGCAATAACTCCGTAAGCCGAAGTCGTAGCTCAATTCTGATTACACCGTTAGATTCGCCCTGACATTTTACATCAGAGAGGATCAAATCCACAAAGATATAGTCGAAAATAAAAGAGTTATAGAGCTTATTATTTTGTGGGAAAGGAGTTCAATAACTCCGTAACCCGAACTCATAGCTCAATTCTGATTACACCGTTGGATTTGCCTTGACATTTTACATCAGAAAAGGTCAAATCCACAAAGATATAGTCGAAAATAAGAGTTATAGAGACTATTATCTTTTAGGAACGGAGCGCAATAACTCCGTAACCCGAGGTGGTAGCTCAATTCTGATTACACCGTTGGATTCTTCTTGGCATTCTACATCAGAAACAATTAAATCCACAAAGATATAGTCAAAAATAAAAGAGTTATCAAACCTATTATGTTTTAGGAATGGAGCACAATAACTCCGTAACCTGAAGTCGTAGCTCAATTCTGATTACACCGTTGGATTCTCCCTGACATTTTACATCAGAAAGGGGTAAATTTATAAAGATATAGTCGAAAATAAAAGAGTTATCGAGCCTATTATCTTTTAGGAACGGAGCGCAATAACTCCGTAACCCGAGGTGGTAGCTCAATTCTGATTACACCGTTGGATTCTTCTTGGCATTCTACATCAGAAACAACTAAATCCACAAAGATATAGTCAAAAATAAAAGACTTATCGAGACTACTATCTTGTAGTATAAGAGTGCAATAACATCGTGACCCGAAGTCCTAGCTCAATTCTGATTACACCGTTAGATTCGCCTTGACATTTTACATCAGAAAGGGTCAAATCCACAAAGATATAGTCGAAAATAAAAAAGTTATCGGGCCTATTATCTTTTAGGAAAAGGCCTACTATCTTGTAGAAAAGGAGTGCAACAACTCCGTAAGCCGAAGTCGTAGCTCAATTCTGATTACACCGTTGGATTCGCCTTCACATTTTACATCAGAAATGGTCAAATCCACAAAGATATAGTCGAAAATAAAAGAGTTATCGAGCCTATTATCTTTTAGGAACGGAGCGCAATAACTCCGTAACCCGAGGTGGTAGCTCAATTCTGATTACACCGTTGGATTCTTCTTGGCATTCTACATCAGAAACAATTAAATCCACAAAGATATAGTCAAAAATAAAAGACTTATCGAGACTACTATCTTGTAGTATAAGAGTGCAATAACATCGTGACCCGAAGTCCTAGCTCAATTCTGATTACACCGTTAGATTCGCCTTGACATTTTACATCAGAAAGGGTCAAATCCACAAAGATATAGTCGAAAATAAAAAAGTTATCGGGCCTATTATCTTTTAGGAAAAGGCCTACTATCTTGTAGAAAAGGAGTGCAACAACTCCGTAAGCCGAAGTCGTAGCTCAATTCTGATTACACCGTTGGATTCTCCCTGACATTTTACATCAGAAAGGGGTAAATTTATAAAGATATAGTCGAAAATAAAAGAGTTATCGAGCCTATTATCTTTTAGGAACGGAGCGCAATAACTCCGTAACCCGAGGTGGTAGCTCAATTCTGATTATACCGTTGGATTCTTCTTGGCATTCTACATCAGAAACAATTAAATCCACAAAGATATAGTCAAAAATAAAAGACTTATCGAGACTACTATCTTGTAGTATAAGAGTGCAATAACATCGTGACCCGAAGTCCTAGCTCAATTCTGATTACACCGTTAGATTCGCCTCGACATTTTACATCAGAAAGGGTCAAATCCACAAAGATATAGTCGAAAATAAAAGAGTTATCGAGCCTATTATCTTGTGGGAAAGAAGTGCAACAACTCCGTAACCCGAAGTCGTGGCTCAATTCTGATTACACCGTTGGATTCGCCTTCACATTTTACACCAGAAATGGTCAAATCCACAAAGATATAGTCGAAAATAAGAGTTATAGAGACTATTATCTTTTAGGAAAGAAGCGCAATAACTCCGTAAGCCGAGGTGGTAGCTCACTTCTGATTACACCTTTAGATTCGTCTTGGCCTTTTACATTAGAAAAGGTCAAATCCACAGAGATGTAGTCGAAAATTAAATAGTTATCGAGCCTATTATCTTGTGGGAAAGGAGTGCAACAACTCCGTAACCCGAAGTCGTAGCTCACTTCTGATTACACCTTTGGATTCGTCTTGGCCTTTTACATTAGAAAAGGTCAAATCCACAGAGATGTAGTCGAAAATTAAAGAGTTATCGAGCCTATTATCTTGTGGGAAAGGAGTGCAATAACTCCGTAAGCCGAAGTCGTAGCTCAGTTCTGATTACACCGTTGGCTTTGTCTTGGCATTTTACATCAGAAAAGGTCAAATCCACAAAGATATAGTCGAAAATAAGAGTTATAGAAGCTATTATCTTTTAGGAAAAGAGCACAATAACTCCGTAACCTGAAGTCATAGCTCAATTTTGACTACACCGTTGGATTCTTCTTGGCATTCTACATCAGAAAAAATCAAATCCACAAGGATATAGTCGAAAGTAAAAGTGTTATCGAGCCTAATATCTTGTAGAGAGGAGGTGCAATGACTTCGTAACCCGAAGTCGTAGCTCAATTCTGATTACACCGTTGGATTCGCCTTGACATTTTACACCAGAAATGGTCAAATCCTCAAAGATATAGTCGAAAATAAGAGTTATAGAAGCTATTATCTTTTAGGAAAGGAGCACAATAACTCCGTAACCTGAAGTCATAGCTCAATTTTGACTACACCGTTGGATTCTTCTTGGCATTCTACATCAGAAAAAATCAAATCCACAAGGATATAGTCGAAAGTAAAAGTGTTATCGAGCCTAATATCTTGTAGAGAGGAGGTGCAATGACTTCGTAACCCGAAGTCGTAGCTCAATTCTGATTACACCGTTGGATTCGCCTTCACATTTTACATCAGAAATGGTCAAATCCACAAAGATATAGTCGAAAAATAAGAATTATAGAGCCTATTATCTTGTAGGAAAGAAGTGCAATAACTCCGTAAGCCAAAGTCGTAGTTCAGCTCTGATTACACCGTTAGATTCGCCTTGACATTTTACATCAGAAAAGGTCAAATCCACAAAGATATAGTCAAAAATAAAAGAGTTAACAAGCCTATTATGTTTTAGGAATGGAGCACAATAACTCCGTAACCTGAAGTCGTAGCTCAATTCTGATTACACCGTTGGATTCGTCTTGACATTTTACATCAGAAAGGGTCAAATCCACAAAGATATAGTCGAAAATAAAAGAGTTATCGAGCCTATTATCTTTAAGTAAAAGAGCACAATAACTCCGTAACCTGAAGTCGTAGCTCAATTCTGATTACAAAGTTGGATTCGTCTTGGCATTTTAAATTAGAGAAAGTCAAATCCACAAAGATATAGTCGAAAAATAAGAATTATAGAGCCTATTATCTTTTAGGAACGGAGCGCAATAACTCCGTAACCCGAGTTGGTAGCTCAATTCTAATTACACCGTTGGATTCTTCTTGGCATTCTATATCAGAAAAAAATAAATCCACAAAGATATAGTCATAAATAAAGGAGTTATCGAGCCTATTATCTTTTAGGAAAGGAGCACAATAACTCCGTAACCTGAAGTCGTAGCTCAATTCTGATTACACCGTTGGATTCTACCTGACATTTTACATCAGAATGGGGTAAATTTACACAGATATAGTCGAAAATAAAAGAGTTATCGGGCCTATTATCTTTTAGGAAAGAGCACAGTAACTCCGTAACCTGAAGTCGTAGCTCAATTCTGATTACACCGTTGGATTCGTCTTGATATTTTACATCAGAAAAGGTCAAATCCACAAAGATATAGTCGAAAATAAGAGTTATAGAGCCTATTATCTTGAAGGAAAGAAGTGCTATAACTCCGAATGTCGAAGTCGTAGCTCAATTCTGATTATACCGTTGGATTCTTCTTGGCATTCTACATCAGAAACAATTAAATCCACAAAGATATAGTCAAAAATAAAAGACTTATCGAGACTACTATCTTGTAGTATAAGAGTGCAATAACATCGTGACCCGAAGTCCTAGCTCAATTCTGATTACACCGTTAGATTCGCCTTGACATTTTACATCAGAAAGGGTCAAATCCACAAAGATATAGTCGAAAATAAAAAAGTTATCGGGCCTATTATCTTTTAGGAAAAGGCCTACTATCTTGTAGAAAAGGAGTGCAACAACTCCGTAAGCCGAAGTCGTAGCTCAATTCTGATTACACCGTTGGATTCGCCTTCACATTTTACATCAGAAATGGTCAAATCCACAAAGATATAGTCGAAAATAAGAGTTATAGAGACTATTATCTTTTAGGAACGGAGCGCAATAACTCCGTAACCCGAGGTGGTAGCTCAATTCTGATTACACCGTTGGATTCTTCTTGGCATTCTACATCAGAAACAATTAAATCCACAAAGATATAGTCAAAAATAAAAGACTTATCGAGACTACTATCTTGTAGTATAAGAGTGCAATAACATCGTGACCCGAAGTCCTAGCTCAATTCTGATTACACCGTTAGATTCGCCTCGTCATTTTACATCAGAAAGGGTCAAATCCACAAAGATATAGTCGAAAATAAAAGAGATATCGAGCCTATTATCTTGTGGGAAAGAAGTGCAACAACTCCGTAACCCGAAGTCGTGGCTCAATTCTGATTACACCGTTGGATTCGCCTTCACATTTTACACCAGAAATGGTCAAATCCACAAAGATATAGTCGAAAATAAGAGTTATAGAGACTATTATCTTTTAGGAAAGAAGCGCAATAACTCCGTAAGCCGAGGTGGTAGCTCACTTCTGATTACACCTTTAGATTCGTCTTGGCCTTTTACATTAGAAAAGGTCAAATCCACAGAGATGTAGTCGAAAATTAAATAGTTATCGAGCCTATTATCTTGTGGGAAAGGAGTGCAACAACTCCGTAACCCGAAGTCGTAGCTCACTTCTGATTACACCTTTGGATTCGTCTTGGCCTTTTACATTAGAAAAGGTCAAATCCACAGAGATGTAGTCGAAAATTAAAGAGTTATCGAGCCTATTATCTTGTGGGAAAGGAGTGCAATAACTCCGTAAGCCGAAGTCGCAGCTCAGTTCTGATTACACCGTTGGCTTTGTCTTGGCATTTTACATCAGAAAAGGTCAAATCCACAAAGATATAGTCGAAAATAAGAGTTATTGAAGCTATTATCTTTTAGGAAAGGAGCACAATAACTCCGTAACCTGAAGTCATAGCTCAATTTTGACTACACCGTTGGATTCTTCTTGGCATTCTACATCAGAAAAAATCAAATCCACAAGGATATAGTCGAAAGTAAAAGTGTTATCGAGCCTAATATCTTGTAGAGAGGAGGTGCAATGACTTCGTAACCCGAAGTCGTAGCTCAATTCTGATTACACCGTTGGATTCGCCTTGACATTTTACACCAGAAATGGTCAAATCCACAAAGATATAGTCGAAAATAAGAGTTATAGAAGCTATTATCTTTTAGGAAAGGAGCACAATAACTCCGTAACCTGAAGTCATAGCTCAATTTTGACTACACCGTTGGATTCTTCTTGGCATTCTACATCAGAAAAAATCAAATCCACAAGGATATAGTCGAAAGTAAAAGTGTTATCGAGCCTAATATCTTGTAGAGAGGAGGTGCAATGACTTCGTAACCCGAAGTCGTAGCTCAATTCTGATTACACCGTTGGATTCGCCTTCACATTTTACATCAGAAATGGTCAAATCCACAAAGATATAGTCGAAAATAAAAAAGTTATCGGGCCTATTATCTTTTAGGAAAAGGCCTATTATCTTGTAGAAAAGGAGTGCAACAACTCCGTAAGCCGAAGTCGTAGCTCAATTCTGATTACGCCGTTAGATTCGCCTTGACATTTTACTTCAGAAAAGGTCAAATCCACAAAGATATAGTCGAAATTAAGAGTTATAGAGCCTATTATCTTGTAGGAAAAGAGTGCAATAACTCCGTAAGCCAAAGTCGTAGCTTAATTCTGATTACACCGTTGGATTCCTCCTGGCATTCTACATCAGAAAAAATCAAATCCACAAAGATATAGTCGAAAATAAAAGAGTTATTGAGCCTATTATCTTTTAGGAAAGAAGCGCAATAACTCCGTAAGCCGAGGTGGTAGCTCACTTCTGATTACACCGTTGGATTAGTCTTGGCATTTTAAATAAGAGAAAGTCAAATCCACAAAGATATAGTCGAAAATAAGAGTTATAGAGCCTATTATCTTGTAGGAAAGAAGTGCAATAACTCTGTAAGCCAAAGCCGTAGTTCAGTTCTGATTACACTGTTGGATTCGCCTTGACATTTTACATCAGAAAAGGTCAAATCCACAAAGATGTGGTCGAAAATAGAAGATACTCCGTTGAATTCGTCTTGGCATTTTACATCAGAAAGGGTCAAACTTACAAAGATGAAGTCAAAAATAAAAGAGTTATATAGCCTATTATCTTGTGGGAAAAGAGTGCAATAACTCCGTAAGCCGAAGTCGTAGCTCAACTCTGATTACACTGTTGGATTCGCCTTGACATTTTACATCAGAGAAGGTTAAATTCACAAAGATGAAGTCAAAAATAAAGGAGTTATAGAGTCTATTATCTTGTGGGAAAGGAGTGCAATAACTGCGTAAGCCGAAGTCGTAGCTCAATTCCGATTACGCCGTTGGATTCGCCTTGACATTTTACATCAGAAATGGTCAAATCCACAAAGATATAGTCGAAAATAAGAGTTACAGAGACTATTATCTTTTAGGAAAGAAGCGCAATAACTCCGTAAGCCGAGGTGGTAGCTCACTTCTGATTACACCGTTGGATTCTCCTTGGCATTCTACATCAGAAAAAATCAAATCCACAAAGATATAGTTGAAAATAAAAGAGTTATAGAGCTTATTATTTTGTGGGAAAGGAGTTCAATAACTCCGTAACCCGAACTCATAGCTCAATTCTGATTACACCGTTGGATTTGCCTTGACATTTTACATCAGAAAAGGTCAAATCCACAAAGATATAGTCAAAAATAAAAGAGTTATCAAACCTATTATGTTTTAGGAATGGAGCACAATAACTCCGTAACCTGAAGTCGTAGCTCAATTCTGATTACACCGTTGGATTCTCCCTGACATTTTACATCAGAAAGGGGTAAATTTATAAAGATATAGTCGAAAATAAAAGAGTTATCGAGCCTATTATCTTTTAGGAACGGAGCGCAATAACTCCGTAACCCGAGGTGGTAGCTCAATTCTGATTACACCGTTGGATTCTTCTTGGCATTCTACATCAGAAACAATTAAATCCACAAAGATATAGTCAAAAATAAAAGACTTATCGAGACTACTATCTTGTAGTATAAGAGTGCAATAACATCGTGACCCGAAGTCCTAGCTCAATTCTGATTACACCGTTAGATTCGCCTTGACATTTTACATCAGAAAGGGTCAAATCCACAAAGATATAGTCGAAAATAAGAGTTATAGAGACTATTATCTTGTAGGAAAGGAGTGCAATAACTCCGTAAGCCAAAGTCGTAGCTTAATTCTGATTACACCGTTGGATTCCTCCTGGCATTCTACATCAGAAAAAATCAAATCCACAAAGATATAGTCGAAAATAAAAGAGTTATTGAGCCTATTATCTTTTAGGAAAGAAGCGCAATAACTCCGTAAGCCGAGGTGGTAGCTCACTTCTGATTACACCGTTGGATTAGTCTTGGCATTTTAAATAAGAGAAAGTCAAATCCACAAAGATATAGTCGAAAATAAGAGTTATAGAGCCTATTATCTTGTAGGAAAGAAGTGCAATAACTCTGTAAGCCAAAGCCGTAGTTCAGTTCTGATTACACTGTTGGATTCGCCTTGACATTTTACATCAGAAAAGGTCAAATCCACAAAGATGTGGTCGAAAATAGAAGATACTCCGTTGAATTCGTCTTGGCATTTTACATCAGAAAGGGTCAAACTTACAAAGATGAAGTCAAAAATAAAAGAGTTATATAGCCTATTATCTTGTGGGAAAAGAGTGCAATAACTCCGTAAGCCGAAGTCGTAGCTCAACTCTGATTACACTGTTGGATTCGCCTTGACATTTTACATCAGAGAAGGTTAAATTCACAAAGATGAAGTCAAAAATAAAGGAGTTATAGAGTCTATTATCTTGTGGGAAAGGAGTGCAATAACTGCGTAAGCCGAAGTCGTAGCTCAATTCCGATTACGCCGTTGGATTCGCCTTGACATTTTACATCAGAAATGGTCAAATCCACAAAGATATAGTCGAAAATAAGAGTTACAGAGACTATTATCTTTTAGGAAAGAAGCGCAATAACTCCGTAAGCCGAGGTGGTAGCTCACTTCTGATTACACCGTTGGATTCTCCTTGGCATTCTACATCAGAAAAAATCAAATCCACAAAGATATAGTTGAAAATAAAAGAGTTATAGAGCTTATTATTTTGTGGGAAAGGAGTTCAATAACTCCGTAACCCGAACTCATAGCTCAATTCTGATTACACCGTTGGATTTGCCTTGACATTTTACATCAGAAAAGGTCAAATCCACAAAGATATAGTCAAAAATAAAAGAGTTATCAAACCTATTATGTTTTAGGAATGGAGCACAATAACTCCGTAACCTGAAGTCGTAGCTCAATTCTGATTACACCGTTGGATTCTCCCTGACATTTTACATCAGAAAGGGGTAAATTTATAAAGATATAGTCGAAAATAAAAGAGTTATCGAGCCTATTATCTTTTAGGAACGGAGCGCAATAACTCCGTAACCCGAGGTGGTAGCTCAATTCTGATTACACCGTTGGATTCTTCTTGGCATTCTACATCAGAAACAATTAAATCCACAAAGATATAGTCAAAAATCAAAGACTTATCGAGACTACTATCTTGTAGTATAAGAGTGCAATAACATCGTGACCCGAAGTCCTAGCTCAATTCTGATTACACCGTTAGATTCGCCTTGACATTTTACATCAGAAAGGGTCAAATCCACAAAGATATAGTCGAAAATAAGAGTTATAGAGACTATTATCTTTTAGGAAAGAAGCGCAATAACTCCGTAAGCCGAGGTGGTAGCTCACTTCTGATTACACCTTTAGATTCGTCTTGGCCTTTTACATTAGAAAAGGTCAAATCCACAGAGATGTAGTCGAAAATTAAATAGTTATCGAGCCTATTATCTTGTGGGAAAGGAGTGCAACAACTCCGTAACCCGAAGTCGTAGCTCACTTCTGATTACACCTTTGGATTCGTCTTGGCCTTTTACATTAGAAAAGGTCAAATCCACAGAGATGTAGTCGAAAATTAAAGAGTTATCGAGCCTATTATCTTGTGGGAAAGGAGTGCAATAACTCCGTAAGCCGAAGTCGTAGCTCAGTTCTGATTACACCGTTGGCTTTTTCTTGGCATTTTACATCAGAAAAGGTCAAATCCACAAAGATATAGTCGAAAATAAGAGTTATAGAAGCTATTATCTTTTAGGAAAAGAGCACAATAACTCCGTAACCTGAAGTCATAGCTCAATTTTGACTACACCGTTGGATTCTTCTTGGCATTCTACATCAGAAAAAATCAAATCCACAAGGATATAGTCGAAAGTAAAAGTGTTATCGAGCCTAATATCTTGTAGAGAGGAGGTGCAATGACTTCGTAACCCGAAGTCGTAGCTCAATTCTGATTACACCGTTGGATTCGCCTTCACATTTTACATCAGAAATGGTCAAATCCACAAAGATATAGTCGAAAAATAAGAATTATAGAGCCTATTATCTTTTAGGAACGGAGCGCAATAACTCCGTAACCCGAGTTGGTAGCTCAATTCTAATTACACCGTTGGATTCTTCTTGGCATTCTATATCAGAAAAAAATAAATCCACAAAGATATAGTCATAAATAAAGGAGTTATCGAGCCTATTATCTTTTAGGAAAGGAGCACAATAACTCCGTAACCTGAAGTCGTAGCTCAATTCTGATTACACCGTTGGATTCGTCTTGATATTTTACATCAGAAAAGGTCAAATCCACAAAGATATAGTCGAAAATAAGAGTTATAGAGCCTATTATCTTGAAGGAAAGAAGTGCTATAACTCCGAATGTCGAAGTCGTAGCTCAATTCTGATTATACCGTTGGATTCTTCTTGGCATTCTACATCAGAAACAATTAAATCCACAAAGATATAGTCAAAAATAAAAGACTTATCGAGACTATTATCTTGTAGTATAAGAGTGCAATAACTTCGTAACCCGAAGTCCTAGCTCAATTCTGATTACACCGTTAGATTCGCCTTGACATTTTACATCAGAAAGGGTCAAATCCACAAAGATATAGTCGAAAATAAAAGAGTTATCGGGCCTATTATCTTTTAGGAAAGAGCCTATTATCTTGTAGGAAAGGAGTGCAATAACTTCGTAACCCGAAGTCGTAGCTCAATTCTGATTACACCGTTGGATTCGTCTTGGCATTCTACATCAGAAAAGGTCAAACCCACAAAGATATAGTCGAGAATAAAAGAGTTATAGAGCCTATTATCTTGTGGGAAAGGAGTGCAATAACTCTGTAACCCGAACTCGTAGCTCAATTCTGATTACACCGTTACATTCGCCTTGACATTTTACATCTGAAAGGGTCAAACCCACAAAGATATAGTCGAAAGTAAAAGAGTAATCGGACCTAATATCTTGTAGGAAAGGAGTGCAATAACTTCGTAACCCAAAGTCGTAGCTTAATTCTGATTACACCGTTGGATTCTTCTTGGCATTCTACATCAAAAAAAAAGTTAAATCCACAAAGATATAGTCAAAAATATAAGAGTTATCGAGCCTATTATCTTTTAGGAAAGAGCCTACTATCTTGTAGAAAAGCAGTGCAATAACTCCGTAAGCCGAAATCGTAGCTCAATTCTGATTACACCGTTAGATTCGCCTTGACATTTTACATCAGAGAGGGTCAAATCCACAAAGATATAGTCGAAAATAAGAGTTATAGAGCCTATTATCTTGTAGGAAAGGAGTGCAATAACTCCGTAAGCCAAAGTCGTAGCTTAATTCTGATTACACCGTTGGATTCCTCTTGGCATTCTACATCAGAAAAAATCAAATCCACAAAGATATAGTCGAAAATAAAAGAGTTATTGAGCCTATTATCTTTTAGGAAAGAAGCGCAATAACTCCGTAAGCCGAGGTGGTAGCTCACTTCTGATTACACCGTTGGATTCGTCTTGGCATTTTAAATAAGAGAAAGTCAAATCCACAAAGATATAGTCGAAAATAAGAGTTATAGAGCCTATTATCTTGTAGGAAAGAAGTGCAATAACTCCGTAAGCCAAAGTCGTAATTCAGTTCTGATTACACTGTTGGATTCGCCTTGACATTTTACATCAGAAAAGGTCAAATCCACAAAGATGTGGTCGAAAATAAAAGATACTCCGTTGAATTCGTCTTGGCATTTTACATCAGAAAGGGTCAAACTTACAAAGATGAAGTCAAAAATAAAAGAGTTATATAGCCCATTATCTTGTGGGAAAAGAGTGCAATAACTCCGTAAGCCGAAGTCGTAGCTCAATTCTGATTTTGCCGTTAGATTCGCCTTGACATTTTACATCAGAAAGGATCAAATCCACAAAGATATAGTCGAAAATAAAAGAGTTATCGGGCCTATTATCTTTTAGGAAAGAGCCTATTATCTTGTAGGAAAGGAGTGCAATAACTTCGTCCCCCGAAGTCGTAGCTCAATTCTGATTACACCGTTGGATTCGTCTTGGCATTCTACATCAGAAAAGATCAAATACACAAAGATATAGTCGAGAATAAAAGAGTTATAAAGCCTATTATCTTGTAGGAAAAGAGTGCAACAACTCCGTAAACCGAAGTCGTGGCTCAATTCTGATTACACCGTTGGATTCGTCTTGGCATTCTACATCAGAAAAGGTCAAATCCACAAAGATATAGTCGAGAATAAAAGAGTTATAGAGCCTATTATCTTGTAGGAAAGGAGTGCAATAACTCTGTAACCCGAACTCGTAGCTCAATTCTGATTACACCGTTGGATTCGCCTTGACATTTTACATCAGAAATGGTCAAATCCACAAAGATATAGTCGAAAATAAAAAAGTTATTGAGCCTACAATCTTTTAGGAACGGAGCGCAATAACTCCGTAACCCGAGGTGGTAGCTCAATTCTGATTACACCGTTACATTCGCCTTGACATTTTACATCTGAAAGGGTCAAACCCACAAAGATATAGTCGAAAATAAGAGTTATAGAGACTATTATCTTTTAGGAAAGAAGCGCAATAACTCCGTCAGCCGAGGTGGTAGCTCACTTCTGATTACACCTTTGGATTCGTCTTGGCCTTTTACATTAGAAAAGGTCAAATCCACAAAGATATAGTCGAGAATAAAAGAGTTATCGAGCCTATTATCTTTAAGGAAAGGAGCACAATAACTCCGTAACGCGAGGTCGTAGCTCAATTCTGATTACACCGTTGCACTCGCCTTGACATTTTACATCAGAAAAGGTCAAATTTACAAAGATGAAGTCAAAAATAAAAGAGTTATATAGCCTATTATCTTGTAGGAAAAGAGTGCAACAACTCCGTAAACCGAAGTCGTAGCTCAATTTTGATTACACCTTTGGATTCGCCTTGACATTCTACATCAGAAAGGGTCAAACCCACAAAGATATAGTCGAAAGTAAAATAGTTATCGAACCTATTATCTTGTAGGAAAGGAGTGCAATAACTTCGTAACCCGAAGTCGTAGCTCAATTCCGATTACGCCTTTGGATTCGCCTTGACATTTTACATCAGAAATGGGTAAATTTACAAAGATATAGTCGGAAATAAAAGAGTTATCGAGCTTACTATCTTTAAGGAAAGGAGCACAATAACTCCGTAACCTGAAGTCGTAGCTCAATTCTGATTACACCGTTGGATTCTCCCTGACATTTTACATCAGAAAGGTAAATTTACAAAGATATAGTCGAAAATAAAAGAGTTATGGAGCCTATTATGTTTTAGGAATGGAGCCCAATAACTCCGTAACCTGAAGTCGTAGCTTAATTCTGATTACTCCCTTGGATTCGTCTTGGCATTTTACATCAGAGAAGGTCAAATCCACAAAGATATAGTTGAAAATAAGAGTTATTGAGCCTATTATCTTTTAGGAACGGAGCGCAATAACTCCGTAACCCGTGTAGCTCAATTCTGATTACACCGTTGGATTCTTCTTGGCATTCTATATCAGAAAAAATTAAATCCACAAAGATATAGTCATAAATAAAAGAGTTATCGAGCCTATTATCTTTTAGGAAAGGAGCACAATAGCTCCGTAACTTGAAGTCGTAGCTCAATTCTGATCACACCGTTGGATTAGTCTTGACATTTTACATCAGAAAGGGTCAAATCCACAAAGATATAGTCGAAAATAAAAGAGTTATCGGGCCTATTATCTTGTGGGAAAAGAGTGCAATAACTCCGTAAGCCGAAGTCGTAGCTCAATTCTGATTACATCGTTGGATTCTCCCTGACATTTTACATCAGAAAGGGGTAAATTTACAAAGATATAGTCGAAAATAAAAGAGTTATCGAGCCTATTATCTTTAAGGAAAGGAGCACAATAACTCCGTAAGCCGAAGTCGTAGCTCAATTCTGATTACACCGTTGGATTCGCCTTGACATTGTGCACCAGAAATGGTCAAATCCACAAAGATATAGTCGAAAATAAGAGTTATAGAAGCTATTATCTTTTAGGAAAGGAGCACAATAACTCCGTAACCTGAAGTCATAGCTCAATTTTGACTACACCGTTGGATTCTTCTTGGCATTCTACATCAGAAAAAATCAAATCCACAAGGATATAGTCGAAAGTAAAAGTGTTATCGAGCCTAATATCTTGTAGAGAGGAGGTGCAATGACTTCGTAACCCGAAGTCGCAGCTCAATTCTGATTACACCGTTGGATTCGCCTTGACATTTTACACCAGAAATGGTCAAATCCACAAAGATATAGTCGAAAATAAGAGTTATAGAAGCTATTATCTTTTAGGAAAGGAGCACAATAACTCCGTAACCTGAAGTCATAGCTCAATTTTGACTACACCGTTGGATTCTTCTTGGCATTCTACATCAGAAAAAATCAAATCCACAAGGATATAGTCGAAAGTAAAAGTGTTATCGAGCCTAATATCTTGTAGAGAGGAGGTGCAATGACTTCGTAACCCGAAGTCGTAGCTCAATTCTGATTACACCGTTGGATTCGCCTTCACATTTTACATCAGAAATGGTCAAATCCACAAAGATATAGTCGAAAAATAAGAATTATAGAGCCTATTATCTTTTAGGAACGGAGCGCAATAACTCCGTAACCCGAGTTGGTAGCTCAATTCTAATTACACCGTTGGATTCTTCTTGGCATTCTATATCAGAAAAAAATAAATCCACAAAGATATAGTCATAAATAAAGGAGTTATCGAGCCTATTATCTTTTAGGAAAGGAGCACAATAACTCCGTAACCTGAAGTCGTAGCTCAATTCTGATTACACCGTTGGATTCTACCTGACATTTTACATCAGAATGGGGTAAATTTACACAGATATAGTCGAAAATAAAAGAGTTATCGGGCCTATTATCTTTTAGGAAAGAGGACAGTAACTCCCTAACCTGAAGTCGTAGCTCAATTCTGATTACACCGTTGGATTCGTCTTGATATTTTACATCAGAAAAGGTCAAACCCACAAAGATATAGTCTAAAATAAGAGTTATAGAGCCTATTATCTTGAAGGAAAGAAGTGCTATAACTCCGAATGTCGAAGTCGTAGCTCAATTCTGATTATACCGTTGGATTCTTCTTGGCATTCTACATCAGAAACAATTAAATTCACAAAGATATAGTCAAAAATAAAAGACTTATCGAGACTATTATCTTGTAGTATAAGAGTGCAATAACTTCGTAACCCGAAGTCCTAGCTCAATTCTGATTACACCGTTAGATTCGCCTTGACATTTTACATCAGAAAGGGTCAAATCCACAAAGATATAGTCGAAAATAAAAGAGTTATCGGGCCTATTATCTTTTAGGAAAGAGCCTATTATCTTGTAGGAAAGGAGTGCAATAACTTCGTAACCCGAAGTCGTAGCTCAATTCTGATTACACCGTTGGATTCGTCTTGGCATTCTACATCAGAAAAGGTCAAATCCACAAAGATATAGTCGAGAATAAAAGAGTTATAGAGCCTATTATCTTGTGGGAAAGGAGTGCAATAACTCTGTAACCCGAACTCGTAGCTCAATTCTGATTACACCGTTACATTCGCCTTGACATTTTACATCTGAAAGGGTCAAACCCACAAAGATATAGTCGAAAGTAAAAGAGTAATCGGACCTAATATCTTGTAGGAAAGGAGTGCAATAACTTCGTAACCCAAAGTCGTAGCTTAATTCTGATTACACCGTTGGATTCTTCTTGGCATTCTACATCAAAAAAAAAGTTAAATCCACAAAGATATAGTCAAAAATATAAGAGTTATCGAGCCTATTATCTTTTAGGAAAGAGCCTACTATCTTGTAGAAAAGCAGTGCAATAACTCCGTAAGCCGAAATCGTAGCTCAATTCTGATTACACCGTTAGATTCGCCTTGACATTTTACATCAGAGAGGGTCAAATCCACAAAGATATAGTCGAAAATAAAAGAGTTATCGGGCCTATTATCTTTTAGGAAAGAGCCTATTATCTTGTAGGAAAGGAGTGCAATAACTTCGTAACCCGAAGTCGTAGCTCAATTCTGATTACACCGTTGGATTCGTCTTGGCATTCTACATCAGAAAAGGTCAAATCCACAAAGATATAGTCGAGAATAAAAGAGTTATAGAGCCTATTATCTTGTGGGAAAGGAGTGCAATAACTCTGTAACCCGAACTCGTAGCTCAATTCTGATTACACCGTTACATTCGCCTTGACATTTTACATCTGAAAGGGTCAAACCCACAAAGATATAGTCGAAAGTAAAAGAGTAATCGGACCTAATATCTTGTAGGAAAGGAGTGCAATAACTTCGTAACCCAAAGTCGTAGCTTAATTCTGATTACACCGTTGGATTCTTCTTGGCATTCTACATCAAAAAAAAAGTTAAATCCACAAAGATATAGTCAAAAATATAAGAGTTATCGAGCCTATTATCTTTTAGGAAAGAGCCTACTATCTTGTAGAAAAGCAGTGCAATAACTCCGTAAGCCGAAATCGTAGCTCAATTCTGATTACACCGTTAGATTCGCCTTGACATTTTACATCAGAGAGGGTCAAATCCACAAAGATATAGTCGAAAATAAGAGTTATAGAGCCTATTATCTTGTAGGAAAGGAGTGCAATAACTCCGTAAGCCAAAGTCGTAGCTTAATTCTGATTACACCGTTGGATTCCTCTTGGCATTCTACATCAGAAAAAATCAAATCCACAAAGATATAGTCGAAAATAAAAGAGTTATTGAGCCTATTATCTTTTAGGAAAGAAGCGCAATAACTCCGTAAGCCGAGGTGGTAGCTCACTTCTGATTACACCGTTGGATTCGTCTTGGCATTTTAAATAAGAGAAAGTCAAATCCACAAAGATATAGTCGAAAATAAGAGTTATAGAGCCTATTATCTTGTAGGAAAGAAGTGCAATAACTCCGTAAGCCAAAGTCGTAGTTCAGTTCTGATTACACTGTTGGATTCGCCTTGACATTTTACATCAGAAAAGGTCAAATCCACAAAGATGTGGTCGAAAATAAAAGATACTCCGTTGAATTCGTCTTGGCATTTTACATCAGAAAGGGTCAAACTTACAAAGATGAAGTCAAAAATAAAAGAGTTATATAGCCCATTATCTTGTGGGAAAAGAGTGCAATAACTCCGTAAGCCGAAGTCGTAGCTCAATTCTGATTTTGCCGTTAGATTCGCCTTGACATTTTACATCAGAAAGGATCAAATCCACAAAGATATAGTCGAAAATAAAAGAGTTATCGGGCCTATTATCTTTTAGGAAAGAGCCTATTATCTTGTAGGAAAGGAGTGCAATAACTTCGTCCTCCGAAGTCGTAGCTCAATTCTGATTACACCGTTGGATTCGTCTTGGCATTCTACATCAGAAAAGATCAAATACACAAAGATATAGTCGAGAATAAAAGAGTTATAAAGCCTATTATCTTGTAGGAAAAGAGTGCAACAACTCCGTAAACCGAAGTCGTGGCTCAATTCTGATTACACCGTTGGATTCGTCTTGGCATTCTACATCAGAAAAGGTCAAATCCACAAAGATATAGTCGAGAATAAAAGAGTTATAGAGCCTATTATCTTGTAGGAAAGGAGTGCAATAACTCTGTAACCCGAACTCGTAGCTCAATTCTGATTACACCGTTGGATTCGCCTTGACATTTTACATCAGAAATGGTCAAATCCACAAAGATATAGTCGAAAATAAGAGTTATAGAGACTATTATCTTTTAGGAAAGAAGCGCAATAACTCCGTCAGCCGAGGTGGTAGCTCACTTCTGATTACACCTTTGGATTCGTCTTGGCCTTTTACATTAGAAAAGGTCAAATCCACAAAGATATAGTCGAGAATAAAAGAGTTATCGAGCCTATTATCTTTAAGGAAAGGAGCACAATAACTCCGTAACGCGAGGTCGTAGCTCAATTCTGATTACACCGTTGCACTCGCCTTGACATTTTACATCAGAAAAGGTCAAATTTACAAAGATGAAGTCAAAAATAAAAGAGTTATATAGCCTATTATCTTGTAGGAAAAGAGTGCAACAACTCCGTAAACCGAAGTCGTAGCTCAATTTTGATTACACCTTTGGATTCGCCTTGACATTCTACATCAGAAAGGGTCAAACCCACAAAGATATAGTCGAAAGTAAAATAGTTATCGAACCTATTATCTTGTAGGAAAGGAGTGCAATAACTTCGTAACCCGAAGTCGTAGCTCAATTCCGATTACGCCTTTGGATTCGCCTTGACATTTTACATCAGAAATGGGTAAATTTACAAAGATATAGTCGGAAATAAAAGAGTTATCGAGCTTACTATCTTTAAGGAAAGGAGCACAATAACTCCGTAACCTGAAGTCGTAGCTCAATTCTGATTACACCGTTGGATTCTCCCTGACATTTTACATCAGAAAGGTAAATTTACAAAGATATAGTCGAAAATAAAAGAGTTATGGAGCCTATTATGTTTTAGGAATGGAGCCCAATAACTCCGTAACCTGAAGTCGTAGCTTAATTCTGATTACTCCCTTGGATTCGTCTTGGCATTTTACATCAGAAAAGGTCAAATCCACAAAGATATAGTTGAAAATAAGAGTTATTGAGCCTATTATCTTTTAGGAACGGAGCGCAATAACTCCGTAACCCGTGTAGCTCAATTCTGATTACACCGTTGGATTCTTCTTGGCATTCTATATCAGAAAAAATTAAATCCACAAAGATATAGTCATAAATAAAAGAGTTATCGAGCCTATTATCTTTTAGGAAAGGAGCACAATAGCTCCGTAACTTGAAGTCGTAGCTCAATTCTGATCACACCGTTGGATTAGTCTTGACATTTTACATCAGAAAGGGTCAAATCCACAAAGATATAGTCGAAAATAAAAGAGTTATCGGGCCTATTATCTTGTGGGAAAAGAGTGCAATAACTCCGTAAGCCGAAGTCGTAGCTCAATTCTGATTACATCGTTGGATTCTCCCTGACATTTTACATCAGAAAGGGGTAAATTTACAAAGATATAGTCGAAAATAAAAGAGTTATCGAGCCTATTATCTTTAAGGAAAGGAGCACAATAACTCCGTAAGCCGAAGTCGTAGCTCAATTCTGATTACACCGTTGGATTCGCCTTGACATTTTGCATTAGAAAAGGTCAAAACCACAAACATGTGGTCGAAAATTAAAGAGTTATCGAGCCTACTATCTTGTAGGAAAAGAGTGCAACAACTCCGTAAACCAAAATCGTAGCTCAATTCTGATTACACCGTAGGATTCGCCTTGACATTTTACATCAGAAACGGTCAAATCCACAAAGATATAGTCGAAAATAAAAGAGTTATCGGGCCTATTATCTTGTGGGAAAAGAGTGCAATAACTCCGTAAGCCGAAGTCGTAGCTCAATTCTGATTACATCGTTGGATTCTCCCTGACATTTTACATCAGAAAGGGGTAAATTTACAAAGATATAGTCGAAAATAAAAGAGTTATCGAGCCTATTATCTTTAAGGAAAGGAGCACAATAACTCCGTAAGCCGAAGTCGTAGCTCAATTCTGATTACACCGTTGGACTCGCCTTGACATTTTACTTCAGAAAAGGTCAAACTTACAAAGATGAAGTCAAAAATAAAAGAGTTATATAGAATATTATCTTGTGGGAAAAAAGTGCATTAACTCCGTAAACCGAAGTCGTAGCTCAATTCTGATTACACCGTTGGATTCTCCCTGACATTTTACATCAGAAAGGGGTAAATTTACAAAAATATAGTCGAAAATAAAAGAGTTATCGGGCCTATTATCTTTTTGGAAAGAGCACAGTAACTCCGTAACCTGAAGTCGTAGCTCAATTCTGATTACACCGTTGGATTCGTCTTGATATTTTACATCAAAAAAGGTCAAATCCACAAAGATATAGTCGAAAATAAAAGAGTTATCGGGCCTATTATCTTGTGGGAAAAGAGTGCAATAACTCCGTAAGCCGAAGTCGTAGCTCAATTCTGATTACATCGTTGG
Organism: Cynaeus angustus; assembly: GCA_030157275.1. Lineage (NCBI taxonomy): Eukaryota > Metazoa > Arthropoda > Insecta > Coleoptera > Tenebrionidae > Cynaeus > Cynaeus angustus. The sequence continues at coordinate 1,509,145 of CM058059.1, forward strand.
ATTCTCCCTGACATTTTACATCAGAAAGGGTCAAATCCACAAAGATATAGTCGAAAATAAAAGAGTTATCGAGCCTATTATCTTTAAGTAAAAGAGCACAATAACTCCGTAACCTGAAGTCGTAGCTCAATTCTGATTACACCGTTGGATTCGTCTTGGCATTTTAAATTAGAGAAAGTCAAATCCACAAAGATATAGTCGAAAAATAAGAATTATAGAGCCTATTATCTTGTAGGAAAGAAGTGCAATAATTCCGTAAGCCAAAGTCGTAGTTCAGCTCTGATTACACCGTTAGATTCGCCCTGACATTTTACATCAGAAAAGGTCAAATCCACAAAGATATAGTCAAAAATAAAAGAGTTATCAAGCCTATTATGTTTTAGGAATGGAGCACAATAACTCCGTAACCTGAAGTCGTAGCTCAATTCTGATTACACCGTTGGATTCTCCCTGACATTTTACATCAGAAATGGTCAAATCCACAAAGATATAGTCGAAAATAAGAGTTATAGAGGCTATTATCTTTTAAGAAAGGAGCACAATAACTCCGTAACCTGAAGTCATAGCTCAATTTTGACTACAACGTTGGATTCTTCTTGGCATTCTACATCAGAAAAAATCAAATCCACAAAGATATAGTCGAAAGTAAAAGTGTTATCGAGCCTAATATCTTGTAGAGAAGAGGTGCAATGACTTCGTAACCCGAAGTCGTAGCTCAATTCTGATTACACCGTTTGATTCGCCTTCACATTTTACATCAGAAATGGTCAAATCCACAAAGATATAGTCGAAAATAAGAGTTATAGAGACTATTATCTTTTAGGAACGGAGCGCAATAACTCCGTAACCCGAGGTGGTAGCTCAATTCTGATTACACCGTTGGATTCTTCTTGGCATTCTATATCAGAAAAAAATAAATCCACAAAGATATAGTCATAAATAAAAGAGTTATCGAGCCTATTATCTTTTAGGAAAGGAGCACAATAACTCCGTAACCTGAAGTCGTAGCTCAATTCTTATTACACCGTTGGATTCGTCTTTTCATTTTAAATTAGAGAAAGTCAAATCCACAAAGATATAGTCGAAAAATAAGAATTATAGAGCCTATTATCTTGTAGGAAAGAAGTGCAATAACTCCGTAAGTCAAAGTCGTAGTTAAGCTCTGATTACACCGTTAGATTCGCCTTGACATTTTACATCAGAAAAGGTCAAATCCACAAAGATATAGTCAAAAATAAAAGAGTTATCAAGCCTATTATGTTTTAGGAATGGAGCACAATAACTCCGTAACCTGAAGTCGTAGCTCAATTCTGATTACACCGTTGGATTCTCCCTGACATTTTACATCAGAAAGGGGTAAATACACAAAGATATAGTCGAAAATAAAAAAGTTATCGGGCCTATTATCTTTTTGGAAAGAGCACAGTAACTCCGTAACCTTAAGTCGTAGCTCAATTCTGATTACACCGTTGGATTCGTCTTGATATTTTACATCAGAAAAGGTCAAATCCACAAAGATATAGTCGAAAATAAGAGTTATAGAGCCTATTATCTTGAAGGAAAGAAGTGCAATAACTCCAAAAGTTGAAGTCGTAGCTCAATTCTGATTACACCGTTGGATTCTTCTTGGCATTCTACATCAGAAACAATTAAATCCACAAAGATATAGTCAAAAATAAAAGACTTATCGAGACTACTATCTTGTAGTATAAGAGTGCAATAACATCGTGACCCGAAGTCCTAGCTCAATTCTGATTACACCGTTAGATTCGCCTTGACATTTTACATCAGAAACGGTCAAATCCACAAAGATATAGTCGAGAATAAAAGAGTTATCGAGCCTATTATCTTTAAGGAAAGGAGCACAATAACTCCGTAACCCGAGGTCGTAGCTCAATTCTGATTACACCGTTGCACTCGCCTTGACATTTTACATCAGAAAAGGTCAAATTTACAAAGATGAAGTCAAAAATAAAAGAGTTATATAGCCTATTATCTTGTAGGAAAAGAGTGCAACAACTCCGTAAACCGAAGTCGTAGCTCAATTCTGATTACACCGTTGGATTCGCCTTGACATTCTACACCAGAAGTGGTCAAATCCACAAAGATATAGTCGAAAATAAAAGAGTTATCGGGCCTATTATCTTTTAGGAAAAGAGTGCAACAACTCCGTAAACCGAAGTCGTAGCTCCATTCTGATTACACCGTTGGATTCTCATTGGCATTCTACATCAGAAAAGGTCAAATCCACAAAGATATAGTCAAAAATAAAAGACTTATCGAGACTACTATCTTGTAGTATAAGAGTGCAATAACATCGTGACCCGAAGTCCTAGCTCAATTCTGATTACACCGTTAGATTCGCCTTGACATTTTACATCAGAAACGGTCAAATCCACAAAGATATAGTCGAGAATAAAAGAGTTATCGAGCCTATTATCTTTTAGGAACGGAGCGCAATAACTCCGTAACCCGAGGTGGTAGCTCAATTCTGATTACACCGTTGGATTCTTCTTGGCATTCTATATCAGAAAAAAATAAATCCACAAAGATATAGTCATAAATGAAAGAGTTATCGAGCCTATTATCTTTTAGGAAAGGAGCACAATAACTCCGTAACCTGAAGTCGTAGCTCAATTCTGATTACACCGTTGGATTCGTCTTGGCATTTTAAATTAGAGAAAGTCAAATCCACAAAGATATAGTCGAAAAATAAGAATTATAGAGCCTATTATCTTGTAGGAAAGAAGTGCAATAATTCCGTAAGCCAAAGTCGTAGTTCAGCTCTGATTACACCGTTAGATTCGCCTTGACATTTTACATCAGAAATGGTCAAATCCACAAAGATATGGTCAAAAATAAAAGAGTTATCAAGCCTATTATGTTTTAGGAATGGAGCACAATAACTCCGTAACCTGAAGTCGTAGCTCAATTCTGATTACACAGTTGGATTCTCCCTGACATTTTACATCAGAAATGGTCAAATCCACAAAGATATAGTCGAAAATAAGAGTTATAGAGGCTATTATCTTTTAAGAAAGGAGCACAATAACTCCGTAACCTGAAGTCATAGCTCAATTTTGACTACACCGTTGGATTCTTCTTGGCATTCTACATCAGAAAAAATCAAATCCACAAAGATATAGTCGAAAGTAAAAGTGTTATCGAGCCTAATATCTTGTAGAGAAGAGGTGCAATGACTTCGTAACCCGAAGTCGTAGCTCAATTCTGATTACACCGTTTGATTCGCCTTCACATTTTACATCAGAAATGGTCAAATCCACAAAGATATAGTCGAAAATAAGAGTTATAGAGACTATTATCTTTTAGGAACGGAGCGCAATAACTCCGTAACCCGAGGTGGTAGCTCAATTCTGATTACACCGTTGGATTCTTCTTGGCATTCTATATCAGAAAAAAATAAATCCACAAAGATATAGTCATAAATAAAAGAGTTATCGAGCCTATTATCTTTTAGGAAAGGAGCACAATAACTCCGTAACCTGAAGTCGTAGCTCAATTCTGATTACACCGTTGGATTCGTCTTGGCATTTTAAATTAGAGAAAGTCAAATCCACAAAGATATAGTCGAAAAATAAGAATTATAGAGCCTATTATCTTGTAGGAAAGAAGTGCAATAATTCCGTAAGCCAAAGTCGTAGTTCAGCTCTGATTACACCGTTAGATTCGCCTTGACATTTTACATCAGAAATGGTCAAATCCACAAAGATATAGTCAAAAATAAAAGAGTTATCAAGCCTATTATGTTTTAGGAATGGAGCACAATAACTCCGTAACCTGAAGTCGTAGCTCAATTCTGATTACACCGTTGGATTCTCCCTGACATTTTACATCAGAAAGGGGTAAATTTACAAAGATATAGTCGAAAATAAAAAAGTTATCGGGCCTATTATCTTTTTGGAAAGAGCACAGTAACTCCGTAACCTGAAGTCGTAGCTCAATTCTGATTACACCGTTGGATTCGTCTTGATATTTTACATCAGAAAAGGTCAAATCCACAAAGATATAGTCGAAAATAAGAGTTATAGAGCCTATTATCTTGAAGGAAAGAAGTGCAATAACTCCAAAAGTTGAAGTCGTAGCTCAATTCTGATTACACCGTTGGATTCTTCTTGGCATTCTACATCAGAAACAATTAAATCCACAAAGATATAGTCAAAAATAAAAGACTTATCGAGACTACTATCTTGTAGTATAAGAGTGCAATAACATCGTGACCCGAAGTCCTAGCTCAATTCTGATTACACCGTTAGATTCGCCTTGACATTTTACATCAGAAACGGTCAAATCCACAAAGATATAGTCGAGAATAAAAGAGTTATCGAGCCTATTATCTTTAAGGAAAGGAGCACAATAACTCCGTAACCCGAGGTCGTAGCTCAATTCTGATTACACCGTTGGATTCGCCTTGACATTTTACATCAGAAAAGGTCAAATCCACAAAGATATAGTCGAAAATAAAAGAGTTATCGAGCCTATTATCTTGTGGGAAAGGAGTGCAACAACTCCGTAACCCGAAGTCGTGGCTCAATTCTGATTACACCGTTGGATTCGCCTTCACATTTTACACCAGAAATGGTCAAATCCACAAAGATATAGTCGAAAATAAGAGTTATAGAGACTATTATCTTTTAGGAAAGAAGCGCAATAACTCCGTAAGCCGAGGTTGTAGCTCACTTCTGATTACACCGTTGGATTCGCCTTGACATTTTACATCAGAAAAGGTCAAATCCACAAAGATATAGTCGAAAATAAAAGAGTTATCGGGCCTATTATCTTTTAGGAAAAGAGTGCAACAACTCCGTAAACCGAAGTCGTAGCTCCATTCTGATTACACCGTTGGATTCTCATTGGCATTCTACATCAGAAAAGGTCAAATCCACAAAGATATAGTCGAAAATAAAAGAGTTATAGAGCCTATTATCTTTTAGGAAAGGAGCGCAATAACTCCGTAACCCGAGGCGTTAGCTCAATTCTGAGTACACCGTTGGATTCGTCTTGGCATTTTACATCAGAGAAGGTCAAATTCACAAAGATGAAGTCAAAAATAAAGGAGTTATAGAGTCTATTATCTTGTGGGAAAGGAGTGCAATAACTGCGTAAGCCGAAGTCGTAGCTCAATTTTGATTACACCTTTGGATTCGCCTTGACATTCTACATCAGAAAGGGTCAAACCCACAAAGATATAGTCGAAAGTAAAATAGTTATCGAACCTATTATCTTGTAGGAAAGGAGTGCAATAACTTCGTAACCCGAAGTCGTAGCTCAATTCCGATTACGCCTTTGGATTCGCCTTGACATTTTACATCAGAAATGGGTAAATTTACAAAGATATAGTCGGAAATAAAAGAGTTATCGAGCTTACTATCTTTAAGGAAAGGAGCACAATAACTCCGTAACCTGAAGTCGTAGCTCAATTCTGATTACACCGTTGGATTCTCCCTGACATTTTACATCAGAAAGGTAAATTTACAAAGATATAGTCGAAAATAAAAGAGTTATCGGGCCTATTATCTTTTTGGAAAGAGCACAGTAACTCCGTAACCTGAAGTCGTAGCTCAATTCTGATTACACCGTTGGATTCGTCTTGATATTTTACATCAGAAAAGGTCAAATCCACAAAGATATAGTCAAAAATAAAAGAGTTATCAAGCCTATTATGTTTTAGGAATGGAGCACAATAACTCCGTAACCTGAAGTCGTAGCTCAATTCTGATTACACCGTTGGATTCTCCCTGACATTTTACATCAGAAATGGTCAAATCCACAAAGATATAGTCGAAAATAAGAGTTATAGAGGCTATTATCTTTTAAGAAAGGAGCACAATAACTCCGTAACCTGAAGTCATAGCTCAATTTTGACTACACCGTTGGATTCTTCTTGGCATCCTACATCAGAAAAAATCAAATCCACAAAGATATAGTTGAAAATAAAAGAGTTATAGAGCTTATTATTTTGTGGGAAAGGAGTTCAATAACTCCGTAACCCGAACTCATAGCTCAATTCTGATTACACCGTTGGATTTGCCTTGACATTTTACACCAGAAGTGGTCAAATCCACAAAGATATAGTCGAAAATAAGAGTTATAGAGACCATTATCTTTTAGGAAAGAAGCGCAATAACTCCGTAAGCCGAGGTTGTAGCTCACTTCTGATTACACCGTTGGATTCGCCTTGACATTTTACATCAGAAAAGGTCAAATCCACAAAGATATAGTCGAAAATAAAAGAGTTATCGAGCCTATTATCTTGTGGGAAAGGAGTGCAACAACTCCGTAACCCGAAGTCGTGGCTCAATTCTGATTACACCGTTGGATTCGCCTTCACATTTTACACCAGAAATGGTCAAATCCACAAAGATATAGTCGAAAATAAGAGTTATAGAGACTATTATCTTTTAGGAAAGAAGCGCAATAACTCCGTAAGCCGAGGTGGTAGCTCACTTCTGATTACACCTTTGGATTCGTCTTGGCCTTTTACATTAGAAAAGGTCAAATCCACAGAGATGTAGTCGAAAATTAAAGAGTTATCGAGCCTATTATCTTGTGGGAAAGGAGTGCAATAACTCCGTAAGCCGAAGTCGTAACTCAGTTCTGATTACACCGTTGGCTTCGTCTTGGCATTTTACATCAGAAAAAATCAAATCCACAAAGATATAGTTGAAAATAAAAGAGTTATAGAGCTTATTATTTTGTGGGAAAGGAGTTCAATAACTCCGTAACCCGAACTCATAGCTCAATTCTGATTACACCGTTGGATTTGCCTTGACATTTTACACCAGAAGTGGCCAAATCCACAAAGATATAGTCGAAAATAAGAGTTATAGAGACCATTATCTTTTAGGAAAGAAGCGCAATAACTCCGTAAGCCGAGGTGGTAGCTCACTTCTGATTACACCGTTGGATTCGCCTTGACATTTTACATCAGAAAGGGTCAAATCCACAAAGATATAGTCGAAAATAAAAGAGTTATCGAGCCTATTATCTTGTGGGAAAGGAGTGCAACAACTCCGTAACCCGAAGTCGTGGCTCAATTCTGATTACACCGTTGGATTCGCCTTCACATTTTACACCAGAAATGGTCAAATCCACAAAGATATAGTCGAAAATAAGAGTTATAGAGACTATTATCTTTTAGGAAAGAAGCGCAATAACTCCGTAAGCCGAGGTGGTAGCTCACTTCTGATTACACCTTTGGATTCGTCTTGGCCTTTTACATTAGAAAAGGTCAAATCCACAGAGATGTAGTCGAAAATTAAAGAGTTATCGAGCCTATTATCTTGTGGGAAAGAAGTGCAATAACTCCGTAAGCCGAAGTCGTAACTCAGTTCTGATTACACCGTTGGCTTCGTCTTGGCATTTTAAATTAGAGAAAGTCAAATCCACAAAGATATAGTCGAAAAATAAGAATTATAGAGCCTATTATCTTGTAGGAAAGAAGTGCAATAATTCCGTAAGCCAAAGTCGTAGTTCAGCTCTGATTACACCGTTAGATTCGCCTTGACATTTTACATCAGAAATGGTCAAATCCACAAAGATATAGTCAAAAATAAAAGAGTTATCAAGCCTATTATGTTTTAGGAATGGAGCACAATAACTCCGTAACCTGAAGTCGTAGCTCAATTCTGATTACACCGTTGGATTCTCCCTGACATTTTACATCAGAAAGGGGTAAATTTACAAAGATATAGTCGAAAATAAAAAAGTTATCGGGCCTATTATCTTTTTGGAAAGAGCACAGTAACTCCGTAACCTGAAGTCGTAGCTCAATTCTGATTACACCGTTGGATTCGTCTTGATATTTTACATCAGAAAAGGTCAAATCCACAAAGATATAGTCGAAAATAAGAGTTATAGAGCCTATTATCTTGAAGGAAAGAAGTGCAATAACTCCAAAAGTTGAAGTCGTAGCTCAATTCTGATTACACCGTTGGATTCTTCTTGGCATTCTACATCAGAAACAATTAAATCCACAAAGATATAGTCAAAAATAAAAGACTTATCGAGACTACTATCTTGTAGTATAAGAGTGCAATAACATCGTGACCCGAAGTCCTAGCTCAATTCTGATTACACCGTTAGATTCGCCTTGACATTTTACATCAGAAACGGTCAAATCCACAAAGATATAGTCGAGAATAAAAGAGTTATCGAGCCTATTATCTTTAAGGAAAGGAGCACAATAACTCCGTAACCCGAGGTCGTAGCTCAATTCTGATTACACCGTTGGATTCGCCTTGACATTTTACATCAGAAAAGGTCAAATCCACAAAGATATAGTCGAAAATAAAAGAGTTATCGAGCCTATTATCTTGTGGGAAAGGAGTGCAACAACTCCGTAACCCGAAGTCGTGGCTCAATTCTGATTACACCGTTGGATTCGCCTTCACATTTTACACCAGAAATGGTCAAATCCACAAAGATATAGTCGAAAATAAGAGTTATAGAGACTATTATCTTTTAGGAAAGAAGCGCAATAACTCCGTAAGCCGAGGTTGTAGCTCACTTCTGATTACACCGTTGGATTCGCCTTGACATTTTACATCAGAAAAGGTCAAATCCACAAAGATATAGTCGAAAATAAAAGAGTTATCGGGCCTATTATCTTTTAGGAAAAGAGTGCAACAACTCCGTAAACCGAAGTCGTAGCTCCATTCTGATTACACCGTTGGATTCTCATTGGCATTCTACATCAGAAAAGGTCAAATCCACAAAGATATAGTCGAAAATAAAAGAGTTATAGAGCCTATTATCTTTTAGGAAAGGAGCGCAATAACTCCGTAACCCGAGGCGTTAGCTCAATTCTGAGTACACCGTTGGATTCGTCTTGGCATTTTACATCAGAGAAGGTCAAATTCACAAAGATGAAGTCAAAAATAAAGGAGTTATAGAGTCTATTATCTTGTGGGAAAGGAGTGCAATAACTGCGTAAGCCGAAGTCGTAGCTCAATTTTGATTACACCTTTGGATTCGCCTTGACATTCTACATCAGAAAGGGTCAAACCCACAAAGATATAGTCGAAAGTAAAATAGTTATCGAACCTATTATCTTGTAGGAAAGGAGTGCAATAACTTCGTAACCCGAAGTCGTAGCTCAATTCCGATTACGCCTTTGGATTCGCCTTGACATTTTACATCAGAAATGGGTAAATTTACAAAGATATAGTCGGAAATAAAAGAGTTATCGAGCTTACTATCTTTAAGGAAAGGAGCACAATAACTCCGTAACCTGAAGTCGTAGCTCAATTCTGATTACACCGTTGGATTCTCCCTGACATTTTACATCAGAAAGGTAAATTTACAAAGATATAGTCGAAAATAAAAGAGTTATCGGGCCTATTATCTTTTTGGAAAGAGCACAGTAACTCCGTAACCTGAAGTCGTAGCTCAATTCTGATTACACCGTTGGATTCGTCTTGATATTTTACATCAGAAAAGGTCAAATCCACAAAGATATAGTCAAAAATAAAAGAGTTATCAAGCCTATTATGTTTTAGGAATGGAGCACAATAACTCCGTAACCTGAAGTCGTAGCTCAATTCTGATTACACCGTTGGATTCTCCCTGACATTTTACATCAGAAATGGTCAAATCCACAAAGATATAGTCGAAAATAAGAGTTATAGAGGCTATTATCTTTTAAGAAAGGAGCACAATAACTCCGTAACCTGAAGTCATAGCTCAATTTTGACTACACCGTTGGATTCTTCTTGGCATTCTACATCAGAAAAAATCAAATCCACAAAGATATAGTTGAAAATAAAAGAGTTATAGAGCTTATTATTTTGTGGGAAAGGAGTTCAATAACTCCGTAACCCGAACTCATAGCTCAATTCTGATTACACCGTTGGATTTGCCTTGACATTTTACACCAGAAGTGGTCAAATCCACAAAGATATAGTCGAAAATAAGAGTTATAGAGACCATTATCTTTTAGGAAAGAAGCGCAATAACTCCGTAAGCCGAGGTTGTAGCTCACTTCTGATTACACCGTTGGATTCGCCTTGACATTTTACATCAGAAAAGGTCAAATCCACAAAGATATAGTCGAAAATAAAAGAGTTATCGAGCCTATTATCTTGTGGGAAAGGAGTGCAACAACTCCGTAACCCGAAGTCGTGGCTCAATTCTGATTACACCGTTGGATTCGCCTTCACATTTTACACCAGAAATGGTCAAATCCACAAAGATATAGTCGAAAATAAGAGTTATAGAGACTATTATCTTTTAGGAAAGAAGCGCAATAACTCCGTAAGCCGAGGTGGTAGCTCACTTCTGATTACACCTTTGGATTCGTCTTGGCCTTTTACATTAGAAAAGGTCAAATCCACAGAGATGTAGTCGAAAATTAAAGAGTTATCGAGCCTATTATCTTGTGGGAAATTAGTGCAATAACTCCGTAAGCCGAAGTCGTAACTCAGTTCTGATTACACCGTTGGCTTCGTCTTGGCATTTTACATCAGAAAAAATCAAATCCACAAAGATATAGTTGAAAATAAAAGAGTTATAGAGCTTATTATTTTGTGGGAAAGGAGTTCAATAACTCCGTAACCCGAACTCATAGCTCAATTCTGATTACACCGTTGGATTTGCCTTGACATTTTACACCAGAAGTGGTCAAATCCACAAAGATATAGTCGAAAATAAGAGTTATAGAGACCATTATCTTTTAGGAAAGAAGCGCAATAACTCCGTAAGCCGAGGTGGTAGCTCACTTCTGATTACACCGTTGGATTCGCCTTGACATTTTACATCAGAAAGGGTCAAATCCACAAAGATATAGTCGAAAATAAAAGAGTTATCGAGCCTATTATCTTGTGGGAAAGGAGTGCAACAACTCCGTAACCCGAAGTCGTGGCTCAATTCTGATTACACCGTTGGATTCGCCTTCACATTTTACACCAGAAATGGTCAAATCCACAAAGATATAGTCGAAAATAAGAGTTATAGAGACTATTATCTTTTAGGAAAGAAGCGCAATAACTCCGTAAGCCGAGGTGGTAGCTCACTTCTGATTACACCTTTGGATTCGTCTTGGCCTTTTACATTAGAAAAGGTCAAATCCACAGAGATGTAGTCGAAAATTAAAGAGTTATCGAGCCTATTATCTTGTGGGAAAGAAGTGCAATAACTCCGTAAGCCGAAGTCGTAACTCAGTTCTGATTACACCGTTGGCTTCGTCTTGGCATTTTACATCAGAAAAGGTCAAATCCACAAAGATATAGTCGAAAATAAAAAAGTTATAGAGCTTATTATTTTGTGGGAAAGGAGTGCAATAACTCCGTAACCCGAAGTCGTAGCTCAATTCTGATTACACCGTTGGATTCGCCTTGACATTTTACACCAGAAATGGTCAAATCTACAAAGATATAGTCGAAAATAAGAATTACAGAGACTATTATCTTTTAGGAAAGAAGCGCAATAACTCCGTAAGCCGAGGTGGTAGCTCACTTCTGATTACACCGTTGGATTCTCCTTGGCATTCTACATCAGAAAAAATCAAATCCACAAAGATATAGTTGAAAATAAAAGAGTTATAGAGCTTATTATTTTGTGGGAAAGGAGTTCAATAACTCCGTAACCCGAACTCATAGCTCAATTCTGATTACACCGTTGGATTTGCCTTGACATTTTACACCAGAAGTGGTCAAATCCACAAAGATATAGTCGAAAATAAGAGTTATAGAGACTATTATCTTTTAGGAAAGAAGCGCAATAACTCCGTAAGCCGAGGTGGTAGCTCACTTCTGATTACACCGTTGGATTCGTCTTGGCATTTTAAATAAGAGAAAGTCAAATCCACAAAGATATAGTCGAAAATAAGAGTTATAGAGCCTATTATCTTGTAGGAAAGAAGTGCAATAACTCCGTAAGCCAAAGTCGTAGTTCAGTTCTGATTACACTGTTGGATTCGCCTTGGCATTTTACATCAGAAAAGGTCAAATCCACAGAGATGTAGTCGAAAATTAAAAAGTTATCGAGCCTATTATCTTGTGGGAAAGGAGTGCAACAACTCCTTAACCCGAAGTCGTAGCTCAATTCTGATTACACCGTTAGATTCGCCTTGAAATTTTACATCAGAAACGGTCAAATCCACAAAGATATAGTCGAGAATAAAAGAGTTATCGAGCCTATTATCTTTAAGGAAAGGAGCACAATAACTCCGTAACGCGAGGTCGTAGCTCAATTCTGATTACACCGTTGCACTCGCCTTGACATTTTACATCAGAAAAGGTCAAATTTACAAAGATGAAGTCAAAAATAAAAGAGTTATATAGCCTATTATCTTGTAGGAAAAGAGTGCAATAACTCCGTAAGCCGAAGTCGTAGCGCAATTCTGATTACACCGTTGGATTCGCCTTGACATTCTACACCAGAAGTGGTCAAATCCACAAAGATATAGTCGAAAATAAGAGATATAGGGCCTATTATCTTTTAGGAAAGAAGCGAAATAATTCCGTGACCCGACGTCGTAGCTCAATTCCGATTACACCGTTGGATTCGCCTTGGCATTTTACATCAGAAAAGGTCAAATCCACAGAGATGTAGTCGAAAATTAAAAAGTTATCGAGCCTATTATCTTGTGGGAAAGGAGTGCAATAACTCCGTAAGCCGAAGTCGTAGCGCAATTCTGATTACACCGTTGGATTCGCCTTGACATTCTACACCAGAAGTGGTCAAATCCACAAAGATATAGTCGAAAATAAGAGTTATAGGGCCTATTATCTTTTAGGAAACAAGCGAAATAACTCCGTGACCCGAAGTCGTAGCTTAATTCTGATTACACCGTTGCACTCGCCTTGACATTTTACATCAGAAAAGGTCAAATTTACAAAGATAAAAGTCAAAAATAAAAGAGTTATATAGCCTATTATCTTGTAGGAAAAGAGTGCAACAACTCCGTAAACCGAAGTCGTAGCTCAATTCTGATTATACCGTTATATTCGCCTTGACATTTTACACCAGAAGTGGTCAAATCCACAAAGATATAGTCATAAATAAAAGAGTTATCGGGCCTATTATCTTTTAGGAAAGGGGCACAATAACTCCGTAACCTGAAGTCGTGACTCAATTCTGATTACACAGTTGGATTCGCCTTGACATTTTACATCAGAAAAGGATAAATGTACAAAGAGATAGTCGAAAATAAAAGACTTATCGAGACTACTATCTTGTAGTATAAGAGTGCAATAACTTCGTAACCCGAAGTCGTAGCTCAATTCTAATTACACCGTTAGATTCGCCTTGAAATTTTACTTCCGAAAGGGTCAAACCCACAAAGATATAGTCGAAAGTAAAAGAGTTATCGGGCCTATTATCTTTTAGGAAGGAAGCGCAATAACTCCGTAACCTGAAGCCGTAGCTCAATTCTGATTACACCGTTGGATTCGCCTTGACATTTTACATTAGAAAAGGTCAAAACCACAAAGATGTAGTCGAAAATTAAAGAGTTATCGAGCCTACTATCTTGTAGGAAAAGAGTGCAACAACTCCGTAAACCGGAGTCGTAGCTCAATTCTGATTACACCGTTGGATTCGCCTTGACATTTTACATCAGAAAGGGTCAAATCCACAAAGATATAGTCGAAAATAAAAGAGTTATCGAGCCTAATATCTTGTAGGAATGGAGTGCAATAACTTCGTAACCCGAAGTCGTAGCTCAATTCTAATTAGACCGTTAGATTCGCCTTGAAATTTTACATCCGAAAGGGTCAAACCCACAAAGATATAGTCGAAAGTAAAAGAGTTATCGGACCTATTATGTTGTAGGAAAGGAGTGCAATAACTCCGTAAGCCGAAGTCGTAGCTCAATTCTGATTACACCGTTAGATTCGCCCTGACATTTTACATCAGAAAGGATCAAATCCACAAAGATATAGTCGAAAATAAAAGAGTGATCGGGCCTAATATCTTTTAGGAAAAAGCCTACTATCTTGTAGAAAAGGAGTGCAACAACTCCGTGACCCGAAGTCGTAGCTCAATTCCGATTACACCGTTGGATTCGCCTTGACATTTTACTTCAGAAAAGGTCAAATCCACAAAGATATAGTCGAAAATAAGAGTTATAGAGCCTATTATCTTGTAGGAAAGGAGTGAAATAACTCCGTAAGCCAAAGTCGTTGCTTAATTCTGATTACACCGTTGGATTCCTCTTGGCATTCTACATCAGAAAAAATCAAATCCACAAAGATATAGTCGAAAATAAAAGAGTTATTGAGCCTATTATCTTTTAGGAATGAAGCGCATTAACTCCGTAAGCCGAGGTGGTAGCTCACTTCTGATTACACCGTTGGATTCGTCTTGGCATTTTAAATAAGAGAAAGTCAAATCCACAAAGATATAGTCGAAAATAAGAGTTATAGAGCCTATTATCTTGTAGGAAAGAAGTGCAATAACTCCGTAAGCCAAAGTCGTAGTTCAGTTCTGATTACACTGTTGGATTCGCCTTGACATTTTACATCAGAAAAGGTCAAATCCACAAAGATGTGGTCGAAAATAAAAGATACTCCGTTGAATTCGTCTTGGCATTTTACATCAGAAAGGGTCAAACTTACAAGGATGAAGTCAAAAATAAAAGAGTTATATAGCCTATTATCTTGTAGGAAAAGAGTGCAATAACTCCGTAAGCCGAAGTCGTAGCGCAATTCTGATTACACCGTTGGATTCGCCTTGACATTCTACACCAGAAGTGGTCAAATCCACAAAGATATAGTCGAAAATAAGAGTTATAGGGCCTATTATCTTTTAGGAAAGAAGCGAAATAACTCCGTGACCCGAAGTCGAAGCTCAATTCCGATTACACCGTTGGATTCGCCTTGACATTTTACTTCAGAAAAGGTCAAATCCACAAAGATATAGTCGAAAATAAGAGTTATAGAGCCTATTATCTTGTAGGAAAGGAGTGAAATAACTCCGTAAGCCAAAGTCGTTGCTTAATTCTGATTACACCGTTGGATTCCTCTTGGCATTCTACATCAGAAAAAATCAAATCCACAAAAATATAGTCGAAAATAAAAAAGTTATTGAGCCTATTATCTTTTAGGAATGAAGCGCATTAACCCCGTAAGCCGAGGTGGTAGCTCACTTCTGATTACACCGTTGGATTCGTCTTGGCATTTTAAATAAGAGAAAGTCAAATCCACAAAGATATAGTCGAAAATAAGAGTTATAGAGCCTATTATCTTGTAGGAAAGAAGTGCAATAACTCCGTAAGCCAAAGTCGTAGTTCAGTTCTGATTACACTGTTGGATTCGCCTTGGCATTTTACATCAGAAAAGGTCAAATCCACAGAGATGTAGTCGAAAATTAAAAAGTTATCGAGCCTATTATCTTGTGGGAAAGGAGTGCAACAACTCCTTAACCCGAAGTCGTAGCTCAATTCTGATTACACCGTTAGATTCGCCTTGAAATTTTACATCAGAAACGGTCAAATCCACAAAGATATAGTCGAGAATAAAAGAGTTATCGAGCCTATTATCTTTAAGGAAAGGAGCACAATAACTCCGTAACGCGAGGTCGTAGCTCAATTCTGATTACACCGTTGCACTCGCCTTGACATTTTACATCAGAAAAGGTCAAATTTACAAAGATGAAGTCAAAAATAAAAGAGTTATATAGCCTATTATCTTGTAGGAAAAGAGTGCAATAACTCCGTAAGCCGAAGTCGTAGCGCAATTCTGATTACACCGTTGGATTCGCCTTGACATTCTACACCAGAAGTGGTCAAATCCACAAAGATATAGTCGAAAATAAGAGTTATAGGGCCTATTATCTTTTAGGAAAGAAGCGAAATAATTCCGTGACCCGACGTCGTAGCTCAATTCCGATTACACCGTTGGATTCGCCTTGGCATTTTACATCAGAAAAGGTCAAATCCACAGAGATGTAGTCGAAAATTAAAAAGTTATCGAGCCTATTATCTTGTGGGAAAGGAGTGCAATAACTCCGTAAGCCGAAGTCGTAGCGCAATTCTGATTACACCGTTGGATTCGCCTTGACATTCTACACCAGAAGTGGTCAAATCCACAAAGATATAGTCGAAAATAAGAGTTATAGGGCCTATTATCTTTTAGGAAACAAGCGAAATAACTCTGTGACCCGAAGTCGTAGCTTAATTCTGATTACACCGTTGCACTCGCCTTGACATTTTACATCAGAAAAGGTCAAATTTACAAAGATGAAGTCAAAAATAAAAGAGTTATATAGCCTATTATCTTGTAGGAAAAGAGTGCAACAACTCCGTAAACCGAAGTCGTAGCTCAATTCTGATTATACCGTTGGATTCGCCTTGACATTTTACACCAGAAGTGGTCAAATCCACAAAGATATAGTCGAAAATAAAAGAGTTATCGGGCCTATTATCTTTTAGGTAAAGAGTGCAACAACTCCGTAAACCGAAGTCGTAGCTCAATTCTGATTACACCGTTGAATTCTCCCTGACATTTTACATCAGAAGGGGGTAAATCCACAAAGATATAGTCATAAATAAAAGAGTTATCGGGCCTATTATCTTTTAGGAAAGGAGCACAATAACTCCGTAACCTGAAGTCGTGACTCAATTCTGATTACACAGTTGGATTCGCCTTGACATTTTACATCAGAAAAGGATAAATGTACAAAGAGATAGTCGAAAATAAAAGACTTATCGAGACTACTATCTTGTAGTATAAGAGTGCAATAACTTCGTAACCCGAAGTCGTAGCTCAATTCTAATTACACCGTTAGATTCGCCTTGAAATTTTACTTCCGAAAGGGTCAAACCCACAAAGATATAGTCGAAAGTAAAAGAGTTATCGGGCCTATTATCTTTTAGGAAGGAAGTGCAATAACTCCGTAACCTGAAGCCGTAGCTCAATTCTGATTACACCGTTGGATTCGCCTTGACATTTTACATCAGAAAAGGTCAAATTTACAAAGATGAAGTCAAAAATAAAAGAGTTATATAGCCTATTATCTTGTAGGAAAAGAGTGCAACAACTCCGTAAACCGAAGTCGTAGCTCAATTCTGATTACACCGTTGGACTCGCCTTGACATTTTACACCATAAGTGGTCAAATCCACAAAGATATAGTCGAAAATAAGAGTTATAGAGACTATTATCTTTTAGGAAAGAAGCGCAATAACTCCGTAAGCCGAGGTGGTAGCTCACTTCTGATTACACCGTTGGACTCGCCTTGACATTTTACATCAGAAAAGGTCAAACCCACAAAGATATAATCAATAATAAAAGAGTTATCGAACCTATTATCTTGTGGGAAAGGAGTGCAACAACCCCTTAACCCGAAGTCGTAGCTCAATTCTGATTACACCGTTGGATTCGCCTTGACATTTTACATCAGAAACGGTCAAATCCACAAAGATATAGTGAAAAATAAAAGAGTTATCGAGCCTATTATCTTTAAGGAAAGGAGCACAATAACTCCGTAACGCGAGGTCGTAGCTCAATTCTGATTACACCGTTGCACTCGCCTTGACATTTTACATCAGAAAAGGTCAAATCCACAAAAATATAGTCGAGAATAAAAGAGTTATCGAGCCTATTATCTTGTAGGAAAAGAGTGCAACAACTCCGTAAACCGAAGTCGTGGCTCAATTCTGATTACACCGTTGGATTCGCCTTGACATTTTACATCAGAAACGGTCAAATCCACAAAGATATAGTCGAGAATAAAAGAGTTATCGAGCCTATTATCTTTAAGGAAAGGAGCACAATAACTCCGTAGCCCGAGGTCGTAGCTCAATTCTGATTACACCGTTGGATTCGCCTTGACATTTTACATCAGAAACGGTCAAATCCACAAAGATATAGTCGAGAATAAAAGAGTTATCGAGCCTATTATCTTGTAGGAAAAGAGTGCAACAACTCCGTAAACCGAAGTCGTGGCTCAATTCTGATTACACCGTTGGATTCGCCTTGACATTTTACATCAGAAACGGTCAAATCCACAAAGATATAGTCGAGAATAAAAGAGTTATCGAACCTATTATCTTGTGGGAAAGGAGTGCAATAACTCCGTAAGCCGAAGTCGTAGCTCAATTCTGATTACACCGTTAGATTCGCCTTGACATTTTACATCAGAAAGGATCAAATCCACAAAGATATAGTCGAAAATAAAAGAGTTATTGGGCCTATTATCTTTTAGGAAAGAGCCTACTATCTTGTAGAAAAGGAGTGCAACAACTCCGTAAGCCGAAGCCGTAGCTCAATTCTGATTACACCTTTGGATTCGTCTTGGCCTTTTACATTAGAAAAGGTCAAATCCACAGAGATGTAGTCGAAAATTAAAAAGTTATCGAGCCTATTATCTTGTGGGAAAGGAGTGCAACAACCCCTTAACCCGAAGTCGTAGCTCAATTCTGATTACACCGTTGGATTCGCCTTGACATTTTACATCAGAAACGGTCAAATGCACAAAGATGAAGTCAAAAATAAAAGAGTTATATTGCCAATTATCTTGTGGGAAATGAGTGCAATAACTCCGTGAGCCGAAGTCGTAGCTCACTTCTGATTACTCCTTTGGATTCGTCTTGACATTTTACATCAGAAAAGGTCAAATTTACAAAGATGAAGTCAAAAATAAAAGAGTTATATAGCCTATTATCTTGTAGGAAAAGAGTGCAACAACTCCGTAAACCGAAGTCGTAGCTCAATTCTGATTACACCGTTGGTCTCGCCTTGACATTTTACACCAAAAATGGTCAAATGCACAAAGATATAGTCAAAAATAAGAGTTATAGAGACTATTATCTTTAAGGAAAGAAGCGCAATGACTCCGTAAGCCGAGGTGGTAGCTCACTTCTGATTACACCGTTGGACTCGCCTTGACATTTTACATCAGAAAAGGTCAAACCCACAAAGATATAATCAATAATAAAAGAGTTATCGAACCTATTATCTTGTGGGAAAGGAGTGCAATAACTCCGTAAGCCGAAGTCGTAGCTCAGTTCTGATTCCACCGTTGGATTCGTCTTGGCATTTTACATCAGAAAAGGTCAAATCCACAAAGATAAAGTCGAGAATAAAAGAGTTATAGA
The DNA here is from genome assembly GCA_030157275.1 of Cynaeus angustus. Lineage (NCBI taxonomy): Eukaryota > Metazoa > Arthropoda > Insecta > Coleoptera > Tenebrionidae > Cynaeus > Cynaeus angustus. Next base: position 1,528,201 of record CM058059.1, read on the forward strand.
GCCTACTATCTTGTAGAAAAGGAGTGCAACAACTCCATAAGCCGAACTCGTAGCTCAATTTTGATTAAACCGTTGGATTCTCCTTGACATTTTACACCATAAGTGGTCAAATCCACAAGGATATAGTCGAAAATAAGAGTTATAGAGACTATTATCTTTTAGGAAAGAAGCACAATGAATCCGTAAGCCGAGGTGGTAGCTCACTTCTGATTACATCGTTGGACTCGCCTTGACATTTTACATCAGAAAAGGTCAAACCCACAAAGACATAATCAATAATAAAAGAGTTATCGAACCTATTATCTTGTGGGAAAGGAGTGCAACAACCCCTTAACCCGAAGTCGTAGCTCAATTCTGATTACACCGTTGGATTCGCCTTGACATTTTACATCAGAAACGGTCAAATCCACAAAGATATAGTGAAAAATAAAAGAGTTATCGAGCCTATTATCTTTAAGGAAAGGAGCACAGTAACTCCGTAACGCGAGGTCGTAGCTCAATTCTGATTACACCGTTGCACTCGCCTTGACATTTTACATCAGAAAAGGTCAAATTTACAAAGATGAAGTCAAAAATAAAAGAGTTATATAGCCTATTATCTTGTAGGAAAAGAGTGCAACAACTCCGTAAACCGAAGTCGTAGCTCAATTCTGATTACACCGTTGGATTCGCCTTGACATTTTACACCAGAAGTGGTCAAATCCACAAAGATATAGTCGAAAATAAGAGTTATAGAGACTATTATCTTTTAGGAAAGAAGCGCAATAACTCCGTAAGCCGAGGTGGTAGCTCACTTCTGATTACACCTTTGGATTCGTCTAGGCCTTTTACATTAGAAAAGGTCAAATCCACAGAGATGTAGTCGAAAATTAAAGAGTTATCGAGCCTATTATCTTGTAGGAAAAGAGTGCAACAACTCCGTAAACCGAAGTCGTAGCTCCATTCTGATTACACCGTTGGATTCTCATTGGCATTCTACATCAGAAAAAATCAAATCCACAAAGAAATAGTCGAAAATAAGAGTTATAGAGCCTATTCTCTTGTAGGAATGGAGCACAATAACTCCGTAACCTGAAGTCGTAGCTCAATTCTGATTACACCGTTGGATTCGCCTTGACATTTTACATCAGAAACGGTCAAACCCACAAAGATATAATCAATAATAAAAGAGTTATCGAACCTATTATCTTGTGGGAAAGGAGTGCAATAACTCCGTAAGCCGAAGTCGTAGCTCAGTTCTGATTCCACCGTTGGATTCGTCTTGGCATTTTACATTAGAAAAGGTCAAATCCACAGAGATGTAGTCGAAAATTAAAGAGTTATCGAGCCTATTATCTTGTAGGAAAAGAGTGCAACAACTCCGTAAACCGAAGTCGTAGCTCCATTCTGATTACACCGTTGGATTCTCATTGGCATTCTACATCAGAAAAAATCAAATCCACAAAGAAATAGTCGAAAATAAGAGTTATAGAGCCTATTCTCTTGTAGGAATGGAGCACAATAACTCCGTAACCTGAAGTCGTAGCTCAATTCTGATTACACCGTTGGATTCGCCTTGACATTTTACATCAGAAACGGTCAAATCCACAAAGATATAGTCATAAATAAAAGAGTTATCGGGCCTATTATCTTTTAGGAAAGGAGCACAATAACTCCGTAACCTGAAGTCGTGACTCAATTCTGATTACACAGTTGGATTCGCCTTGACATTTTACATCAGAAAGGATAAATGTACAAAGAGATAGTCGAAAATAAAATACTTATCGAGATTACTATCTTGTAGTATAAGAGTGCAATAACTTCGTAACCCGAAGTCGTAGCTCAATTCTAATTACACCGTTAGATTCGCCTTGAAATTTTACATCCGAGAGGGTCAAACCCACAAAGATATAGTCGAAAGTAAGAGAGTTATCGGACCTATTATGTTGTAGGAAAGGAGTGCAATAACTTCGTAAGCCGAAGTCGTAGCTCAATTCTGATTACACCGTTAGATTCGCCTTGACATTTTACATCAGAAAGGATCAAATCCACAAAGATATAGTCGAAAATGAAAGAGTTATTGGGCCTATTATCTTTTAGGAAAGAGCCTACTATCTTGTAGAAAAGGAGTGCAACAACTCCGTAAGCCGAAGTCGTAGCTCAATTCTGATTACACCGTTAGATTCGCCTTGACATTTTACATCAGAAAGGATCAAATCCACAAAGATATGGTCGAAAATAAAAGAGTTATCGGGCCTATTATCTTTTAGGAAAGAGCCTACTATCTTGTAGAAAAGGAGTGCAACAACTCCGTAAGCCGAAGTCGTAGCTCAATTCTGATTACACCGTTAGATTCGCCTTGACATTCTACATCAGAAAGGATCAAATCCACAAAGATATAGTCGAAAATAAAAGAGTTATCGGGCCTATTATCTTTTAGGAACGGAGCGCAATAACTCCGTAAGCCGAGGTGGTAGCTCACTTCTGATTACACCGTTGGATTCGTCTTGACATTTTACATCATAAAAGGTCAAATTTACAAAGATGAAGTCAAAAATAAAAGAGTTATATAGCCTATTATCTTGTGGGAAATGAGTGCAATAACTCCGTAAGCCGAAGTCGTAGCTCGATTCTGATTACACCGTTGGATTCTCCCTGACATTTTACATCAGAAAGGGGTAAATTTACAAGGATATAGTCGAAAATAAAAGAGTTATCGAGCCTATTATCTTTAAAGAAAGGAGCACAATAACTCCGTAAACCGTAGTCGTAGCTCAATTCTGATTACACCGTTGGATTCGCCTTGGCATTTTACATTAGAAAAGGTCAAATCCACAAAGATGTAGTCGAAAATTAAAGAGTTATCGAGCCTATTATCTTGTATTAAAAGAGTGCAACAACTCCGTAAACCGAAGCCGTAGCTCGATTCTGATTACACCGTTGGATTCGTCTTGGCATTTTACATCAGAAAAGGTCAAATCCACAAAGATATAGTCAAAAATAAAAGAGTTATATAGCCTATTATCTTGTGGGAAATGAGTGCAATAACTCCGTAAACCGAAGCCGTAGCTCAATTCTGATTACACCGTTGGATTCGTTTTGACATTTTACATCAGAAAAGGTCAAATCCACAAAGATATAGTCGAAAGTAAAAGAGTTATCGAGTCTACTATCTTGTAGGAATGGAGTGCAATAACTTCGTAACCCGAAGTCGTCGCTCAATTCTGATTACACCGTTGGATTCGCCTTGGCATTTTACATTAGAAAAGGTCAAATCCACAAAGATGTAGTCGAAAATTAAAGAGTTATCGAGCCTATTATCTTGTATTAAAAGAGTGCAACAACTCCGTAAACCGAAGCCGTAGCTCGATTCTGATTACACCGTTGGATTCGTCTTGGCATTTTACACCAGAAATGGTCAAATCCACAAAGATATAGTCGAAAATAAAAGAGTTATCGGGCCTATTATCTTGTATTAAAAGAGTGCAACAACTCCGTAAACCGAAGCCGTAGCTCGATTCTGATTACACCGTTGGATTCGCCTTGGCATTTTACACCAGAAATGGTCAAATCCACAAAGATGTAGTCGAAAATTAAAGAGTTATCGAGCCTATTATCTTGTATTAAAAGAGTGCAACAACTCCGTAAACCGAAGCCGTAGCTCGATTCTGATTACACCGTTGGATTCGTCTTGGCATTTTACACCAGAAATGGTCAAATCCACAAAGATATAGTCGAAAATAAGAGTTATAGAGACTATTATCTTTTAGGAAAGAAGCGCAATGACTCCGTAAGCCGAGGTGGTAGCTCTCTTCTGATTACACCGTTGGACTCGCCTTGACATTTTACATCAGAAAAGGTCAAACCCACAAAGATATAATCAATAATAAAAGAGTTATCGAACCTATTATCTTGTGGGAAAGGAGTGCAATAACTCCGTAAGCCGAAGTCGTAGCTCAGTTCTGATTCCACCGTTGGATTCGTCTTGGCATTTTACATCAGAAAAGGTCAAATTCACAAAGATGTAGTCAAAAATAAAAGAGTTATATAGCCTATTATCTTGTAGGAAAAGAGTGCAACAACTCCGTAAACCGAAGTCGTAGCTCAATTCTGATTACACCGTTGGACTCGCCTTGACATTTTACATCAGAAACGGTCAAAGCCACAAAGATAAAGTCGAGAATAAAAGAGTTATAGAGCCTACTATCTTGTAGAAAAGGAGTGCAACAACTCCATGAGCCGAACTCGTAGCTCAATTCTGACTACACCGTTGGATTCTCCTTGACATTTTACACCAGAAGTGGTCAAATCCACAAAGATATAGTCGAAAATAAGAGTTATAGAGACTATTATCTTTTAGGAAAGAAGCGCAATGACTCCGTAAGCCGAGGTGGTAGCTCACTTCTGATTACACCATTGGACTCGCCTTGACATTTTACATCAGAAAAGGTCAAACCCACAAAGATATAATCAATAATAAAAGAGTTATCGAACCTATTATCTTGTGGGAAAGGAGTGCAATAACTCCGTAAGTCGAAGTCGTAGCTCAGTTCTGATTCCACCGTTGGATTCTTCTTGGCATTCTACATCAGAAAAAATCAAATCCACAAAGATATAGTCGAAAATAAATGAGTTATTGAGCCTATTATCTTGTGGGAAAAAAGTGCAATAACTCCGTAAGCCGAAGTCGTAGCTCAATTCTGATTACACCGTTGGATTCGCCTTGACATTTTACATCAGAAACGATCAAATCCACAAAGATAAAGTCGAAAATAAAAGTTATAGAGACTATTATCTTTTAGGAAAGAAGCGCAATAACTTCGTAAGCCGAGGTGGTAGCTCAATTCTGATTACACCGTTGGATTCGTTTTGACATTTTACATCAGAAAAGGTCAAATCCACAAAGATAAAGTCGAAAGTAAAAGAGTTATCGAGTCTACTATCTTGTAGGAATGGAGTGCAATAACTTCGTAACCCGAAGTCGTCGCTCAATTCTGATTACACCGTTGGATTCTCCTTGACATTTTACATTAGAAAAGGTCAAACCCACAGAGATGTAGTCGAAAATTAAAGAGTTATCGAGCCTATTATCTTTAAGTAAAAGAGCACAATAAGTCCGTAACCTGAAGTCGTAGCTCAATTCTGATTACACCGTTGGATTCTCCCTGACATTTTACATCAGAAAGGGGTAAATTTACAAAGATATAGTCGAAAATAAAAGAGTTATCGAGCCTATTATCTTTAAAGAAAGGAGCACAATAACTCCGTAAACCGTAGTCGTAGCTCAATTCTGATTACACCGTTGGATTCGCCTTGGCATTTTACATTAGAAAAGGTCAAATCCACAAAGATGTAGTCGAAAATTAAAGAGTTATCGAGCCTATTATCTTGTGGGAAAGGAGTGCAACAACTCCGTAAGCCGAAGTCGTAGCTCAGTTCTGATTACACCCTTGGATTCGTCTTGGCCTTTTACATTAGAAAAGGTCAAATCCACAGAGATGTAGTCGAAAATTAAAGAGTTATCGAGCCTATTATCTTGTGGGAAAGGAGTGCAACAACTCCGTAACCCGAAGTCGTAGCTCAATTCTGATTACACCGTTGGATTCGCCTTGACATTTTACAACAGAAATGGTGAAATCCACAAAGATATAGTCGAAAATAAGAGTTATAGAGACTATTATCTTTTAGGAAAGAAGCGCAATAACTCCGTAAGCCGAGGTGGTAGCTTACTTCTGATTACACCTTTGGATTCGTCTTGGCCTTTTACATTAGAGATGGTCAAATCCACAAAGATATAATCAAAAATAAAAGAGTTATCAAGCCTATTATGTTTTAGGAATGGAGCACAATAACTCCGTAACCTGAAGTCGTAGCTCAATTTTGATTAGACCGTTGGATTCGTCTTGATATTTTACATCAGAAAAGGTCAAATCCACAAAGATATAGTCGAAAATAAGAGTTATAGAGCCTATTATCTTGAAGGAAAGAAGTGCAATAACTCCGAAAGTTGAAGTCGTAGCTCAATTCTGATTACACCGTTGGATTATTCTTGGCATTCTACATCAGAAACAATTAAATCCACAAAGATATAGTCAAAAATAAAAGAGTTATCGGGCCTATTATCTTTTAGGAAAGGAGTGCAACAACTCCATAAGCCGAAGTCGTAGCTCAATTCTGATTACACCGTTGGATTCGCCTTGACATTTTACACCAGAAATGGTCAAATCCACAAAGATATAGTCGAAAATAAGAGTTATAGAGACTATTATCTTTTAGGAAAGAAGCGCAATAACTCCGTAAGCCGAGGTGGTAGCTCACTTCTGATTATACCGTTGGATTCGCCTTGACCTTTTGCATTAGATAAGGTCAAATCCACAGAGATGTAGTCGAAAATTAAAGAGTTATAGAGCCTATTATCTTGTGGGAACGGAGTGCAATAACTCCGTAACCCGAAGTCGTAGCTCCATTCTGATTACACCGTTGGATTCTCCTTGGCACTCTACATCAGAAAAAATCAAATCCACAAAGATATAGTCGAAAATAAAAGATTTATAGAGCTTATTATTTTGTGGGAAAGGAGTGCAATAACTTCGTAACTCGAACTTGTAGCTCAATTCTGATTACACCGTTAGATTCGCCTTGACATTTCACATCAGAAAAGGTCAAACCCACAAAGATATATTCGAAAATAAAAGAGTTATCGAGCCTATTATCTTTTAGGAAAGGAGCACAATAACTCCGTAACCTGAAGTCGTAGCTCAATTCTGATTACACCGTTGGATTCGCCTTGACATTCTACATCTGAAAGGGGTAAATTTACAAATATGAAATCAAAAATAAAAGAGTTTTAGAGTCTATTATCTTGTGGGAAAGGAGTGCAATAACTCTGTAAGCCGAAGTCGTAGCTCAATTCTGATTACACCGCTGGATTCTTCTTGGCATTCTACATCACAAAAAATTACATTGACAAAGAGATAGCGTATTCAATGAGGAAAGGAGATGCCACCATCCCCGACCGACGCAAGAACTGTTTTAATCTTCTACTACGTGAATTGAACAGTCCAGGATCTGGTAGATCGGTTAACTCGGAAAAATTAATCGAAATTTAAAAAACACTGCAAACGAAAACAAAAAATGATTATGTGTTTTAATTCAGACTCACAGATGGCAGTCGTAATTAACTGGTTCAAATAGGCACAAGATGGTGTCTATATAGATTTTCAACAAAGCCAACTGAGATTTATATCCGTGTAGCGTCTATAGACGCTACGCCGGTATAAATCTCAGTTGGCTTTGCTTTCAACTCGAAAGCAAATTCGAAATTGGAAACCGAATGAAGTCACGTCAGTGTGACATTCAAGAAAAAATAAACTAGTTTACCAAAGGACTTTCTTCAGTGGATGCAGTGTTAAAGAATGCGAGTTTTCAATTTCTAAATCTCAATGTAGGTTAAAAAAGTTCGGATCCACAGGAACATATTTCTCTTGCTGGTTGCAAGACTACCGAGCTTGCTCCGTTCTGCTTTCACGTTGACTTGTTTTCCGCGGTTTCTTTAGCTTTCTTTATTTTTTCACAGTCTTGGTGGTTCGTTTCTTTGTTGGGTTTTCTTTTCTAGTCTTGGTCTCTAGAATCTTCTCAGTGTAATTTCTTCCGTTTGTTCTTTGATTGTTAGTTTTTCGTGTTCTGCTGCCTTTTCAAAGCGTCCTAAAAATCAGGTACAGAAGCAGCTCCAGAACCGAGCCCTGAGGTATTCTTACGTCGCTTCGCTTGCTGCTTGATTCTTCTTCCTTGATTTTTACCTGAAACCTACAATTAATTAAAAATTAATTAATTAATACCGTATGTCAACGGGATTCGGGAGTGGTGCCACACTCTATCAAAGACCTTTTCGATGTCCAAAAAGGCTTCAGATTAAATTTTTGATGAGACAAGAAAATAAATCGTGTTCCTTTAAAAAAAAAATCAAAGTTGTAGCTGTTTAAGTTATATCTGTACCAAATAAGTGTTTCTAGTAGACACCCTGTATGATGACATCAACCAATATTAGTGACGTACGAAAAAGCAACGATTTTTTTAGCTTCATACTAAATTGCATTAATCAATTGTTAATAATAATGCTAAAAATGTCCCTTCATTGAGCATATGCATTCCCAAAATAAAAAAAAAATGAGAACTTTGAACCTGGAGAGATATAAACAACCCCAACTATCACAGAATCACCTACACTAAATTGAACTTTAACAAAAATGTCTTCAATATCATTGCACCTCGAGTTAAGTTCTTGCGAAGAGAGACTGGACTTCACTGCTACGAACACGCCACCTCCCCTCGACTTTTCACTAGTTAAAGATGATCTATCTTGACGATATAAAGTGTAGCGCTCGTCAATAACTTCTTCATTAAAAATACCATCGAATAACCAAGATTCTGTGATTAAGATAATATCATAGTCGTTAACTAGCACTGAATTTTTGAAGTCGTTTAATTTTGTTCTTAATCCCCGAACATTCTGGTAAAAGATATTCAGTTTCTTACTGTTGGTACAGCGACTTGATGTAAGATGGTTTAGGCGCTGCTTTGGCTTGGTCTTGGAATTTTTCGTAAAAGGTAAACTTTTTTACTTTTGTTCCTTCAGGCCACAAAGAAGGATCTGTGAGAAGCGTTGCAGGCTGACATCTGCAGTGACCCTAAAGGAAACACTTAAAGCATTTTCACGTTTTGGCATCTTTTCAATATCAAACTTCTGCTGAGGAAATTTTGACTCAAGATAGTCATTAATATCTTCTTCATTAGTGCTGACGCTTAAATTACCTACATATATGTGAACTTTACGAGGGAGTGCTTTAAAATTAGAATTATCAAGTTTTCCCGTGCCTGTCATGTAAGAACGTTTTTTCCGCATAACAGCTATTGCATTGTTTTTTGTGGTTCGAGCACGCCTTTTGTTGATTACTTCTGTAAAATCCTCTTGGAAAGGGTTTTCATTTGTTTCATTTGGATGGGCCGAAGCTGTGTTAAGAACATCCGAATTGAGATTCGTCGTGTTTATTACTGGCGGCGTTATATCAGGAGAAACTATCGATTCTTTGTTGCTAGCCGCGCTTATCTTACTTTTTGTAGGAATGATTAATTTTTTAGACTTAATTTGAGTTGCGAAGTTTTTATTTAGACCAGTTTCTTTAAGTGAAAGCGGAACGTTGTGTTTGAAATGAACCGGATTGTTAACTGAAGTCAAAAAACTCACCAGCTCGATGTTAGATTCCCGGAGGATAGTTACCTCGTTACGCAACTTATCAATTTGAGAGTGTAGCGCAGCAGTTTCGGTTTTTACAATACTGCTTACAATTTTTGCAAAAGATGGGCTTCGTAAAAAAGCGATGACAGATGCCGATTCACTGCCCATATCAGAAGAAAGTTCGGTTTCAGACGAAGCTGATAGGACGCCAATGTTGATTCCACAACACTTCTTATACTTTTCGGCACAAGCAGGATGAAAAACACGACCACAGTTACTACAACTTGGGCCATTATTCACTTTCTTTTTGCATTTACAAACACTTTCATCGAGAGTAACCGTGAGAACGTCCGCACCGCTCGCCATGAGCGCAGTTTCTTCAGTTATCTAACAAAAATAACTAATAACTGGTAAAGATAAGTCAATGATACGATTAAATCTCTAGATAATTCAAATAAACTGTTTCGTAAACTGATAAAATGAGATATTTTGTAGTGAAAGTAGCGAAATTAGTCAAACATAACATAAGCCATACATTGATTTCTACAAAAGATCAAGTTTCTCCAAGTACCTCTTTCAAAAAGAAGATGGTTCCTGACGAAAAAAGTGCTGCTTATAGAAACTGAGTCCAAAACTCTTCCATTTTTCGTTACCAGAAAATTCTCGAAAAATGGAAGCGAATACTAAGAATAACGTGCCAGAGAATAAAAAAGTAAGTTTCTTTTTTTTTCTTGTTTTTCCTGAATGACGAAATATGACGCAATACATCTGAATGTAAATTAAAACATTTTTGCAGATTGGTACAAAAAGCTCAGATGTAATAAAGGCCTACGACAATTTGGTTACGGCCCATACCGTTCTAAATTTATTGATCGACGATTCTATCCTTGATTTCCACGTTTGGTCAAATGACAAAGAATTTGATGATTTTGCTGATCTAATCATAAACTCCGACAAAATAAAATGCGCAGTTCAACTTAAACATGTTTCAAACGACACGACATTGCAGTCCCTAAACATCAAAAAATATTTCGATTGGTTCAAAACTCACAAGCTTGATTACGATTTAATTTTATTCACAAATATCAAAATTGATCTCGAAGAAAAAGTTCAACTTTCGTTTATCGATGAACTAAAAATTGTCGAAAAAAGCGCAACACCGATTTTTGCTACCAACGCAAACAACCAGAAATGTTTCCAATTTGAGAGTATAAAAGAGTATAAAAACAAACCGTGCCGACACTACTTCCGTTTTCTTTAAGCGTTTTTTTCTGTATTCAAACGAAAGCAAAGCAGAACAACTAGAAAGTGATCTTCTCCAACGCATAAAAACGCAATTTTCGTGTGGAGATGACGCAGCGAAAACTTATCTAAATTTTTTTTCTGACGGGAAACCAAAAGAAAAGCTGCACAAATCAATGATGACAGAGTTGGTAGCACTGTTTTTAGTGTCATCTTACATCCATCCGTTTACTTTTAACGAAATCAGCAAAAATGCGCAAATTTTTCAAAAAGCTGTTTTACAATTTCACGTCACTGTTTTTGATCAAAAGTTGGCCGAGCGTCTCCGGAACTGTCTGGGTGGAAGAAAAGACACTCTCGGAGCGCTCAAAATGAGTAAAAAATATCAGTTAAATCCGGACGATGACGAAACGAAATTACAGTGGCTCCTGGGCGAGTGTCCACTTCTTCTAGACAAACGTCCCGAAGTTCTTGCAGCTCTTAAGTTGTGTACCCACAACATTCACCTGATCGTCGGGAGTGCAGGGCTTGGAAAATCATCGGTGTTGAAAAGTCTAAAAAATCGCTTTTCCTCAAACGCGATCACCGCGCTTGTTACCCCTCACGATGCACACAAAATCTGTGTTTTTTGTGAAAAAAATGACAACCTGGACGATTTAAACAGGTTCATTTTGGAAATGAAACACCCAGAGTGGAATGATTTTGATCGCCGCGTCGTAAACTTGCCCTTGGACGGTGTTAAAATTGTATATTTTTGGGATGCTTTAGATGAAATAGTGTCCGACGAGAAGCGCGCAGTCATTGTGAAAATTATTCGAAAACTTGCAAAGAAAGACGTCGTGAACTGGGTAACCTGCCGGAACCATCTTAAAGATACTTTGGAGTCCGAATTCGAAGTTCTATCGCAAACACTTTTCGACTTTGATGCAAACCAACGAGTTGAGTACGCAAGAAAACGACTTCGGTCATCGCATCAAAACTTGCTCAAGTTCGTTATTGAAAACGTCACAGCCTGTAGAATACTGAGTGTTCCTTTACAAATCTACATGCTCACGGAAATAATACGACGTCATCCCGACGAAATCAAAAATTTCCAAGGATTGGTTGATCTTTACGAGAGCTTCGTTGATGTCGAGCTTGAAGAATCTGCGCTAAAAACTGTGTTTTCTGTCGATACAATGGCACACTTAAATCTTTCTTCGACCGTTGACGATCTCCCGATTTTTGCTCACTTTTCCCACGCTGAGTTTCTGGCCGCCCATTTTCTAGCTCGACTCAAGCACCCCGAGATAAAAAAATTTATTTTTGAGGAAAAATACGAGAGCGTTCGATACTTTTTTGACTTTATCTTAGCTAGAAATTGTCCGGCCCACATCGCAGTTTTGTGCGGAAATTTCTCGCGGCTACAAGAAGCAGTTAGTTCCAAAGATGAGTCTGGGAGAAATCCTTTACAATTGGCGTGTTCTTGGGGAAACCGCTATAGGATGTTAACTTTTATAAACAATGGGGATCCGGAAAAGTTATTTTCGGATGAGGAGTACAGGCACGTTGCGAGTGATCCTTCGAATAATTTGCGCATGATTGATACGTTGATGACAAAATGTGACGTTAGTGAACGTGACGGAATGTTTGAGATGAACGCTAGAGAGTACGCCCAAGCGACGAAGAATCTTTTCGCTCTTGTGAAGAATTTTAATTGTGAAAATTTCAACATTCGGTGCAACGTTTTGGTGCATTCAATTTTGACTGGGTTTTTGGAAATCACTGATTTGTTTGAAGCAAACTTTTGCAACTTTATTTCCGTCGGCGACGACGGAAATAATCCACTTCATATAGCATGTGAAACCGGCAACAAAGAAATCGTCAAACTGCTCATAAAGACGGTCAATATCAATGCGGGTAACAAAAACGGAGATACTCCTCTACATCTTGCTTGTTTTTTCGGTCAAAAAATACTCGTAGATTTGTTATCCAACGACGGCTCCAATATCAACGCTGACAATGATAACGGCGATACTCCTTTAATCGTTGCTTGTGACAAAGGATACGACGAAATAACAGAGTCGTTGATTAACGGCGGGGCCAATGTTGATGCCGCTAACGTAGACGGTGATACTCCGTTAATTGTTGCTTGCAAGAACAACAGAGAAAAAATAGTCGACTTGTTAATGAAAGCGGGGGCTAACATCAACGCATCCAATAACGTCGGTGATACTCCCTTAATCGTTGCGTGTCGAAGTTCCAACGAAAAAATATTTGATTTGTTAATCACCGCGGGTGGTAAAGTTAACGCAGCCCGTGAAGACGGGGATACTCCCCTCATTGTTGCTTGCAGAAAAGACAACGAAACAATTGTGAAATTGTTGATTAACAACGCCGCTAACTTAAACGCGCACAATAAAGACGGTGACACGCCATTACTTATCGCTTGTAGCTTCCGGAGAAAAACAATAGTAGAACTCTTATTTAACGCCGGGGCTGATATTAACGCTTCTAATAACTACGGTATTACAGTTTTAAACGTTGCTTGTTACTTTGATTTTGAAAAATTAGCAGAACTGTTCGTTAACCGTGGGGCTAACGTCAATGCCTGTCTGAAAGATGGTGAAACGCCGTTAATTGATGCTTGTAAAAATAAAAACGAAACGATAGTAAAACTGTTAGTACACGCTGGAGCTAACGTTAATGTTTACGATGAAGAATTAAACACGCCGTTGTTTCTAGTTTGTAAAGATGGCAACAAAAATATGATTGAATTATTGGTTAACGCGGGCGCCGACATCAACCATCACAACGTATACGGAGAAACACCTTTTGTTGCTGCTTGTGAAAACCAAGACGAAAATGTTGTGAAATTCTTAATTAACGCCGAGGGCACCGTCGATCCCCCCGATGAATACAGTAAATCACCGTTAATTGCCGCTTGTAGAAGCGAAAACGAGAAAACGGTAGAATTGTTAATTAACGCCGGTGGCAAGATAAACGCTTTCTATGAAGACTGTTATTCACCGTTGATTGCCGTTTGTGCAAACGGAAGCGAAAAAATTGTAGATTTCTTGATTAACGCCGGCGCTGACATAAACGCTCGTAACAAACACAACGATACTCCTTTATTTGTTGCTTGTGAAAACGGAAACGAAGAAGTCGTAGAATTGTTGGTTAAAACCGGCGTCGATATTAATGCTTGCGATGAAAGTGGTCGGACGCCGTTAATTGTTGCTTGCAAAAATCGTAGAGAAAAAGTGACGGAATTCTTAGTCAACGTTGGAGCCGATGTCTGTGTTTGTGATGAGCACGGTCTTACAGTTTTACACTATGCTTGTGCTCACGGATATAAAAAACTGACGAGGTTGTTGATTAACGCAGGGGCTGAGGTTAACGTTTACGGTAAATCTGGTGAAACACCTTTAAGTTTAGCGCGTTACAGTAGACACGAGAAACTGGTAAAACTATTACTTAATAAGGGTGCTGACGTAAGTACCTACCCCCATGAGAGCAAATAAACTGTGAAATTTTATATTTAAATTTTCATCTTTTTTTCCTTATTGTTTCCTGCTTTCCTTTTGCTGCTGTAATTTTATTCGCGAATTTGTGTAAAGATTTGCAATAATTATTATATTGATTTGACTTTGTAGGTCTGTTATAATAATTTGTTTAATTTTAGTAATCTGTAATCTGGGTTGATGCTGATACTCAAAATACTTATAAATAAGATAATATATAAATCGTGCTAAAAAAAAAATTTCCATCGGGATATACTTGGCCAAACACTAAGATAATCACTCGACAAAAATAAACGTTTTCCACAAACATGTTTAAGTATGATTCAAATTTTACAAGTACTTTTACTATTTTTATATAATCAAGTTTGTCATTTGCACCAAAAAAATTTTGATGGCAAAAACGAGGATTTTCGTACTGTTCTTGATGACAATGGACGAAATAGAAAAATGTTTTGATAACATCGGCCTGGTCAACACCTTTATCAAAAATCCTACACTACTACAAAGTATCAAAATTTCTACAAAAATACATCTCGAGCTGACCGTCAGTAAAAAAACAGTGAATGTTTTTATAAATCTATTATTGTAACGTTTTAGATGCCATTTTGGTTCCAAATCGGAAAGTTGAGCTTTTTACCTGTATATTTAATGAATTTGGTTTATTTTTATTAGTTTTATGTCAGAAAAATTTCAAGCTTTTTGTCCAAGTTTAAAATATATTTTGAATATGATATTGTAAAAAGGAGAATACAGTTTAATCGTAGATCGTGGGCTTCAAAAATAAATTTTTTCTTATTATCAAAAACATAGGCACTTTTATTTTGTTTCAGCTGTTACACACGAACCAGTAAAATATAAATTTTTTAATCTTTGTTTTTGATGTAAAATTTGTATTTATAGGACTTAGTAGTATTTGTATTTCAGTAGCAGCTTAGTTAGAAATAATAGACTTTAAACAGACAATATCTTTTCTTTTCGGAGATATTGTTTTTAAATATTAAGCTTAGGTTATTTTCTTTAAGTTATATTTTTAGATACGAATTGTAAATTGCACGTTAGAACACCTATCGCCGCGTTCTTTCCAATTATTGTTACTAATTAAAAATTTATTGTCTAAATGACAAACTTATAACACACATAACATAAATAAATTATGTACTAACCTAAACAATTTTTATTTTCAACATCGATTTCATTTTTAGATCGTCTCCAGAGGAACTAAGTTACATAGAACTTCCAATTGCAGCAGATTGAATTATTTCAGTGGTATGATTTAGTTTTTAAAGATGCCCAAAGTTTACTCGAGAAATATTACTTGCAAGACAAAGTGTTTTAAATATTATATTCACATTTATTATTGTAAATTTCGTATTTATGAAGTGAATTCGTTGAAAAATGAAACTAATAAATATGTGAACTATATACGTTTTTATTTATATCATGAGCACTTATTTGAATTCAAAGACCATTTAGGTCTGTTGCTAGCAAATCAACTGCAGGTACATCCATAAACTTTTTTACTATCGGAAAATGCCTGCTGGTAACTCCCACCTGTCAAAAATTCGCTTGATAAAAATTTTCTGCTTTTACTTTCGTCTTTTTTAAATATTTTCTCTTAAGTTTTTTTTGTGTTTTAAACCAATAACTATAATACATATGTATAATATATGTATAATAATACTGTAATGTCGTTATTTGCCACATCAGCCGTGAGACGTTCAACAGTTTTCCTTATAATATAATAATTATAATATTGAAATAAATGTTTATTTTTTAAATAAATGCCGGTAAGTACCTACAATCGTATCACACGAGAGCGGTTGCTAAGGGGATTACAAACAAAATTAACTAAAAATAAATTTTGTTTGACACAACATGTTCGACGTAGAAAGCAACTCAAATTCAGAAATTTTAGAAGAAATTGTACTAGCTAGAATAACAAGAAACCACCTACTACCTACCGAAAGAAAGAAAAGATATCAAAAGGGATATGAAAGTTTCAAGTTGTGGCTCGAAACAAAGAACGTAAAAGTAGTAAACGAATCTGTATTGCTGGCCTATGCAAAAGAATTATCAGAATGTTTTCTGCTACGTCTTTGTAGACAAAAGTATCAATTCTAAAACTGACTTTGAAGGTTTACGATAATATTGACATCTCAAAGTTGGGATTTTTCAACTTGTCATTTATATTTAAATTAATTATTATTTATGTTTTTGAAAAGAAAGTCTGAGGAGCAAATAACGAAATTTTCCGTGGAAGCAGATGATGTACGTTTTTGCTTGATAAAGTTATATTAATGTGCGGAATTTTTAGCGCCTGCACGCGTAATGAGCTTGCATCTTTACCTATTAATGAGTCTGAGGACTCGAAGAAAAGCGTTTTGATTACATTGAAGTTTACTGAAAATAAAAACAGTAGAACCTTCGTCATTCCAAAAGAGGGCATTCCTTTTAATGAATACAACTTATATAAAAAATATAGTAGTATGCGTCCTTCCAATATACAAACAAGGCGTTTTTTTTATTCGGTACAGAAACGGAAAATGTGTAAAACAAGTTGAGGTATTCATACTGTTGGAGCAATTCCAAAAAAATTGGAAAGTCCAAAACTTTACACAGGCCATTCGTTTCGGAGATCGTCAGCTACCATGCTTGTGGAGAATCGTAGAATGGTGGTGACCTATTGTCAGTGAAAGAACTTGGAAGTTGGGCTTCATTAACTGTGGTCTACGTTAAGAACTCTGCCTCTAAAAAAATGAAAAGTACAAAACAACTCTTTTAAAGTCAGAATACCAAACCTGATATTCAATATTCCATATGTTCAATTTGAAAAAAAAACGGATCAACGCATTGTGAACTGGTATCGACTAAGCAATCAATTATACTACAAAAACACAAACTGTCAAAAATTGTTTAAATGTCTGTCTTTCAACTTTAAGACGCCAAGATGATGATTAAACTAAAGTGAATTAATCTTACTGATTTTGAACGATATTCGTACGTTCACTGTAGTAGTTGATAAAATAATTATTCAGGAAAGAAACCGGAAACTTAAAATTTGTGAAATTTATTAATCAAGAAACAGGTAAGGAATGATGATAATTTACTTCAATAAATATTCGAAGTGCTCCCCTTCACGTTCTAGGCCATATGCTAGTCTATGATGAAAACCCTGAACAGTATTTCGGATGAAACTGGGATCAATCTCAGTACCAGCATGCCTTATCCGAGTTTTCAGTTCTTCGATGTCATTCGGAGACAAATCTGGTGACCGATGGGGCCAAGCTATTGGCCCAAATCTCCGAATTCAACGCTCAGCAAAAATTTCATATCAATAGCGTGATATCATAGCAGTAGAATGCGGCGGAGCTCCATCCATTTGAAACCAGGCATCGTTGACATTCAAATTTTGGATCTGTGGTATTATTTGTGCACGAAGTAATTCCAAGAAGAAGTTTGAATTAAATTTCCTTCAATGAAAAATGGACCAATTAGTGTATTACAGTCCAGCCCACACCTTAACCCTACGATTGCACTGAGTTCTCTTTAAATTTCTGTAAAGAAAGGAAAGCAAGGGAAAAGAATACTGAAGGAATAAGCACATGAATAGGGACTAACATAATTTTGAGAAGTTACTTCACCATCCAGTGTAGATGATGCTTTGTCTTTAAATACATTTTTTTCTAATATTTCCTCATTTTCATTTATTAAGTTAAACACTCTTTCACAAAAATCAGTTCTTTTAATTTTGTCTTCATGACTTAGTTGCTGGTGATTTGTAAATTTGTAAGGTATATAATTAAATTCTTTTAAAACTTTTCGGATTGAAGAACAAGAAACTCCAAAATGGTTACTGGTCATTCTTAATGAAGACATCGGGTTTTCTTCTGCATAGCATAAGATGTTTAACTTATTTTCTTCTGTTAAGACATTATTTGTTCTAGTTCTTTTGTGGTGTTTATACTCGACGCATACGTGATTGATATTATATTGAAAATTGTTCCGATTGAGGAAATCGGCCCGTCGGGATAACTGAGCGAATAAACGTCCCGCACATTTCGTATGCTCTGATTGGCATGGTATAAATTTAGTATTTGTATTTTCTCTTCTGTAGAATACATTTTTTTTATTTTATCTTACAGGTGTACTTTTTGACATGCATTATACGTCTGTTTAAGTGACAGAAATTAAATTTTATTCACTAGTGTAATAATATATGAAACTACTCACTAGTGAGTAGAACTGTCAGTAAGTACTGTAGTGAATCCAGTTATCATAGACTTAGTTCTCTGGTAACAATAATCAACTTGTCAACTGATTTCACAAAATTAAGTTCTTTCTCCAACTCATCTGGTGAATTTACTACAGTACCAAATATTGAAAATTTTACTCTTAATTGTTTATTGAAAATAACTACAAACAAATAAAAATATTAGGAGTGTTACTTTTTTGCAATTTGGATTACAGCTACGTTTAACTGGTTGCCTGTGCTCAAACTAAATAAGGTAATAACAAGATTTAAACAACCTACACTTTATACATTTATGTTGTATGTTGATAAACTGTGTTAATTGTGGTATTGGTATTGTTGAAAGACATTCTAATAACAGAGGACGCTTTTATGTATCTGCCTATGCCAATAGTTTTCTTTTTAACACAAATTTTAACCCTCCAAGGTCGAATTGAGAAATATCCCAGCTGGGATGCAACTATAAATAAAGCCATAAACGTTTAGAGGTTTCGGCACACTGTTTGCCAGAGAACACTTATTGTTTGCTTTAAAATGTAATTCTTTAATTTTTGTATTTTACAGATATTATGAATTTATTAAATCCAAGTTTATAAGTGATTGAAAGAAATAATTAATTATGTGTTTTAATGTTTCTAGCAGTGGTATTTTTTGAGCATTTTCTATTAGGGAAAATGTAGCATTCATTGGTCAATCTCTTTATTAACATTTTGATACAAAAATTACTAATTGATTTGATTTGAATTGAATTGAATTGAATAAACCTGGACCAGGAGGACGGTGCATTCCGAAGTCCAAAGTTCAAACGCTTGTACATGTAGGCTCCAATAGGTGTTGAAATTGTTGTTTTAGGAATGTCTTCCTCACTAATTGGAATTTGAAAGTACGCTTTCTTAAGGTTGTAATAACCCAAAAGACCCGCCTTGCAAAATGGACCTGCGCACAAAGTCAACAAAAAATATGGCGGGTTTTGTGATCGCGAAAATTTAAACTTTCAAACGCAGAAGGTGGCGGTGATCGTCAAGTGGTCGGAACCTACGTTGTGACACAAAAAAAAACGGGTCTCGGTCCAAAAAAAAAAAAATATAGCGTGGTTAAACGACACAAACGGAAGAGGGTAATGAAACAACCAGATGAGAGAGAGAGTTATATTTAGGGGCTTTACTTAAGAAATTTATGAGCTATTATTTAACAAAGCAAAGGACCGTTAGAACTGCATTGTGTGAGGGTGTTTTCAAGATTTTGAATCAAAGAGAACGAACTACAGTCCTCGTGAGTGAGTAAATTTTCCCCATCACAATTTCAATTCCGGCTGGACTAAAACCCACAGGGGAAAAAACCTTGCCTACACGGTCAAACTCCCAAACTCCCTAAAATTTACTTCCGTTTACAAAAAAAAAATTACATACAAAATTACATACAATTTATACAAAAATATGCATGCAACATTTTACATGATAGGGGACAGGTTCGCAATTGCTTGTTTGTCTCTGAATTTCAGGAAACCACCAAAGTAACGCAACTGTACTACGCGGCGATTAATGGTTGATCTTACCAAAGCTGTGCGGCTGACAACCACGTGTTATAATTTCCGTCCTCAGACTCTGCTGCGGATTTTCGGAGCTTTCCTTGGTTCTCTTTGGTTTGGTTATTTTCATCTTAGAGTTAGGTCTTTGGATTATGACCTCTCTTAAAGAAACCGGGGACGGAGGGCTCGAGCTACGGCGAGTCAACGCTTGGACTCGGCCTTGCCGAACTTTGCAGCAACCAATGGGGCTCCAGTCCAATTCGACACCCGATTTTCTAATCGAATTTGGAGTTCCTGACCCGGCCAACCTCTAACACTTTCATTCCCTCCACATGCATTCATACGCTCATTACACCAGCCTCACCACCGTCAAAACACAAAGCATCGCATTCAACGATCTCTCTCCCCTAACAACGCGAAGATCAAATGCGGAGATCACCTCTAATTAATTTTGAACCCACGTGGAAACGGGCTGAAAACACATAAAACACAAAAAAAACAAAATTTCCAAGTTTCCTTTTCCTTTTCATCTCTCTGAAACAATCCGACTACAAAACTTTTATCTGTAACCGCCCTACGTAATACATCGCGACCTTTGGTGTTTCCTATTTGTCGGAACGAAATTCTCGTGCAAAAAAAAAAAAAAACAAGCAAAAGCAAAGCGCATCAAAATTTGGGCGTCCCTTTTACAAAAATTGAAACAAAATCCCTAAATCTGACGCCAGAACAACAGGTGCCTAAAGAAGGGGTCTCGGAGTTCTGAAATTTACAATTTCGCTGATTGCGATTGCTCAAAGAGAACACCACTTCTTTAGAAAACTGCCGATTCCGTTTCAACATCGCCGTACCTGGCCGCTAGCAGATTCGGCACTCCTCCAATTTACAATTATAAAATTACATACCTTTCGGGCAGAAACGTTTACAATCAACAAACCCTCTCAACAATTTGCTGTCCGCTCTCGCCGTCGCCCCCACGGGAAAAGACACAGGTCTATATCAGGAACAAAGCTTACACAAGAACAAACCGGAAAACTAACAATTTTAACCAAGAAATTCTCAAACAAAGTACCAAGAAAAGCGAAATAATTTTTGTCACGTCTTTCTCTCGAGAAGATCAGAACAAAAGTGTCCTTCTCCGTGGGTCTTTCCACCCTCCTACCCTTATCGCCAGGGTCGTTCCAGGTACTTCTCTCTTGACCTTCGCATTCCTTAGCGCGGGACATCCGGTTTAAAACGTGCCATTACAAGGTCTAACTTCGAAAAAAAATTTTGAGCCAGCAATTCTGTGATTGAAGTTCTGGATGAATGGAATAGGATACACATCTGGTACTGTTGCTGCATTTAAAGCACGGTAATCACCACACATTTTGTAGGAACCATCGGGTTTGAGGACCATGAGGATGATACTCGACCAAGCAGAATTAGCAGGAACAATAATTCCAGTGTCTGACAGCTCTTTAATGTGCTTCTCTAAAAAAGAAAGCTGTTTAGGATTCATTTTTCTACATTTAGCCGAAATTGGTGGACCAGTGGTCTTAATTGTGTGTGTGTATTGTGGAAATTTAGACAATAATTGTTTGTATGGATTTTCTATTGTTTGTAACTGTAAAATTTGATTTTGTGGTGTAATCTTGTTGTTTTTTTTTTATTATATCTTTTTGTTTGAGAACGTTGAGAGTTTTAATTGAACAATTAATTGTTATATTAAAATGTGAAAGAAAGTCAAATCCTAGGATAGATATTTGAATATTCGCAACTTGAAAATTCCAAATAAGTGTTGAATGTGTTATTAGCTGTAATCAGTGGAGGTAAATTACTTTGTTGTGAAGAAGAAAAAAATTAGAAGGTAAAACAGAAAAAGACGAACCTGTGTCAACAACAAAATGTATATCATTGATTTGATCATAAACACTAATCAAATTTCCCTTATAATGTTTTGTTTGTTGCACTTGTTTTTTGATATTGACACCAAAATCCTTCACATTTTCTTGCGTTATCACCAAATCTATTGTGGAAATAACATAACTGTGGAACTTGTAGTTGAGGTTGACGCCGTCTATATCTATAAGATTTATTTTGAAAATTATGAAATGTTTTATAATTTTGAGTTTTATTGGAGGTATTTTGGAGTTTCCAGTTTCCAGTTGGTATGATTGAGGTGGAGCAGAGTATTGATGCGATTGAGGCGAAGCATTGTATTGGTATGATTGAACTGGAATAGTGGTACTATTCAAAGATTTTTGATTTGAATAAGTATCAATTTTGTCTAAACGAACAGCCATATCTAATAAAGTTAATTGACCTGCTATGACTTGATCAATCATAGTAAGATAATAAGGTTTTAAATGAGACGGAAGTTTTGAAAAAAATACACCTTGTAAAATTGGGTCTGGTAATGGAATATCAAATGTTAACAAATTAGTATTTCTTAACATATCGTAACAACTGTCGTTATATTGAACATTATTCATAAGTTCGTTTACTCTACTAAAACTGTCTTTATTGTATATTGAATATAAATGACTTTTTGAAGCGTCAAATTGATTCCTCCTGGGTTACTCAAAATAAACACCGCAATCTTATCACTTACTTCTGGAGGAAAATTGGCTAAAGCTACACTATATTTTTCATTTTGATGTGTAACATCAAAATGATTAAAATAATTTTCTAAGTTGTGAAAAAATAAAGGAAGGTGGTAAATGATGGTAAAGGATAATGTGGTCGAACGTTATCTATCCATTTCAATAATTATAAGTAAAATAAAGTAAATTAAAAAGAAAACTTAGCTTCGGAAAAATTTCCGGGTCGGGCAGACCAGTAAAATTGCAGGATTTGAAGATCCAGGAGCTTGTAAACCCAAAACGAAGATTCCTCTATGTAATAGTCAACGTCGGGGTCACCGAAATGTAGTAATACACCAGATATCTTGGAGAAAGAACTTTATTTTGTAAAATCAGTTGACAAATCGATTATTGTTACCATAGAACTAAGTGTTTGATAACTGGATTCACTACAGTACAAACACCAGAAGTTTATACATGGTGTCTCAAACGATCGTACTTAATTTTATTGGTAAATTCCTAGTCAAAATTTGAGTGGACTTTTGAGTTGCACATTGGTTAGGCACTTATTGTTGTAATAAAACTTGAGCAAACCTTATTTTGATGTCGGTTTTGAAGTTTTGGAAAAATCTTCTTTAACTGTTTTTATTTATCTCAATCAAACAAATTTACAAATTTTATTTTTTCATCGCCTAGTAATTAGTTACTTACATAGATTACTCTACTGATGAATTTTTAGCGAACTTATTTTGTGTTTATTTGTGTGACTTTTTTTGTTCTTTACCTTGGAAGAACGTGAAAACCGCAACCATAAGCGTGTACAATATTTAGGGTACTATCTATTTTAAAACTGTAAAACGACACATTATGGGAAAAAATAATGATTCTTTTGACACTCTTTTTGTAGTCAGAGTTCCACATAGATTTCTATAACAACTTGTATACTTGTTCTAAAAAAAATAGTGTAAACAAAAGCTCCTTTATAAAATTTATGGAAAAGCAAAATTAGAAAATGTGTACACTAATCCATTTGGATCCATAAATACTAACAATGATAGAAACTATTATAAGACTTTTCTTAGAAATAGAAAATTAGAATAAAAATCGTAACAAAACAATTATGTTTAATCTCTTATTTGAATCTCCTCCAAGCTATTTGTACACCCCAAAATGTAAACTATTATGTTAAAAAAAAATTACAAAGCTTTTCTTGTTGTTATTTATGATTTTGTTTATGAAATTAAAATTGCTTCGAAAAAAGATATTTTATTTTTATATATAGTCCAACTAAAAAACCATAAAAATTTGCGAATTACCACAACAAAACAGCTTTCAAAAAAAAGATATAACTGAGAGTTTGTTTACCTAAACTTTTATTGCGATAGGAACGGCGTCCCTAAACATGCCAGCTGTTTTATTATAAATCTAAAAATACATCAATTTTTTTTTTCATCACTACATAATTTATTTTTCTGATAAGACGTATGATTTGGAAACCCATTTCGACAAAAAAATCGTAAAAATTAAACAATTTATTAATATTTTAATTCAATAATCAAACCGTTGATATAATACTTAACTGTAGCAGAAAGAAACGAATGTTTGGCACTATGTGTCTATGTATCTATTTGAACTAAATTCAGTCAAGAGAAGCGCAAATTCAAAATTTGGCACCCTATGCCTGCGCGCCCTCTTTTTGACAGTAGCTGAACAATTGTATTCTATCCGAAAAAAATGTTAGAGAATTTTTCAGAGCCAAACATGGCAAAACCGTTACATTAATCACTTAAAACGTTACAGCAAAATGTTGCAGAAACTCGGGAGAAGGGCTTGTATATCTCAGTTTTTTGGTTTACTTCTATTTTATGCGTTAATAAAAACATTGAAATGTACACAATTTAAACTTCAAGACTAACCAAAATGTCACAGTGTTTTTTTACCATTAGACTCATTACTTTGCAATAAAAAATTGCACACACCCTGCACACATTCTTTAGCTTTCCAACAGTATCCAATTTTTGTCATTTTATCAAATATCTTGCCCATGTTTGGCTTTGAAAAATAGTCATACAAAATCGTGATGCCACTCCGCGTTTAGATGGACTTTTTCCTGCCCCTTTTAGTCCAAGATCGCACCCTTAAAGCCCGAGTCTCAAGCAACAGCAAAAGGTTAAAAGAAAAAACAACAAACGATAAAGGTCGATCAAAAAGTAACAAACACCAAACATTAAACGCGAAGCAAAAAGAAAAACGACAAAAGTAATCACTAATCACATTCTTGCTATGAATAAATGCAATTTAATAAATAATACTATAAAGCAACATATTATTTATACCGTGTGATCTACAATAATATAGGTCAAAGAAGCCTTTGAGATTTCGGACGTATGTCTTATAGAGGTCCAGCTCTGGTAGGCATAAAGTATTTTTGGTTGCATACCCCAGTTTAATTTAAATTAACTGTGTTGGCACGCCTATAATCTTCAACTTGCTTGCCCTATTATTTGTATTTAACGCTGTAAATAAATAAAAAACACCAACTCGTAGTTTAAAAAGTAAGGAAAAAGAGAAAAGATTAACTAGTAATTAACTAGTAAAATACAGGAAAATTACGGGAAAACCATTGGCAGTAGAGAAGACGTCTATTAATCTATAAATCTGGAGGTAGCAATTCATGATAAGCTTGCATTTTGTAAGGATGCATACGCAAGTCCTTCTTCAAAATTTTGTAGCAAGTTCTATATTGTAATAACCCAAAAGACCCGCCTTGCAAAATGGACCTGCGCACAAAGCAAACAAAAAAATGGCGGTTTGTGTAACCGCGAAAATTTAAACTTTCAAATCGTCAAATGTCAATTCGCTAATTGCGATTGCTCAAAGAAAACACCACTTCTTTAGAAAACTGCCGATTCTGGTTCAACATCGCCGTACCTGGCCGCTAGCAGATTCGGCACTCCTCAAATTTACAATTCTAAAATTACACACCTTTTTGGGCAGAAACGTTTACAATCAACAAACCCTCTCGACATTTTGTTGTCTGCTATCGCCGTCGCCCCCACGGGAAAAGACACAGGTCCACACCAGGAACAAAACTTACACCAACACACAAGAACAAACAGATAAAATTAAAGTCACAGGAAAAGCGAAATAATTTTGCTACGTCTTTCTCTCGAGAAGATCGGAACAAAAGTGTTCTTCTTCAAAAGAAGTCTTGTTCGTGGGTCTTTCCACCCTCCTACCCTTATCGCCAGGGTCGTTCCTGTTAATTCTCTCATGACTTTCGCAGTCTTTAGCACGGGACATCCGGTTTGAAACGTGCCATTCCACAACTTTACAATAAAATGTTGTCTCCAGTGAATGCTTTTGACAAATCGCCGTATAAATTTCGGTCTCCTGAACTACAGCATTATGTTTCGAGAATTTACAAAATCATCCATACATAATCAAACATTACAAATATGTTAAATATGGAACGGCAACGTTGAAAATTTGCTGAAACTACTTACAACAATGCATCTTTTTGAGGTAATTTGGTAATTTTATTTATTGAGGTCCTTGAACTTTGAAAGTCTTTAAAATTTTCTTCAAACGTTTTTGAGTAGGTACCGTCCTGACATCAATTGTATGACTAAAAACTTCTATTTTCCTAAAATTATCTTTTGAATGTACTGATACACTTTCTTTGAAGCATAACCTCCTTCTAGTTTTCTTTCATATTGTTTTATTCAACAATAAAAACGGACTCAACTTGCGAAAAATGTTTTCTAACCTTTAAATCAAGAATGAATGACAGCTGATTTTGACAAAAGACAGATTTTCAACAGATACGCGAGAGTCATAGATGTATCATGTGGCTCATTTGAAATATAAATTATTTCTTAATATAAAAAATCTGACTTTGATTAATGTTATTGGTGTATTGTAAGCGTTAATTAAATTTATCACAAATCGCCGTTTTTAGTGTTTTTTTTTTGTTAATAAACCTCAAATAATTAATTTATATCCCCTAACCCCAGTAGTACCTACGCCAATGTATCGGCCGCTAATAAGTGTAAAAATGTCGACTTTCCGTAATTTTTTTCCGAGAGCTGGTGGAATTGAACCGACGGGAAAAGCGTGCGTGAGTTGTCATGCATAAAAGCAACATAAACTTTCTACCAAAGTTGGAGATGATTCGATTTTAATCTTGACACTGAAGTAGTTGTTATGACAATGAAATACAAGTTTGAGGTTAAGAAAACCATAAAAAAAGGCAACAAACGTAATCAATCAGAAAGCAAATGGCACAAACGGTAAGCAAAGATACGCTAGAAAACAACTTACGGTAGAACGTTTTTATGGCAAGGAAGAAATTGAAAAACGAAGGTGGTGATGAAGAAAATTAACACTGCTGTTGTCCAATCGATAAAAAGGAAAGGAGAATTACTGGACTAACTAGGAAACAGATTAAAGGCTGTAAAACGAAGAAAATGGAATACGGGAAAGTAGAGAAGAAAAGCGGGATAGAAATTTTGACAATAACCCATGATTGTAACAACTTGGCAGCCATTCCGGCTGAAATTTTTGAAAAAAGGCAGCTACTTTTTGACTGATCTCTCATGGCTGGTAACAACAACTAAGGATACAAAATAGAAATAGAAAGAAGAAGAGAGGTGAAAATTTAAAAAACGCAGAAAGGTAGGCAACCAAGTATACATCCGGGATTTCAATTGTTGGAATAATTTTGCTGTTTTTGTTATTTTAAGGATGGTAAGCAAAGATGTTAAGTTCTCTGGCATTAGAAAAACGCGAAAGTGAGATTTAAAACGTTTTCTTAGACCAAAAAAAGAAAAAAACGAGAGAGAACAGGAAAGGTGAGAAGAAGCTAAACAAGGAGAAAGAATTCAAAAACCCAAGATGACTGAGCTCGTTGCAATAAAGAACAATTTAGAATATTTTGATAAACAACACAAAGGAGAAGGAACTGACATAAAAGATTACAATGAGTAAACAGATGAAAACACAAGAAAAATGGTAAGTGAAAACAAAAGAGAAAGTTGTACACCAATTAATTTCAGGGAAACAAGCAATTTGAGAAGTGTGCTCCTCGCTTAAACGAAGGTACTCTTAAAAATACAATTAGGTGAGAGGGTTAGACAACATTTCTAAATAAAAAGATTTGCAGGTTAACGTCATCAAAAACGCACTTCAGTTGTGAGAGGTAGCTCTTAAAGGTCATTTTTGCTTATAAGTGCTGCGCAAGGCCTCGTGCTCAACAATCAATTAGCGAGTTTTAACGAAAACAGAAAATTTCTATCCAACAAATTGGAGTTTATTTTGCACAAAATGAGAACGAAAAATTTTAAAAATTTGTTGGCGATCGATAAAAATGAAAGAACGAGTTTTTGCAACAGACTGCCAAGAAAAAAAGTGCATACAGAAATTGAAAAATGAAGATTAACAACACTGCCATCGTCCAAACAACAAACAC
The DNA here is from genome assembly GCA_030157275.1 of Cynaeus angustus. Taxonomy (NCBI): domain Eukaryota; kingdom Metazoa; phylum Arthropoda; class Insecta; order Coleoptera; family Tenebrionidae; genus Cynaeus; species Cynaeus angustus. Next base: position 1,555,968 of record CM058059.1, read on the forward strand.
GAAAGAAAAATGACTAGACTTACCGGGCATCAGGTTAAAGGCTGTGAAACGAAGAAAATAGAAATGGGAAAGTAGGGAAGAGAGGAGGGATAGAATTTTTGAACTGGAAAAACAATCATTCAAAGGACAGGCGTTGTTTCAAATTGGTAACTGCTAATAAATAGCTTTTTGTCGAGTGTTTTTTTTTTTTTAATTAACTGTTGATTTGCAATATTTTAACACCAACAACTCCACAACCTCAACGAAAATGAAAACATCGAACAAACAGGAACCATCGTGAACACTTTAATTCTAAACACTGAAAGAGTATAATTACCAACCTTAAAGAAAAACAACTGGATAAGACAAAAGAGCAGCTCAACGAAGCAAGCTTACCACCCTGAAAGATGGCGAAAGTACTGTAGAAAACAGTAAAAATCTTTTTTCTGGAAACGGTACTTTTGGAGAACACCGGAAGAACAATTTATCGAAATTACCTCGAGCCGGAAACGAAATACAACGTCAGCTACCACCTCCAAGTTCCAGAATAGTACCAGATGGAGAAAACAAGGGAAAGACAGAAGACAGAATTTTCAACACGGCAATAAAAAAATTGCCGCAAGTAGGTAAACAGGCACTCCAAAAAATAATCTATGGCATTTTAGATTACCGGAAATTTCCTAAAACTTGGAAAGAAGAGCGAATCATCATGATCCACAAACCAGGAAAAAAGAAACAAACCACTGGCCAGCAGTCGGTCTGCCCTTCAGTTCGAGCAAGGTAGCTGAACAAGTCATCTAAAGAAGAATTTTCGAAGTCGTCGAAGAAAGAAAAATAATTCCGAAACAACAACGTGGATTCAAATGAGGACACGGAAGAATTTGTTAAACCACGAGGATTACGAACAAAAATATCTAAACGTTTAAGGTGTCAACAATTTTTTGGACATTGAAATGAAGGTCTTCGACAAAGTTTGGCACTAAGAACTCGTCCGAAAGCTTATCGACTTCCATATATCTCAATCCTGGGGGTCTATTCTAATCCACATTTCAATGTTGAAACCTCATTTTAAATCGAAATAGTCAGGCGAGATTCGACACGAAACCACCTGGTGGAAACAGTGTAAGCTGCTGTATGACGGATCGAAAACAAAGATTTCAAGTTACGATCATGTAACCTTGAAGTATTAATGGTTACGTTTAAGTTTTATCAGTTAGTGTTAAGACTGTTATGGAAGTGTTTGCACACAAAAATGGCTTTGTTGTTCATGCAGTTATAAATTGTTGAAGAATAGGCGAAATTATTTAAATATATGTATGTAGTAGAAAAACCATTAACACGATATAAAATTTATACCATGCAAATCCCCACGATGCCTTTGTAAAGAAACGCACTGTATATTAAACGCATGCAAGTACAAATATAATAATTTTTAAGACAATTGCATTCCCGGAAACAGCTACCTTCATTTGTCTTTACAATATTCCGACACACGCGTGGATCATCAATCATTTTAAGCATCCGCCAGCCAACTGCAAATACTCTTGTAGAGGAAACTTTTCCTTAAGACTGCGATCCCGAGATAAATTTCGACTTAATGAATATGCTTTTGGGAAGTGCTGCCCACTCTCGTCCCTAAAATGAATTAAATGTTTTTATCTATTTTGTAACAGAGGACGCTTTTATGTACCTGCCTATGCCAATGGTTTTCTTTTTTAACCAAAATTTTAGCCCTTCAAGTAAGGTGGAATTCAGAAATATCCCAGCTGGGGTGCAACTATCAATAAAGCCATAAACGTTTAGAGGTCTCCGCACACTATTTGCTTTAAAATGTAATTCTTTAATTTTTATATTTTACAAATTATGAATTTGTTAAATCCAAGTTTATAAATGATTGAAAAAAAAAATAATTATTTGTTTTAATGTTTTTAGCAGTGGTATTTTTTAATCAATTTGTTATGAGAGAAAATGAAGCATTAGTCAATCCTTTTTTCTTAATTTTGATACAAAAATTACTAGGTACAAACTCCATTTCTCGCACAAAAGAAAGTAATAATCTAAAAGTTTCTACATGGTGTCTCAAACGATCGCATTTTATTGGTGTATTCCTAGTCAAAATCTGAGGGGACTTTTGAGCTGCACATTGGTTAGGCAATTAATACCATAATAAAACTTGAGCAAACCCAATTTTGATGTCAACTGGGAAATATTTTCGAATAATATAAACACAAGCTTGGCCCATGCAGCTGATACGGAGCTAATCGGTGAGATTTATGCGTCTGCAACCCTTAAAATTCCCGATAAGTGGCAAACGAAGGGCTGGGAACATATGAGATTAAGAAATGTTCGTCAAATTCATTTTGGTCACCTTCGAGTAAAGTGTCATTGTGGTGTTAGAAAGAAATCTTAATTGCCGAAAAATTGAGTAAAGGTGAGTGTTATCACTGAACAAAATCAACCTCGTTGATGTGTGATATTTCTGAGTGTTTTGATGTGGTGATTAATGTGAATTTGCCGTATTTGTTGAATTATTGGTGAGTCCGTTCTAGTATTTCAAAATTATTAAAAGTTGTAATTACGAGTAGATGAAATGTTTAAGAAGTTTTCTAAATATTTGGATAACAGTGTTGGACCATATTTAGGTTGATAAAATTGATATCAAAGTTGATAACGTGAAATGAGATGTTTTCCTGGCTGACAGCTGGGGCAGTATTTGGGAGGTCCTTGACCATTGGACGCCCCCAATATTCTTTGGTGTCATATGGTTTTGACAATGAAATGAGAAATCTGTTGAGTTCGTCAACGGGATTGGGCTTAACCCCATTGCACGCCCCGTCTGATGTTGGACAGTAGCAAAAGGGTGCGCAGCGTGATTTCCTCGCACCATTGCACGTTTCGGATTGTTCCAACGAAGGGTGCTGTAGTAAATTCACCAGATGAGTTGGAGAAGAAACTTTATTTCGTGAAATCAGTTGACAAATTGATTATTGTTACCATAGAACTATGTCTATGATAACTGGATTCACTACAGTACTATTCGGAAGGGTCTTGATTGTATCCGAACCTAGGGAGAGCTCAATCAGATGATAAAAAAAGTTGATACAGTTATTGATCAAGTTGATGACTGATCAATAATGAGTATTGTTAAAAGTTGTGATGTTGGCTTGGAGTCAACAGTAAGAGTTAGGTCAGTCATTTGACAAAAGTCATTTAATGTCGGTAATTCACACAATCACCAATATCTATCGTTTCGGGCGTAGATTGCTCACAATCATTTTCCTGTTATGAAGAATCATCCTGGCTGGCCTCTTTAACATCCAACGATGAAGTCCTGACAAGAGAAACTCCTGACACAATAAAGTAGTTGATCTAGTAAGCCTGGTAATAAATCATCGTCAATTCATCAATAAAAAAAAGGCCTATTAGGTCCGGACAAGTATGACCGTCGTTTTCGTTCGTTCATCGAAATTATTCATCTTCGAAATTCTTTGTTTGAAATATTTCCCATTGGTCGAATCTCGTGTGTTACATAATGAAAAAAAAACAATAAATAATTCAAATCAAGTTTTAAATAATTTAGTAGGTAAACATAATGTACGGTGCACAATTACGTGACCCTCTCGCACTACTAATTAAAGAAGGGCGAGTCGTAATGTTTTATATGATGTCGAATGAATGTCTTGGTGCGATGAAAAAATGGAACGTTGCACTTAAACTACGTTTATTTTACAACTTTGTACAGTGGTCTCAAAAGATGAATTTGTTGTTGATGTCGCTGTTTCTTCTTTGAAGTGTAGAATCTTACTCCCGTCTAAAAGGTGATGCCGTCTTCAGGAAAAGAAAATAAGGGATGAAAACGGTATGGGAGGGAGAAAGCAGGTAAAGAGATTTTGGGAGAGTTCGAAGACGAAGGACGTGATGGAATGCGGGTTACGAAGGAAGATACCAATAAAATAATAAAATAGAAATCGAGAAACCCAACGATGGACCGTGACCACGGTTTTTCCCATCCCTTATACCTGGAGTAGGCACGCAACACATAACCTCTGAGCGTAAATACTACCCCGCCCAGATATCCAAGATCCCTAGATTCAAGGTTGGTTAAGAAAACTCTCGGATCGCTTTGATTAAAGTCGCTTGACGTCATCAACATTTCGATAAGTTTCCGTTGAAACGAATTAGAGCAGACCCCCTCTGGAGCCGAACAGTCGACGCGCACGTACACCGACTTTCGAGTGTTTTAAAAATTGCGCGCGAAGCGAAGTCGATCGAAAATCTTGCGACGGTCTGATCAGATGAAAAAAAAATACGACACTAAACTTAACACTTTTAATTTTTATTGCGTTCGTTTCGATCGTCGGTTCTCGATTAAACTTACGATTCTAATAAAAATTCCCGTTCGCATGGGATCGAATTACCAAAACGAAAACAATGACGTAAGCAAGATTTGGCGAAACAAACAAAAATATTTCCGATAAGTCACGTACCATCTGAGAACCATGATATAAACATATACGGTATACTCACACGCATGTTGTATGACGTATGCTGGCTGCATTTTCTACCCCGAAATTTATATATACCTAATCAAATTCTTTCATAGCAAAATTACATCAATATGAAGATTTATACATATTAGAAAAAACTTGTACGAATTCAATGCTTGTTCACAATGAACATAAGCTTGACATAAAGCATAAATAATGAATTTATTGTTGTGTACAACAATATGAATCACTTGTAGGTATGTTATGCATTTTATGCCTTATATTCATTGTAAACGAGCACTTTACAGCTTTACGCTATACACCTGTGCATCACTACCCCGAAGATACATACGTATTTTGAATATCTCAGGTTTAATTAGATTAGTACGAATTAACGTGTTCTGAAATTACGCTTCTTCTGTCAATAAATTTTATTATACCTAATGAAAAAGTGTATTATTATATGGAGGATTCAGAATTCAATCAGTTTAAGTCATTATTAAAATCGAATCTGTTTGCGACGTTAATCTCTATGGAATTCTGTCATTATGGATAAAAAAATGGAAATCTTGTGAAAATTTGCACTACTAGAATCCATAGTTCTCCGTATTATTGTATATTTCTATGGTACTTGAGTCCCTTAAAACTTAACGCCCACTTAAAAAGCAATTAATACAACAAATACATAATAGACATTACCGTTAACACATTTGTACACCCTTGTGATGCCAGCAAAAAAAAATCGTTTTCTCTGATGTTCCACGTTTATTAAAGTTGCTACGAAATCATTTTTTGAACATTGGTTTTATTTTATCTGAGGGCATTATCTCAAAAGACAGCATAGAGCAATTTTTAAAATTATGCAAATCGTCAGATTTAACCATTGGTCATAAAATCACACAACACATTTTTGATGTAAAAGGGTCACAAAGACAAAAAGTTTCAACTGCAGCCAAATTACTCTCAGAAACGACAGCTAACATAATAAAATTTTGTGGAGAGAATCAATTAATCAGTGATCCAAATTATAAATCAACATCAGATTTCATCAAGCTTGTCAATGATTGGTTTGACATTTTAAATACATCGACAAAATTTGGTAAGGGAGTTAGTGCTTATGGTGTAAATTTGGAACAACAAAATATGATACATATTAGAGAAAATGATAACTTCAATAATCGACTTAAGAGCCAGAGGTAGACTTTTTTTGTTGCCATTCCAAAAAGGTATTATTATAACAAATAAATCATTGAAGGATTTGTATAATTACATAAAGGAGGAATATGATGTGGGATACATCTTGACTAGAAGACTCAACCAAGATATTCTTGAAATATTTTTTTTCACATGTTAGAGCCATGGGCGGTGCAAATGAAAATCCAGATCCTGTTGATTTTATGCATCGTCTGAAGTGGTATATTTTGGGAAAATATTTACCTGGTGATATAACCACAAACAAAAACTGTGAAAACGATGATGATCAACCACTCACCACACCTTTAGAAGATGAAGAAGTATGTTTAACTGCGTCACTGTTTATGTCCGTTATAAATACTCTGAAGACAGATACAGACAGGTTAGCGTACCTTCAATTTGTGTATAAAAACTGTCAGATTGATGTAGAATTACCTTCAACCACATTGAATGAAGAAGGATTGAAATATTCAACAGGATACATCGCCCATCCCCATCGATTTCGCCATAAATATCCTTTCCTTGGTACACCATCAACAAGAGATGACAAATTCCCACAAGTAACTGGCTTAGACTCGATTCAGTTCATTTCCAGAGGAGATCTATTGCAGCCTTCCAACGAACTTTTACAAAGCGCTCATGTGATGGAGACATTATTCTTGTCATTTCATGGACCTGAAATAAGAAAAATGTCAAATATTGTACAAACATTAGTCAAAATGATTCATGACAAGATCAAAAATAATTTTAATAATAATAAATAATAAATACATTTATTTGCTAATAACTCAATAGAGCTTACAAACGTCAAAATAAACATGTTTAATTTACAAAATCATTGCTGTGCGCATTTTTTATTTTTTCTTTAAACTCTTCTACATTATAGAAGGCGTGTTTTAAGAGAAAACATTTAATCGACTTTTTAAAAGATTTGTAATTTAGGGCCTTAACATTGTTTGGCAATTTATTATATAAGTGAACACTGTAGTAGCCGGTACTATTATGACTACGGGTAAGACGAAGAAATTCCGGTCTTAAAAAATGGCTATGCCTGGTGGTGTATGCGTGTGTCGGACATTGGTATTTCGTTAGATTGCTATAGGTGAAAAGTAAACACTGTACGATGAAAACCGACGGTACCGTCAAAATTCTTAATCTCGTAAAAGCAGAGCGACAATCCTCCTGATATTCTAAATGATCCAGCAATCGTACACATTTTCTCTGGAAAGCAAATAATCTTTTGCTATGGGCAGAGTGGCCCCAGATTAAAATACCGTATGTGAGAATGCTATGTATTACTGAGTGATATGTGGTTAACGCTGCCTTAATGGAGACACAATCTAGTATTTGCCTCAGCAGAAACAACTTACTAGATAATTTTTTTAAGGTCACGTTTACATGAGTAACCCAGGTCATTTTACTGTCGAGATAGAGTCCGAGAAATTTAACAGGTTGCACATGAGAATCATTAATTTCTCGTAGGGAGAAAGTTATTTCTTGGGTCTTATTGTTATTTGAAATTAGTTTATTGGCAGTAAACCAGTCAATAATTTGGTTTGTAACCTTATGTTTGTCAGCCTCCAGAGACGCAATATCAGCGTGTCGTCCAATGACAGTGGTGTCGTCCGCAAATAAGATTATCTTGTTACCGGTTACGTTAGGAAGATCGTTGATATACATGAGAAATAAAATAGGACCTAGGACAGAACCCTGGGGGACACCATATTCAGTATTCTTTAACTTGGAAATGCAATTGTTAATGCTGACAAATTGTCGGCGATTTGATAAATAGGATTTTAATATACCAATACTTTCGAAGTGAAAGTTAAAATGAGTAAGTTTTTCGACTAATATGTCGTGTGATACCACATCGAATGCTTTGCTTAAATCGAAGCAACACGCAAAAGCATGTTTTTTTAGTTCAAATGCATTTAATACAAATTCACTTAAGGCATTAACAGCAAGGGTAGTGGAAAATTTATTACGAAATCCATACTGACTAGAAGAGAACATGTTATTAGTTTCAAGGTAAGCGGTCATTTGCGTTTTCAACAAGATTTCAAATATTTTACCAATAATAGGGATAATTGTTATGGGTCGATAATTGTTGATATCATTTGGATCTCCCTTCTTAAAAATGGGTATAATTCTACCTACCTTTAAAATGTTTGGGAAGAAACTACATAAGATACATTTATTGTATATTTTGGTTAGAGGAATGGATACTACATATATTTATTACCTTTTTAATCATTAAAGCATTGAGTCCCATCGCATCAAGGCAAGGACTATTTTTCAAAGAGAGAATAGCATCTCTAACAGTTATGTAAGTCACTTCGTTGAAACAAAATTGCGTTGAAAGGGGTTTGTTAACCAAGTATTCAGTAAAATGAACATTAGATGACTTTAGTTGTGATAGAATTTTGTTTGGAGTACTAATGAAGAAATCATTGAACTTGTTTGCTGAGAATTTGCAGTCACTAATATTTGTTCTATTATGATAAGAATTAATAATATTTCACATTGCTTTTTGTTTGTTATGGGAGGAGTCAATAATGTTTTCATAATTGGTTCTCTTAGTTTTGGATAGTTCAGCCCTATACATTTTTTTATAGGCTTTGTAAATAGAAATGTCGATGTGTTTACGAGAACTGAGTACGTGTAAGATATTGAGTGTATTTCTCATTGTTTTTAATTTTTGGTTAAACCAGGTGGTGTTTTTTATTATTGGCTTTAAGAACTTTAATTGGGAAACACTGGTTGGAAGCATCCCGGAGAACTGCACTTAATAATTCCATCATTACATTCGGATCTAATGAATTGTCATTGATAAAGTTCCACTCTATTTTGCTTAAATATTCAAAAAAGTCGTTGAGACCCGCATAAGTTACAGGTTTGTAGGTTATTAATTTCTTATCTAACGGCATGGAGTTTTGTGAAAATGGTAAGTGGAAAGTCAAACATGTTCCTAAGTGATCAGCTAAATTTGGGTTGTGAACTACTGATTCGTAGTCGTTTTTGTTTAAATTAGTAAATATGTTATCCAGACAAGACATTAGTCTTGTTGGAGAGAATATGGTTTGATAAATATTAAATGACGTAAGTGAATTAACTAACAGTTGAGTTTTTTCTGCTGAGGTGTTAAACTTGAGATTAAAATCTCCTGCTATTATAATAGAGTAATTTGATTTGATTAATTTTGTTAAGAGTTTTTCTAAGTTGTTTATGAAAATGTCAAGATTGCTATTGGGAGACCTGTATACTGCAACAATGACAGTTTTATCGTATTTTACCGCTGCTAATTCGCAGTGGAAATCTTGACAGTACTCGTCTACCTCCAGCCTACAGAACCCGGTTAAGGAGTTTTTGATTAGTATACATACGCCACCATGAATAGCCAGTTTCCTATAATAGCTAGCTACAAGTGTGTATCCATTAATGTTCACCATATCCAATTCCTCTCCAGACATCCAGTGCTCACTTATACACAGTAGTTCCATAGGACCCTCAGCTTCCAGAAACGCTTCTAAATCTAAAATTTTATTTCTTAGACACTGAATATTAATATTATAAAGATTTAATATTTGCGACTTAGATTTTACACTGTTGCTTGAGTTTTCACTAAAAAATTTCTTCTTGGAAAATTGTAGCGTCTTACACAGACTCCCTGTGGCCAAAAGTCATCTTTTAACAACCCATCCTTGTACACAAATTTAACGCCAATTTTAAAAGCATCATACGCTCCCTGCAAATTAAGATTTTCCACAACTATATCATCTGAAGATAGTTTCTTTGCTAAATATGTTTTCACAGCACTGTCATCAATGTTTTTGATAACTTTCCCGACATAAAACCATGCCCTTTTGATATAAGTGGATCTGAATACATTGCTTTCATCCTCTTCTTTATGAGTTCCAATTATGGTAGATGCACGCTTTTTGCGATATCGCCTTGATGGTTTTTGAAGTTGCCATGGATTTTCTCTGTTGTCTGGAGGTTCATCTTCTCTATCTGTCGAGACCGTAAGGTCAGCGACTTGTTTTGGTTTGAAAACAGTTTCTTTTTTCTCGGAATTATCAGCGTTTCTTACATTTGATTTGTCTTCTCTTTTTGTGTTCATAGGCACTTTGTCTTGAATATTCGTAAAATGAGATGTGTGACTGTTCTTATCAATGGGTTTCATAATCGAATTTGTTGGATATGAAAAGGCGGGGATTGCGGCAGCAGCTTGATAGCAATAAGTAGGGGATATTGTTTCAAGACTGGGATTTTTTTGGGTTAATAACCTCAAAACTTCTTCGTTTCTAGTTTTCAACTCCAGAATTTCATTTTGCAGCATTATGATTTGTTCTTCTAGAGGCAGTGTAGCTCTTCTTATGAGATCTTCTACTTCATCTACTGTGAGTGCAGATTTATTGTGTTGGCTTGATTCACCCACCGCGTTCTCTTTGCTTTCGCAACATATTATTGTTGAATCACTTAGGTATTGAATATTTTTCAACAATCTAACACAACTAGGATGACTTAACGAGTTGATTTAACACATTTAAGCCCTGATGAGGGCATACTTTTACACTTTCTACATGGAATCCCAGAGGGATCACACAGCACGTCTTTACTCTGTGACTTCATTGTCACGAATGTGAATATACCACAGGAAGTATTAACACGAATTTACATAAGAATCCTAGAAGTAAATAAAAGTGTTATGCAACAAGAACTAAAGAACAAGGGTGCTGAGAAAATGAAAAAAAAAAAAATCTTGGCAAATAACGTACCGAATGTACTCTACCTGCAGCATAGGTAATCCCTTTGGTATTTGTATTGTTACTTACCTAAATTACTTTTGGTTTTTAGCGATAATACTATTTATTTGACACAATGGCCAATGAACTTCACAATCTGACAGCACAGTTGACAGCCATTTGACAGCACAATTTTGACAGAAGTACCGGCTTGTGACGTCATATGGCTGCATTTGTTCCAAACGAAGCTGAATTCCACTGCGCATCTCGATCATACCGTACATGGTACATTATATACGTACATTATATCATGGTAGAAATCGTTTTCGGTGCGACCGTCGGACCGTTTCGATAAGAGGAAAGTTCGAAGAAAAGTTTCGGATGGTGGGGGTCGGTCGTTCGGTCGTGCTTTTTTCCTTTGTTTTTATCTCAGCACGGTACGGTGATGGTGATATCAGTGACGGCGTTCGAACGCATCCAAAAACGTGGTAAGTACATTTCGTTCTGTTTGCTTTTAAATGTCGTTTAAACTTTAATTTCGTTTTAAATAACGAAGGGACGGCGCCGACAAGTATTTATTTGCGCGGTCCCGTTTTTTGTTTAAATTAATTAAAAGGCGTCGGACGAGTAACCGATTTTCCAATAAATAACACCACGGAAACCAACGGAGACACGCTTCAAAAATTACTAGAAAAAACGTCAATCAACATCAACTTCCATACCGAACACATTCATATCCCTTACAACGGCCTCAATCCGTCCACAATAGGTTTCTTTTTCCTGCATGCTGCATCTCAACCGTCCAAAACACACTTAAGATGATTTCACTTCTAGCCCTGGAAGTATTTTTTTTTAAATTTTAAATGAAAAAAAAAATAATTAAACTGTCATCAAAAGTTGACATTTTCGTTGAATTTTCAATTGTCAAAGTGTCTTTTTGTTTATTGGATGTAATAGTTATTTTTTACGCGATCGGACATTTTTGCATATTTACGAGGGTTGCTAGAAAGGCAGTAGGATATATTTACTGAAGATGGATCGGTAAAAATTTTTTTGGGCCTCCGTTCTGAAATAACACAAATTGCATTCGTCTAAATCCGCTTGAAACCGACCGTTTCGCGGCCTAGACCTGCAAAATGCACGGCCATCTACATAACACAGAGTTTGAATCGTTTGAGGTTTGACATGCGTCGGCCGTATGCTCTGCCAGCGTCTGCGACGTTCGATATTCGATACATACGATCGATGTTGATAGAAGAATATATCAAATAATTTCTCGGAGCTTCCGTAAAGTGCACTGGTGTTTCCATTTCGTAAATCCTAATTATTTGTCAATGTCAAAAACTAACACTTACTTGATTTTTAATTTTATTGAAATTTATACGAAAATATTAACTTTTAACAAATTTAATCAATTGTCGGCCCAAAAAATAGTGTGTATCACACAGCCAGAAACTTATTTTGCAACAATTCGCTATTGCAGGCTGCGGCCTTCGGCCTTAGCCTGCAAACTACGCTCATAGTTGCAAAAAGTCAGTTTCTGGCCTAGTGATACAAATAACTATTATTTGTCAAGGGCGGTAAATGCAAGGCTAAGTTGTTCAAAAAATTATTTTTTATTTGCGTTAATGTTAAAAGTACAATTATAATAAATAATAGGAACGTTACTTGTATTATAATTACTATTACTTAAACAATAAGCACTAGAAGTAGAAGGTTCCGTAGTGAGTGAAGAAATATTTGTTGAGGTATCAGTAGAATTTGATGTGCTTTGGGGAACTTCTCTAATGTTCTTATAGCTCTCGTGGTGCAAATTTTTTTTCAGCAAATTCAATTTTGTTTTGTAGAGAATCCTCAACATATGTCCGTGACGTTTAAGTCCTAAAACCTCTTTATTAGCTAGTAGTGTTGCCGAGCTTCGTCGAAATGCATGACCTGTGTAAAACGACGAATCTTTCAGATTTAAATATTTTGCAACTTTTGATGGCCAACTACCAATGGTACTTCTTCTAACAACTTGATTGTGGCACTTTCCGTTGGAGAATTTCATGAAAAATCTGTCACAAGCAGCAGTCTTTGGTCGAAGAGGAGCATATTCAAGATAGTCGATTATTTCATCTTTACTGTTGGTAACAGTAAAACATCTTGTAGAGTTTGTCTTAGTGAAAGGTATTTTAACTATAATTAACAATCCTTGATTTTCGATATCCGTAACTCTTATGTTGTAAAGCTTTTCTCGTCTGCAAGCACCCGCAATACCAAAAATCATGGCGACCTAATAAAACAATTTATTTAATAATAGGTATTTAATAATGAAATGACAACTAACCTTTTGAATCAAATATTCGTTATCTGGTGCTTCAGTCAAAAATTGCAAAAGATCTTCTTTAGTAAAGATTTTTGATTTCTTTGGTTTTCACCCAGATGTCTTTCTCTTAAGAAAGGCAATTAATGTCGCATACTTCGAAATATCGATAGAATTATTGAGGAAAATCGTACATTTCAGCATCGAATATTCTGACCAAAAACTGCCTGGAGATTTTAGCTTTTCGTTGCGATAAAGGAAATAGGCCAGCAGCACTTTTTCATTAAAATCATTTAACTTCTTTTTGTCGCACCACTTCTTGAAGTTATCGTAAGTGTTTTGATAACGATCTTTTGATTTTTCTGGAATCACCGCACTGCAATCAATCTTCCATGCAGCTTCTAATTCAATGTTTTCGTTGTTTTCACTTTCACTTTCACTCATTAATAATCCAGGGGATAATATAATTGCTTTTCTTGAAGTAAATGACGACAAAACTAGCAAAAAATTAACATGGCGGAGCTTGTTTGAAAACAAAATTGTATATCCATAACAACGAATGTATCAAAGGCAACTTTTAAAAACTGTAGTGCAATTACTTAAATTTTACTAATTTTATTATTTAAAACAGAGCAAATTAATGTCCTCGTGCAAAAAACGTCATAAGCATCACGAGCGTTAGTTGCGCTGCGCCCTCGGTTTCCACACATTTGCCCTTAATCGATAAAACGCATCTACCGCTCTTAATACTTAAATAACTATTTTGGGCCTCCGTTCTGAAATAACACAAATTGCATTCGTCTAAATCCGCTTGAAACCGACCGTTTCCCGGCCTAGACCTGCAAAATGCACGGCCATCTACAGAACACAGAGTTTGAATCGTTTGAGGTTTGACATGCGTCGGCCGTATGCTCTGCCAGCGTCTGCGACGTTCGATATTCGATACATACGATCGATGTTGATAGAAGAATATATCAAATAATTTCTCGGAGCTTCCGTAAAGTGCACTGGTGTTTCCATTTTGTAAATCCTAATTATTTGTCAATGTCAAAAACTAACACTTACTTGATTTTTAATTTTATTGAAATTTATACGAAAATATTAACTTTTAACAAATTTAATCAATTGTCGGCTCAAAAAATAGTGTGTATCACACAGCCAGAAACTTATTTTGCAACAATTCGCTATTGCAGGCTGCGGCCTTCGGCCTTAGCCTGCAAACTACGCTCATAGTTGCAAAAGGTCAGTTTCTGGCCTAGTGATACAAATAACTATTTTGTACTCATTGTACGGAAACAGAATTTTTCCGCTTAAGGGTGAGATCTTGGTAAAAGAGGCGGGAAAAAGTCCATGTAAACGGGGAGTGGCATCACGATTTTGCATGACTATTTTTCAGAGCCAAACATGGGCAAGATATTTGATAAAATGGCAAAAGTTGGGTGCTGTTGGAAAGCTAAAGAATGTGTGCAGGGCGTGTGCTATTTTTTATTGCAAAATAATGAGTCTGATAGTACAAAAAACACTGCGACATTTTGGTTAGTCTTGATGTTTAAATTGTGTACATTTCAATGTTTATATTAACGTATAAAATAGAAGTAAATCAAAAAACTGAGATATACAAGCTCTTTTCCTAAGTTTCTGCAACATTTTGCTGTAACTTTTTAAGTGATTAATGTAACGATTTTGCCATGTTTGGCAAACACTTTTTTAGGATAGAATTGCTTGGAGTGGCGCCCGTGGTCGAAATGGTACTAAAATTGTTTAGTTAGCTACTGTAGAAAAGAGGGGGCGCAAGCATATGCTCTTACTGAATTTAGTTCAAATAGATACATATTATATTACCCAAATACTATTTGGTACGAAAACCTTACCCGGCTTTTTGAGACTTTTCAGAAGATTAATGTGGTACTTGAAGCGAATAAAGTACCAAACATTCCTTTTTTTCTGTTACAGTTAAGTATTATGTGAACGGTTTGATTATTAAATTACAATATGAATACATTGTTTAACGTTGACGAAATTTTTGTCGAAATGGGTTTTCAAATCATAGCTCTTATCAAAAAAAAAAAAATGTAGTGATGAAAAAAATAATATTTGATGTATTTTTAGATTTACAACAAAACAGCTGGCATGTCTAGGGACGCCGTTCCTATCGCAATGAAAGTTTAGGTAAATAAACCCTCACTAAGTGTTTATACCTTTTTTTAGTTGGACTATATATAAAAATAAAATATTTTTAAATTTCGAAGTATTTTAATTTTATAAACAAAAAAAAAATTACGACAAGAAAAACTTTGTAATTTTTTTTAAACATAATAGTTTACATTTTGGGGTGTAGCTTGTAGAAGATTCAAATAAGAGGTTAAACATATAAATTAGATAATTGTTTTGTTAGGATTTTTATTCTAATTTTGATTTTGCTGGAGACGCAAATGAGTCGTTTAAGTCCTTCCATTTTACGATGATAATAAATTGAAGCGCATTGGTCCCTCTAGTTTCGTCCTTGTGATTGCGTTGTTCCCGTCATCGACTTGCCTTCTTCATTTATCGGAACTTTGGTGGTGATAGACTCCACTCTTGTTTGGGTTTTGAACGTCATCATTGACCATCTAAGTAACCTAAAACTAAAATCGCAGTATATTTCTTTTTAGGAAAAAGTAATATGTTTTAACTTTCCTGTCTTTCCTTTCTTTTCAGAACTACACTTACTGCCACAAGCGTGTGCACCTTGGTCGTAACCCTCGTAAAGTGTTTACAGGCAATAGGCTACTTTTTCCTTTCTTATTTCTTGACATTATCTCTATTGTTTAGTTTCTTCCTAAAATGTTAATCACAAGTACCAGTTACACTTAAACTCAAACTCTTAACTTGTTGCATTTCAAGACTTTCGGTCAAGATTAACTTCATCCATCCGAGTTTATTCTTTTTCTTTACCTTCTTTTAGTTTTCGTCTTCGTCTTCTTGGTTTAGAAATTTAGTCAAACGTAGGAATATTTTCTATTAAATAAAATTATGTTCACTGCATGGCTTCTTTCTGAATCGGTTATTTATATTAGTTCTGGTGCTAACCAATTACAATAAAATTTAATTAGTTTGGAAAGAACTTTTCTTTTTCAAATTTTTGCCTGGACTTTTATTAAAAACTTTTCTCCAGGCAGCGTTACGCCATGTCGGTCCTTGAGTGTAGCGCAAGCCAGACAAATAGGATCGCATTTGAAACCCTTCACGTTGAACAAGGTTTAACCGCTTTCCCATGTTGAATCGCGCTAAAATGCTCATAAATAACTCTGCCCTGTTATTGGTTTCATTATCTATTAGTTGGTCTGATTTGACTAGGACGGAATTAAGAGCCGCATAAATATGATGATGTGCTCCAGTACGACGAACATCATCCATCACACTTTTAGAGGAATCACCAGCCAGTTCACACAAATACTTGGAGCACTGACTACGGTCTCCAAACGTGTGGGGAATACTATTCCTCAAGTCTCTTCTCAAAGCTTCTATGTTACCGTGTGCATTGGCATAAATACATGACTGAGAATTTTTGACTAAACTTTCAATGTTGGTGGCAGTTAAAAGTTTTCTGACCTGCAACGCAATTTGCTTCGTGTCAGACTTAAGTCTGTAGAGGTGCTTGCTAAATTTTTTTATTATATGGTTTGTGCATTCAATCTTCATTACCTAAAAAAAACTAGACATAAATTTGTACACATGCATATAATTGTGCAATTACCTCTGTGCCGTAAGAAACGTATTTCCGAATTTTGAAAAAACGGAAGAATCGCCATCCACAATAAATTTAGTGTATTTAATTGAGTGCATCTCAATGCTGCAATTAAACCCATGCACAATAATGTCAGCTTCCAGACTAGCTGATGACCTTGTCCAGTTTTTGAAACACACATGCTCTGTTGCTCCTTTATTTTTTGTTTCAGCTCGAGCACAAACAGAACAAAATACACCCAAATAACACCCAAATACAGAAGATTTCCTGTGTTTTTCTCAATCATAACAGCCTAAAATTTTATTATTAGAATTCAAAATGTTTGTCACGAATGTTTAAAAATTTACAACTCCAGAGGCAGCGTTGTATGAGTGTCCGTAACTACGCTTTGACCATCCTCCATCAAGTAACACTGTGATATATGGCATGCCATCACATTTCCCATAGAGATTCTTTCCAAACCTAGACGTGAAATATATTTTTTTAAAAACCAATTAATTTAGGTCAACTATATTGCAACCAATTTCTGA
Organism: Cynaeus angustus; assembly: GCA_030157275.1. Taxonomy (NCBI): domain Eukaryota; kingdom Metazoa; phylum Arthropoda; class Insecta; order Coleoptera; family Tenebrionidae; genus Cynaeus; species Cynaeus angustus. The sequence continues at coordinate 1,572,935 of CM058059.1, forward strand.
CAATACACCTGTTATGTGAAACTGAATCATAGATGGTGCAAACAGTTTCAGAATAAAAAATTAATGGTGACTTACATAACCCAAGAGACGCTGAATTTCAAAAAACATATTGCTTGAAATATCCAAAACACTCAGTAATTCAGTGCTACCTGATGCCAACATACCTCACACTACAGCCGTATTAGATGCAGAAAATTGATTTTTTGGTTTCTCTGAATGGATTGCAAATTCCCTGGCGCTGGATAAGCCTTTTCTTTTTTCTGCGTGGAACTCAAGGCGAGACGTAGTACACTGTTTGGAATGTATAAATTGTAGATCCATGGTTTGTTGTAAAAAATAATCTATTTCTGGTCTTTTTCGCTCGTTTTTTTTTTTCAAATTCAATTTCCAGCGGATAGCTGTTGATGCTGTTATGAAGTGAGATCTTAATAATTATATGTATTGATGAAGTACATTTGTTAAAAATGTTAAAATAAATTTGTAGACAAATACCAAGCCATATCAGTACCTATTTATCTAAAACTTACATTTCATATTCTTCTACAGATCCCCATGTGAAATCGTATTCATGTTGAATTTCTGATTTTTCGCAGATATTATGTATCATTTCTTCGACGATACCTTGTACAAACAGGGCAACATTTTCTTGATTTTCTTTTTGCTGTGTTATTTTTTCTTGCCGTTTCTGCTGGCTCTTGGAGCGACAGTTTTTTTTTAATTGGGAATATATTTTTTTTGTTTTCCATAATTCTATTCTACGAAATACACCTTTATCACTTCTTATAACTGATAATATTGTTTATAAAAAATACAGGGCTAGTCACGTAAGGGGTATGTATTTCTGAATTTATTTTGTACGCAACCCACAATACAAATCACACTCGCTTCGTGAGGAAGCTAGTCGTCCAGGGTTGCCACTACCTTGTTCGTTTCAAATTCCCTGACTTTCCCCGGTTTTCCCTGACCAATTTAGAACTATTTACTAAAATAACACAATAGTTAAAAAAATTAAAATAAACTTTTATTCATAAACAAAATAAAAATAAACTCAAAAAGTATTCGTATAAACGTACGCAAGCAAACATAAATATTTGATTATTGCTAGTAGGTACTGCACTCAAAAATAAAAAACTCTTATTTACGAACATAAAAAAAAACAAAAAAAAATTCAATAGCAAAAAAATTTGAACAAGTACGTACCAAAGCACTATTTATCCTATCTAGGATACAAAAAAAAAAGTAGGAACAATGAAATAATGAAACATTATTTTTTATACTTAGGTATATCACCGTAAACAAACAAAAATTATTGACATATAATTTCTCTGTCTTAAAAGTTCTTTGTCAATTTCAGACCTTTCATATTCTACATTTTCCGTTAGCTTAAGTCTCTTGTGTTCAAGCAACTTTATTTCGGCGGCGACACACTCTATTCTTATTCTTTTGATTTGCTCTTCTGTTGTTTCTTTCTTCTTCGCGTTGAGTGCCGTCTTATACTTGTTATTTGACTATCTTACATAACTTCTTAATTTGTCTGTAATTTCAACATTTTCAGATCCACCATGACATTTAATGTTATCATAGACTAAACGTTGGGAAATCAATGAATTTTCGTGAAGATTTTCTACCAGAAGTTCTTTGTTAATGGAGAAACCTGATTCAACAGCTGCGTTACCATGTGAAATCATGAAGACAATTTTAATAACTGTCCATAAATGTTCATACTCGTCTATCGCTAGCTTAACAAAAAAAATGCACAAACTATCTTTGGAGCCAAACTTATTTGCTTCTTCTATAACTTCTTTTATAATGAACGTTTCGTATTCTTCTAAGCTTTTATCTGCGACGTTACTACTAATTCTACCTAAATCGTGCAACTCTTGTAGTAACAATCGGAATTTAGTTGAGGATTGCAATGGTTTCTTTGTCATCAATTTTGGATTTAGTGAAGACATTCCTCTCACAATTTTATATTTTAGACAACATCTTTCTAGAATTTTTTGTGTCACAGCAATTAAGAATGTTCGACAATCTTGTTTAAACAGTAATTTCTCCCTTTGAGAGGAAGGTAGGTAGAATTTGTAAGATGGCGATTCGATTCGTACAAAATCTCACATCAAGATCCTTTAGATCTTTAAGATTATGCTTATCTTTCAAGTCAATCTTGATTAACTGTTTTAGATCTTTAGACGTCACATCATCTTTAAGAAACTTTCTAGTCATCATTTTTACAAGTCTTTCCAAATCTTCAAAGAGAAATGGCGCCAAAGGTTCAGGAGATTGGTATTTTATTAAAAACGGCTCCAGCATTTCAGCTACCATAGAAAAGAAAGCTAACTTGCATTTCAGAAGTTTGTCTTCGATTCCAGACTTTATATTTGATGTTGAGATATTTGCTAGCAGTTTGATCATTAGTCTTGGTAGAAAGCGAACCGTCACCTGCCTAACGACCTCATCCTGCTCCGCCGTAATTAATAATAATTCGTTTTGATGAATTTCATCCAAGTAATTTGCCAATCTTCCAAGTGTTTGCCTTGTTTGAATCGTTAAAAGCTACCTGTCCTCTACTTTTGAGCGTCTCTACAGGGCTAAATTTCTTTTTGATCGCTTTTGCCATTTTCCAAATTGAATTATTATGAGGCCCTAACTTATTAAGTTTGTTGTCCCACTTTTTCTGTCTGAAATCATGTAATTCATTTTTAATGATTTTGACTAAATGGTTAATTTGAATTTTGAAGAATTGATCTCTAGTTCTTTGATAAATTTTTCGAATTTTGTTTTTTAACTTGATTTTGTCTAACGTACTCAAGCAAATGAGAAGCGCGCCGCAAGCGAAAAATTTTTTGAAAACGGGGCGTGGTCAATCGTTTTTGAAGTGAACTTATCCATGCGACTCTTTAAATAAAAACATTTTGAATGTCTATGTATTCCATTAGTCCGCCACATTCCAAGAAACCCATGCAACACACCTACTTTTATCACTTATTGCTAAAGAAATAATGTTATAAATAACAACATCATCCAATAAACAATTTGTAACAGAAAAAAAAACAAAAACAAAACTCTTTGGCAAAATAATCATCAAACGTAAAAATTAAAAATTCCTAATACCTATTCTAAGTTTCTTTTAAAACAATGCTTTTTGGAAGAATGTATCAATTGAAGAATAGCTTCGTTGCTTTTTAATATTGTATACATTTCCCCACAACTGCAATTGAAATTATTTTTCACAACTAGGAATGATTCTAGCGTTTCGATTTTCAGTTGAATTTTTTCATTGCTCCATATATTATTCATCATGAAGAACACTCTTTCCAGTGGCCTGTTAGTCCCTGGAAGACATAGACAATGTTCTACCAAAATAAATAAATTAACAGGGGTTATCATTTTCTTTAAAAAACTTAAAAATTTCGATCCACCTTTCATGTACCTTTGTAGAATTACTTTTCCATTCGTTGATCTTCGTTTTACCAAGATATCTAACTAATGCACAAGTTTCATCGAAAAGTTCTGAATCATTAAGGGTAATATGAGGAAAATTGTCAACGATTCGTTGCTCACAAGGGCTTGTATCTTCGTCAAAGTTTGGTACGCGTTCTAGTAACAGTTCAAATACATTTATTCAGTTTGTTCGGATAACATTGTGTTCTTAAGATATTTACAATTTGTTTGGTCTGCTGCTGAGGCTTTTGGCCTTTTCGGCAGACCTAGTTGGTGGGGACATGTTGTGTTTTTTCTAGTATAAAGTTGGTTGTGGGCTTAAGTATGAATACAGTTTGTTGTGTGAAATTAATGGTTTTGGTTGTTCGGTTTTTCGCCTCTTTCGGCTCTTCCTTTCTTCACGCTTGGAGAGGTTTTTATTTTTGTCTTGAGTTGGTGTAGTAGGCTGGTGGTCACTATGTTTGGTCTTGTTTGTTGTTTGGAGTCTGGTCGAGTTTGGTTTGGTCCGTTTGGTTGATCTGTGGAAGTGTCCTGGGGTTATCCTGGGGGCGTGGATCGCTTCATCTCATGGACACTGGAGTTTCTTCGACTAGTTCTTGAAGGGCTGGGGGTATGCCTGGGTATGAAACTATAAGCAAAGCGGTAGGCAAGTGTTAAAGTTTTTCTTTAGTTTTTTTTGGGATTTTGTTAAGTAATCGATTTTTTGTTGGTAGTTTGTGTGTGGTGTGGAGAGTTTGGATGGCTAGTGCATTTGTACTATGAAGTGTGCGTTTGATATAGCGCGAGCGATGGGTTTCGAAGCGTTTGGCGATTGGGGTAGTGTTGGTGGTTTCGTGCAGAGTTTCTGAAGGGTGTTGGGGGTTTAGGCGAAAGATTTGTCTTAGCAAGTGGTTTTCAAAGGAAGAGATTCGAATATAGGCCGTATGAATGTTGTGTATGTGTAGTGTAATGTTTCTGAATTGCAACCTCGGAATTGGCCGCGAATACGATATAGAAGGTTTGATCTGTTCCTTCCTTTCTTCATTGTTGTGTTGAGGTCCATGTTGGAGAGAAGGTGACACCTAAATATTTGACAGAATTAGTTTTAGTGATAGATTGATTGTTAATGGTAAGTCGCGTGTTGTGTTGGAATATGTGGTGTTGTTTCCTGGCTTTTGGAAAGGTGAACAAGATGGCTTGGCATTCGGTTGGATTTGGTTTGATTCTCCAGTGGTTCATCCATGATTCTATTTGATGAAGTTCTTTTTGAAGACTGAGGCTTTTTCTGCGTTCCGGTGGCTGGACCAGATTGCCGTGTCGTCTGCAAACAGTCTGGTCTTGGTCCGGAAGGATTCTAAAATTGGGAAATCTCTGTAGTATGTGATGTACAATAAGGGTGATAAGACAGATCCTTGGGGGACTCCGGCTCTTAGAGTGATTGAGGTTGATTCTACAGGTTCGATTGGTTAAGAAGGAAACGATGAGTTTTGTGAACTTTAGATTGTCTGTCGAATGCTCTCGATGTCTAGAAAGACACCAACAGTCCACTCGCCCAAGTTGGCGTGCCTTATTATGTCAGTTTGAAGTTCGATAAGTGGATTTTGTGTGCAGCGTTGTGATCTGAAACCGAATTGTTCTTGAGGTAATATATTTTGATTTTCTATTCTTTCGAGGATTTTTCCTGTGATGTTTAGCAGAGAAATCGGACGGTAGGACTTGGGGTCATCTACTATCGATTTAATTTGGTCTGGGCCTGGAGCTTTGGTATTTTTTAATTTTGATATTAAATATTTTACTTCTTGACGAGACGGCTGACACGGTTCTACTCAAATGTGAAGTAGATCCGCTGCCCCGCGTGGTTGATGCGGGTTTTTGTTTGTAGAACTGATTTAGAAGCTGCTTCAATCAGTTCGTTGATTTTGGGTCGCTGAAGGGGGAGGAGATCGTAGGGTACTTAGAGGTTTAGAGGTCATTTCGGACAAGCAATTTTGTTGGGGCATGAAACGGCAGGGTGTCTAAGCTGAAAACACTTGGTACACTGAAGGGGTGTTGGATTTTTTGGGGGTTTCGATGGCTCGCAGAGATGTCGCTTGTCAAAGAGGATGATTCCCTCTTTTAGGAGGAAATCGACGGTGTTGGTGGAGTCTGTGATCACTCGGCGTAAGTTGCTGAAGTTTCCTGTCTTTTGGGATCGGATTCGCCAGACTTTGGTGGCCTCAAATTTGTAGATTTTTGAGGGTTTGAATTACGTCATTGCTTTCTATGTCATGGTCGACATCTCGAATGACGACGGAGAGTTGGGGTCTTTTGGGCTCAGGGTTGGCAGTTCTCGAGATTTTATGGTATATTTGCAGAGTTATTAGAATTAGCAGAGCCGTGCGATTCCAGTTTCTGGACATTTTTGACAAGAAGTGTGGTTGAGCAGCTAGTTGTTGGGGAATGTTACGTATGGTGTACCTGCAAATTTGGGTTTGATTGGGGTTGGACTGTGTAGAGCTGGTTTTTGAGCTGGACGAAGTGTCGGAGGAGTTTGATAGGATTCTGGACCGACTAGTTTTGGAGTTTGATGGGTTAGTCATGCTGGACTCACCGGTTTTTTTTTTTGGTTCTTGACCGTGCGAAGCACTTTTTTGGGTACTTGGACTGGGCGTAATTGATTGAGGCGGCGGGAGCGTCGTTCTTTTCCCAGAGCGGGGGCGAAGATCTCGAGCACTCATCTGCGAAGCACGATGTTGAAGTCAACGAGAAAGGATGTCTAATAGCACCCATTGAAAAGCTTCTATACTTTCGAAATGTCCACTTATTCCTCAAGATATTTGACACGCGTAGAATAAAATTCAGTCACCTTATTTTTAAATTCAGTCACAATTATTTCACCTTCTGATTCCAGTCGCAAAATCATATTTTTCACGGCAAACGGTAAAAAAGTGTTTGTTTGCCTGTCTTGTAATTTTATCTGTAACTCTTTGTATATTTTGCTCACTTCTAATAAAGTCATAATCTGGCCCTCTATTTTTAAAACGGTCTTATGGAACAAATCTGTATTAGAATGCACAAATAATAACCACAGCTCACTTTGGGGGTTATCAAAAAATGATTTAATTAACATAGGACACTTTTCTTGGGAATTAAAGTATGATTTTAAAGCCCCGTACAATTGCAAAATGCGTTCAACGGCTGGGAGTAATGCTAACCATCTGGTTGAGCTACACCCAAGAATATTTTTGTATTTAATTTCACAAAATTCGCAAAATGTTTTTAGTTCTTCTGTACGAACTGTGTAAATGTTAAAATAGTAATAAATTTTGATTAAGGTAGTTTCAATATTAACTGGTAAGCAATCTGCTGCTGTCTTTATGCAGTTGTGCATAATATGAGCAGAACATCCGATACCAATTATTAGTCTGCGATTCAGCGCTGTTTTAACTTTGTGAAACACATTATTTCGTACTTTTCTTTGTTTTCCTCCAAAAGTGCAATTTGTATTATCAGCACGGATGCCTAATAATTTTGATGTCAGATTATAATGTTGCAGGGTTTCAAAGATATAATTTAAAATAATATCAGACGTTTCTACCGGGACGGATTTTACTTTCAAAATTTTTACTTCTAAACCACAATCTGTAAAAAGTTGCACCATTATAGGAATTATTTTCATGGTCTTATGATTAGAAGCATCAGTAGATACTGTAATCAAATGTGCCTTTGTTAGAGAATCCAGTAATTGTTCATGAGAAAGGGGAGCTAACAGTAATTGTTGCTTCTGATTCCGTTCTGGCATTTGAATATTTAGGTTCAAAACATAATTGAATCAATCTGGAAGTGCAGTCTGTAGATCGGAAAAACTGATTGTGCACGACTGTATGATATGCCCAACATCCTTCGATGGCAGCTAATTTTTTTTCATCCCTACCTAGAACTAGACAGGCAGAACTTAACAGACAATCGGTGTTGAAGAAGATGCCTGGCAGGCTTTTCTGTGTTTGTCAGTTTTAATGTGTTTCTCAACATAATGTTGCCCACTATTTGCAATTAAATAGCATGATAAACATTTCAATTGATGTCCATGCGTGTCGTTCTTTATCAGAAACGGATATTTCCCTTGAAGCTCTGAATTAAAAACACTGGTTCGTTGGGCGGGGGCATATTATTTCTAAGACTTATCTGATCAGTCTTTGTAGATAGTGTAGATTATTATTATTAGATATTACCTAAACTTAAAATAAAAGAATAATTATTATATTTTTGTTTTTACTCACTAATAATAATAATAAAATACAGATACTCAAACATGGTGTCATATCTCATAACTAGCCAGACACAGAGAAAGTAGGGTTATGCTTACGGTCACGTACGCCAGTCGTATCGTAAGCGGTACTAAACCTATGGTAAAAGTGGGTTTCGGAACTACGATGATTTGATCTACCGGTAGGTGTATGAACGAAGTGTACTTACAAAATCAAAATCGTGTTTCTGTTCTGTAGTTCTTTGGTACGTAATGTGCAGTGCGCATTGATTCACGGTTCATTATTCTACTACTATAATACTACTTTTTTTTCTAAAATCAGAACATTTACTGATTTCTACTTATTTGTTATTTTTTCAGGACAAGCGTGTCAAAATAAGTACTGTCCTGCCAAAATAAATACGGTTGGTCACCTTATCAACAGATATCATCTAAATCACTAAAATCATTATTTAGATATTCATTTATAAAACAGAACGATTTAAACATCAAATATTTTTTTTCTTTGTTTAAAAGCGAATTGGGAGAAGTTGCTTCGAGAGTAGACGGAAGAATATTATACAACTTAACGCAGTGGTAATTATAGTCATGTCTTGCCAATTTTAATCGATTAATACACACGTTATGACCGTGTGATTATATATTATATATCGATATACGATAACATCAAGACTATGTATCATTCTTTGAAAAATTAAATAAACCACATCGGTGCTAAAATTCATTTCAAAATGTTCGGCAGAGTGATCACTGTCACGAGTTTATTTGTACATGCAAGTCTATAAGCAGTCATAATGAAAAAAAAAAACATTTGGAATAAATAATTCAAATCAAATTTTGAATAATTTAGTTGGTAAACATAACCTCTGAGCGTACATACTACCACGTCCAGATATCCAAGATCCCTAGATTCAAGGTTGGTTGAAAACTCTCGGATCCCTTTGATTAAAGTCGGTTGACGTCAACAACGTTTCGATAAGTATCCGTGGAAATAAATTAGAATAGACCCCCTTTGGAGCCGAACAGTCGATGCGCACGTACACCGACTTTCGGATGTTTTAAAAATTGCGCGCGAATCGAAAATCTTGCGACAGTTCGATCAGATGAAAAAAAAATACGACACTAAACTTAACACTTTTAATTTTTATTGCGTTCGTTTCAATCGAATTACCAAAACGAAAACAATGACGTAACCAAGATTCGGTGAAATAAACAAAAATATTTCGGATAAATCACGTACCATCTGAAAAACAACTTTTGTTTTTATTTTGTCCGTCGCCGGTCGATTTTATTTCACATCCCCACGTCACATCAAAAGAATTTCAACGAATGAAAGAAAAAGAAGTAATTCCGTTGCCAAAACTCTCTTCTTATCTTATTATGCGATGAGAGAAGGAGAGAGCAGGTAGAAAATCATTTTCGGTGCGACCGTCGGACCGTTCCGTACTTCGATAATAGGAAAGTTCGAAGAAAAGGTTGGGATGGTGGGGTTCGGTCGTTCGGTGGTGCTTTTTTCCTTCGTTTTTATCTCAGTACGGTGATGGCGATGTCAGTGACGGTGTTCGAACGCATCCAAAATCGTGGTAAGTACACTTTGTTCTGTTTGCTTTTAAACGTGTAAACCTTAATTTTGTTTTAAATAACGAAGGGACGGCGCCGACAACTATTTATTTGCACGGTCCCGTTTTTTGTTTAAATTAATTAAAAGGCGTTGGACGAGTAACCGAATTTCCAATAAATAACACCACGGAAACCAACGGAGACACGCTTCAAAAATTCCTAGAAAAAACGTCAATCAACATCAACTTCCATACCGAACCCACTCATATCGTCATCCCCACAACGGCCTCAATCCGTCCACAATAGATTTATTTTTCCTACATGCTCCATCTCAACCGTCCAAAACACACTTAAGGTGATTTCACTTCTAGCCTGGAAATGATTTTTTTAATGTATATGAAAATTGTCTGGGTGCATCGACAACTACAAAGACGTAGAGTAAATTTTCGGTGAGTCAGTGATGTCTTGTCAACATTTTTTTTTTTGAGAACTCATCAAAAGTTTCGTTGAATTTTCAATTGTCAAAGTGTCTTTTTTGTTTACTGATTGTAAAAGTCTTTTCAATTTAGAACAAAAAAGAGTTTTACGTTCAGCAATTTTTGATTAAAGAAGAGGTCACAATTTGAAGGAATATGTATTATTTATTCATTTTTATTAATTCTCACAAAATCTGAACCAAACGTTAGAAAATTAGAAATTACGATGTTTGTTTGACGGTTGCTTTTGCGTCGAGTTTTGATTAGCGTCTATGTAACGCCACTCTGCATTTTTTGTTACTAGTTCACTAACGCGATTTGCCACTGATTTGGAGATGAATTTCTAGTGCTTTTCCCACTTTAACAAGCAGTTTGGCTAACAATGACGCTGCACACAACTCTCACAACGAGGTAACGAAATTTGTTTAATAGGAGCAATTCTTACTTTTGTACACAAAAGCTGTACGTTATTATTTCCAAAATTATCCGTGGTTCTAATATAAATGACTGCGCCATATGCTTGAATACTAGCGTCACTAAATCCGCGAATTTTAACATTTTTATAAGGATACGCTGGTATCACTTTCTTCGGAAATTGAATTCGTTGATGTCTTTTAACCGAGACAAGAAGTGAGCAAATTTATTATGCAAATCTGAAGGTATCGGATCGTCCCAATCGCATTTTAACTGCCACAGAATTTGTAAAATTAATTTCGCTGTTATTAATATAGGACTTAAGAGACCAATATGGTCATAAATGGTTGCGATAACACTCAAAATTGTTCTTTCCGAACTTGTGTTACAATTGACTTTATTTTTGATATCATACTTTAATATATCTCTCTCACAATCCCAGCTTAAACCTAATGTTTTTGTTTAAAAATTGTCGAATCTAATCTAACAATCATTTGGTTTGTCTCTAATTTAAGTAAAATCTCTATTAAAATAAAATTATTCGATAACTCAAATCCACCAGTTTTTAAAATTTCAATCAAATTGTCACCTAAAGTTTTTGCTTCTTCGATGGTATTGGTGCCTGTTAATAAATCGTCCATATAAAAATTATCATTAATTACTTTACTTGCTTTCGGAAAAAGTTGTGATGGCTCAATCGATAGTTGTTTTAAACATTTCATAGCTAAATAGGATGCACATAATGCACATGCTGTGCCGTAAGTAACAGTTTTCAAAGTGTAAATTTGAATTTCTTTGTCGGTTTCTGAACGCCATAAAATTTCCTGGAATGTCCGATCTTCCCTTGAAACCCAAATCTGCCGGTACATTATTATGATGTCGGCACTTAAAACGTATTAAAACTGTCGGCACTTTACCAATAAAGAAAATATGCCCTTTTGCAGATTAGGACCTGTAATTAGGTGATCGTTAAGACTCGTATCGTTCGACGATTTGCAGCTCGCATCAAAGACCGCCCTTAGCCTGGTTGATAACCTGGTTTCTTTTATCACTCCGTGATGGGGAAGTAAACAGTCTTCTCCTACACTACTTTCTTTTGCTACATGCGTATGATCTAGCCTGATATAATCGTCCATAAATTTTTACCGTCTTTTTTTAAATTTTAGCTCTAAATATTTGAATCTCTTTAACGCAATGTAGTCGGTAATACTTATTTTTGGATTTTCGGTTTTAAAGGGTAGTCGTACGATAAATTTGCCGTTTTCATTTCGGGAATGTGTAGTTTGAAACAATTCTTCACATTGTTGTTCCTCTTTTGTTAGAATTTTATGGTCATCGATCAAATTTTCGATTTCCCAGAATCTTTGTACATCGTCAGCTAATTTAGCATTTATTTTTAAAGAATTCACGTTATTACAAACATTTATTTGAATATTATTCTCCTCTATAGTTGCCGCTAGACGTGGACCTCCTAGTATCCATTCAAGACGCGTGTTTTGTTGATTATTAAGTTTGATTATTTTTCAATTTTATACGACCGTCTTCTAGTAAATCCCAAAACAATGCTACTCTGATGAGCCTGTCAATGGGCGATGACACATCAAATCTTTCGTGGGCTAATTTAATATTTTCTGGAATCGGAATATCACTTCTATCGAATGATTCAATGGGATAATTTTGATTAATTGTTGGGAGAAGTAAACATTTTATTTTTGCCGAATAATTGCTATTTAAAGATTTAAATTTCATTTCACTTTTTTTCTTAATAGCGACGACGCTACTACACACTCCCCTAATAGTAGCAGAATGTTGTTGTGAACCTTGATCTAACAAAATTCTAATTTCATGAAGATCATTACTCGACAACATAATTTCAATATTTGGTTCCAACTGAACAACATAATTTCAATATTTGGTTCCAACTGACACTGATTAACACTTACACTTATATTTTGACTTTGAGGTTGATTGTTTGATCGAGTAGCATTTTTTGGGTTATGAAAATGTAATAAAGAGTGATGCTTATTTGAACAGAATTTACACTTGTAGGATTGGCACACTTTTGTTTCATGCCCAGTTTTTAAACAATTAAAACATAGCTTAAAGTTTTTCACCTTTTCAATTCGATCGTTCACATTAAGTTTTACGAAATTTTGACATTTATAGATATTGTGATTGCGTTTACACATAACACATGAATTATAACTATGAGCCACAACTTGATTATTAGTATTGTATTTCTTAAAGCTAAAGTCTGGCACTTTATTGGATTTTCAATTGAAAGATTTTTGATGTGCAGTTTGATTGAATTCCATAGACTCTACGGTAAAACATCGTTGTTCAAGAAATTCTGTCATTTGCTTTAATGTTGGTAAATTTGTGGATTTTAGGTTTGACTACCATTCTTTTTTTGTATTAAAATCAAACTTGATTGTTAGTAAATACACTAATAACGGATCCCAAGATGCCGTATCAATTCCTTGTGATTTGATTTTAAAGCAGCTAGATTTGTATTAAAATTATCTAACAATTCTCGCAATGAACGCAATGTTTTATTTACTGATTGCAAATTAAATAATGCATGCATATGATGATGTACAATTAAACGCTTATTTTGATGTCTGTCTTTCAATAATTTCCATCGTAACTGTTAGCTGCTATTGGTAATGATTCGATCGTGCGTTTCGCATCTTCTAATAAACAACTTGGCAAATAATGAAATTTTTATATATCACTTAAATTACGGATTTCGTGAATAAGCGATTGAAAACTATCATGGAACGCTGTCCACTCCGTATAAAGACCTCCAAATTTCGGCAAATTGATAACTGGCAATTATACAGGATTTTGATTACTTTCACTCTGATTAGACGAACTCGCATCACTATTTTTAGATTTTAATTATTCTGTCTGTTTTTTTTTCTGTAACTCCTTCAATAATAATTGTTCTGCCTGAACTAAATTGTCATAAAATTTATTTCCAAAATCTCCACGTAATTGAACATCTTCGTCTTTTTTACTCGCTATTTCTATTTTCAACTGGACCTCATTGAATTTGGGAAGTAATTGTTTGTAATCGGCTATTTTGTATTCCAATACGCGAAAATTTCCACCCTCTTTGCTTAATTTTTCAATACTATTTTTGAGTCTGGTCGCGGCGCTCTTAATTTGGGTTCTCACTTTAATTAAATCTTCCTCTTCCTGCCATTTTAAACAAGTAATTTTACTTTTTGATATACGATATAAATGCACACACTCAAATAACGGGAAAGGCAATAAAAGGAAGTATTGATCACTAACCTTTTTGAAGTTGCGACGTTGCTCTTCTTTTTGGATTTGATGACTTATGAATTTGTTGACAAACTTTATAATAATTATTGAAGTCCACAATAAGTTCCACACACTATTTTATCTGCAGATTCGTATCCTACTCGAAGGACCATTATGTTGCGTCTTGAATCTGGTGCTGATTGGTTCTAGGAAGGTCGGTTGAAATTATCACCACGGTGGTTTCTTACAGACTATATTTATTTACACATTGTACAATTTTGGTAGAATAGGGGGTGCAACCCCATGCGCCCTCAGGTGCACGGAAAGACTTAACAGTTGCTATGCGGTTGCTATCACAATTAGTTGTTCAGAGCGATCAGGGCATACCATATTTAACATCAAGATGATTGTAGAGATTGATCTCGATTATAAATGTCAGAAGTTTTCTTTGAAGTCTCCACTAATTTGGAGCCGCAGTTTTCGAAAAAACGTTCGAATTCTTCCCATTCTCGAATGCAAAAGTATCATTTCGCAATCTAGAATCAAAAATAACTATTTCTAGATTTATAAAATCGTATTTTTATATTAGAAAGAGAACTAATACAGATAATTTTGTATTTAAACATGACAATTTTTTTATTTTGTTTTCCAAAAAAGTTCATAACGAACAATTTATTAAACGGGATATGTAAAAAATAAGACATGTTTTTGCTACGGACTTCCAAATGTTCGTACAATTGTTTGGACAATACAATAATATAAATATATCATTAAACCTAAACAAAGAAGAACATAGAAAAACATTTCTATATTAATGTAGGTAAGTTGTCATTTACGATACAATTTGAATAAATCATTAATATATAATAGCTGTGATAAAAGTCATGTAGATGGCTTACCATTTTCTTTTTTAAAAAAAAATTCATCTCGAAAAGGTGTCTCTCATGAAGGTGTCCAAAATACAAAGTAGGTGTGCTGTCTTTGTGTCACTTGTAGTAGACCTTGTACCTGTAGAAAAAATTATCTTGACGTTTCAGTTGAAATATGTTGTCTTTAATCATTGCAAATTTTATGAAACCCTTTGAAAGGGCTTCTTCTGGTGTAAACTCTCGAGCTTTGGAGGAACATTTTATTTCGCTATAAGGCCATCGGGAGAGGCTCCTATATACTAGTCGTCTTTTTTCGCAACAAAAAGCCACCTTCACGAATTTCTTTGTTTATTAATTGCGAAAACTCTTGTTTCTGATTAAATTATTTGTAATATATTTTTAATTTTTACCTTATAATTAATATTTATGGCTTTCAACTATCTAAAAGATGCCAGTGTGGTTAAACCGCACTGCAACAATTGTTGGAACCAATTTTTATTTTATATTTAATCTTGTAAGTAAATAAATTAACTGGACTTCTAATCACACATTTAACAATGATCACTTCTTGTGCTTATTGTTTGGCTGTCATCAACACACGATCTTTTCGTACAATGTTCTGGCATTCATGATAAACGTTATCTATCTCATGCAAAAATTGTTCCAGAATTATACAGACATTGTAAGCTGGTAACTTGGTTTAAACTGGAAATGTTCGGATTGTAACAGAAAATGTTTATCAATTGATCAAGAAGCTTTACAAAAATTTTTAGAGCAGAAATACTCTGAAATGTTAGATAACTTAAATTCTGTTTTTGATAGTCTAAAATGCGATTTTCTCAAAATTGAGTATGCCTGTCACTCGACCACATAAAAAAAATACCTCTTATTCGGAAATTTTGAAAAACAAAACTCAATGGTTTAATTTCCAAAGCGCAACACGGTTTTCTTCGTCACAGATCTACTGTAACTTGCATGCTACAATGTTTGAACATATGGACGTCTGAGGTAAACAAATCTAATGCGGTCGACATTATATACCTTGATTTTGGAAAAGCTTTTTATCAAGTGCCTCATAGGCGCCGTCTGTATAAAATTCAACATTTTGGTTTTCGTGGTTCTCTTCTTGAACGCTCGCATTCGTACGAGATTAATCGAGTTTATTGAAGTCGCTCCCCACCCTTAGTGCACCTACTGTAACAAGTGTTGTGCTGTGAATATATGCTTTTTCAAAGTGTGTATCAAATAAAGTGAACTCGCAGACCGCCGCGAGTTTCCGTCCTAACATGGAAAATTCGGAGGAATCCGAACCTGAAAATGATTTCCAAGGAAAATTGTGAGGGAAAGGCGACTCATAGAAACTCAAGTGAAACAAGTGAGTGTGAAAAATAAGTATAGTACGCTCAGTGATAGTGAGATGGACACTCAAACAAATGTGGAAGAAATCCGGACCGGGAAACAAAAGAAGTCCCCGCCGATTGTCATGCACGGGACGGGGCTAACCCACGCCCAAATTACCGATCTGCTGCACGAATGCCCAGAAAAATATGAACTATGGTATACAAGAGAGAGAACCATTATTTATGCGATTAACTACGAAAACTATAAAACAATACGCAACAAATTGAAATTCGGAAAAGTAGAATATCACACCTACACACGGAAAATTGACAAAATTAACACTTTCGTGATAAAAGGACCAGACAACAGAAGTAAGATATGAGTCAATCAATTTGACCAGGTTGATTGGAAATCCGGTCTTTATCAGTTTCAGTGTGAGCCCATCTATCCATACTCTATCGAACGCTTGCCTGATGTCGACAAGAGCCATGGCTGTCTGTTTTTTCTTCCCAAAATTGTACAGAACGTCATTCGCGATTCTCGCGACTTGCATCGACGTGCTGTGTCCGCTTCGGAAACCGAACTGGAAATCAGGGATCGTGCGATGCTTCCTTTCGAAATGCGCCAGTCCTCGGTGAATGACTTTCTCCATGATTTTCGAAAAACCCGTCAAGCAAGCTTATCGGTCGAAAGTCGGTGTTTGCTCAGGTGCCGCGAAGCTGTCCCCTGAGGCCGCGAGTCGTCTTTATGTCTCATGATTGGTGCTCCGTACGTGATTATAGGCCTCAACATTGTTTTGTAAAAAGGCGTCTTGTTCTTGATCGATAGATAATTATTTTTGACTAAAAGTGGGTAGAGTTGCTTGAGTGCAATCTCTCCCTTTTTCCGCAAAGTCGCTATGTGCGATTTAAGGTTACACCTTTGGTCTAAAATAACTCTTAAGTACTTTTTTCCGGTTGTGGTTTGACGATATTGTTTCCTACTTTGGGGTTTGTTATGACTTTTTGTTCAGTGAAACGTTTGTGAAAAATTACCTTCTCTGTTTTGTTAGAATTGATTTTAATTTTCCACTTATCAAAATATTTCATGAGCATGTCAATGTGAATCTGAGTTTGTTTGACGGCTATCTGCGGTCTAAGATTTGGCGTAAATTGCCGTACCGTCGGCGTACAGAGTAATCTTGATTTGTCTAAAATTGGGAATATCGCTTATGTAAATGTTGATAAGGATTGACCCTAGGACTGAGCCTTGGGGAACTCCTGCTCTGATGGGTCTAAGTGATGAGTATTCGTTATCTACCTTTATTGTAAATTGCCTATTTATTAAATACGAATTTATTAGGTGTACGAGTAGAGTTGGGAATTTGTGATTTATTAATTTAAAAACAAGTCCTTTGACCAAACTTTGTCAAAGGGTTTTTCTATGTCGATACACGTCATCGCGGGAATTGTTTATTATTATAAGAGTGCGTCATTCATTAATCTGAGAATTTGCTATATATAGTGTTGTGTTTCGCTTTAAAGACAAATTGTTCGTCTTGAATGATTTTCGCTTTTCTTATGTGTTTATTGATTCTGTTCTGGATGACCTTTTCTGCAATTTTGGAGAGAGTCGGCAGCAGCCTTATGGGCCGGTAGGACCCAGGTTCGTTGGGGCTCTTTCCGCTTTTTAGAAACGATATCACGTTCGTGTTTTTAAATTGTTTCGGAAAATACTTGAATTTGAGAATGGAATTGAATAAATTTGTTAAACGATCCGTTGCTTTCTTTGACAAGTTTTTAACTAATTTATTTTTTATTCCGTCCGGTCCCGGGGTTTGGACTTGGATCCTTCTTGTTTATGAGGTCTTGGGATTTTGCCAGAGACTTCGTTGTCTTGCTGAATTAACCATCTATGAGTAACTGTTTAAACCATTGAAGAATGATTCGCCCGACCATTCGGGGAATTTTGATACAGAGTACCATTACCTGTTCACAAGCACCATTTTCGGGCGCTTGTGCTTTTGGGAGATTCGTTCGTCGTAGTCCACAGCTACTCGAACTAGTTCGTTTGGGTGCTCCATCGCGTTGGCAAAGAATTTGACTGCAGTTTCCTGCATTAAGTTGCGTTATGATACCATTTGCCTTTGGTGTTCTAGCCATTAAAGGTCTTACAGTAAACTTCCATCAATTCGTCGGTCTGCTTTTTGCGCATCGTCCTCTCCAGACTCGCCAAGTTTTTCTCGGCATTTGATGCTTTACCCGTCTGTTTCGGTTTGGCGGGCGACGTTGCCTGGATTCGTTCAACATTCTCAGTCTGTGCTTGCTTTTGCTGGTCTCCTTCTACGTCGCTTTGTTGGGTTTGTTCGTCAGCGCTTTCCTCGTCGTCACGGCGGGGGTGGCGACTTGGGCCTGAGCTCCCGTATTGGGATGCTTCGGACAGCCCTTGAAGTTTGCTGGGTGCGAGCCTCCGCAATTCGCACACTTTTTGGGGTTTTTGCCATCGCAGTCTCTGCCTGCGTGGGCGCCTGCACATTTGACGCACCTTGGGGCGGCGCGACAACTTCTCTGTGGGTGTCCCCACATCTGGCAGTGGAAGCATTGGCCGTTTGATCGCCGCTTCCTTAGGGTTTCGGTAGTGATCATCAGGCCGTTTACCTCTGTCAGGTCGTACATTTGTCGCTGGTCGCGGGGAACCTCTACTACCACCATGTCTAGTGGCTTGTGGTTTGCTTTCATTCGGGCGATCTTGCCCACAGCAAATCCTCCTCCTTCGAGGTCTTGCTTCACCGAATGGACGTCGATCATCGAGGAAACCCCGCGTAGAATAATCTTCAGCGGTTTGTCGCTTTTCAGGGCGAACGAGTGGTATGGCAGTTTTTCGGCGTCTAGGACCCTCGTCATGGTGCGGAAGTCGTCGACCGTACTAGGCTGCACTCTAATACCTGCAACAATCGCTTTTGCCTTTGTGTAATTTACTCCCTTGTTGCGCAGCAGCGTGGATATCTCATTCCAAGGTCTCATTGATTCGCCTTTATGGAGGATTACCGGAGGTATCTTTTCCGGGCGAGTTGGGGCCGCGGCGTGCGGGTGGCGAGCGTTGACTGCCTTCCGGGGGACTTTACCTGGATCGAGGTACCTATCAAGGGCCCTCCTAGATGTGTCCACCTCCGAATCGCTGTCTTCGCTGCTAGACGACAGCACTCTGCGCTTCCGGGGGACGCGACTCCTTCCGCTCTGGTGACTCCGTCGCGATCTTTCCTAAAAATCTTGTACTTATTGTATTATTAACTTTTCGGATTTTGTACCTGCACTTTTCAGGTCCTTAACGGCCCCGAGCATTTCTCCTAAATGGCAATTACTGTTAAGCTTCTTGATGGCTTCCAGGAGCTCGCTCATTAGTCCGGTGGGGTTACCTGTAATGACACCATTAGTACCTTCATTAGGCAGATTACTTAGCTGCGGGGTCCTTTTTTCAATTTGTTGTTGTCGCGGAACTCGCGATTGCCGTTCGCGATTCTCTTGACGTTTCGCCCATGCGTTGACGGTCGGGGCGGGGGCGGCGATGAATTTGGGTACGGCGGGCGTCGGCGTCTTGTTTTTCCTCAGAAGTGCGAGCTTCTCGCGGTACTTCTCGCACTCTTCCGCGTTGGCCTTGTGCTTGCCACCGCAGTTGGCGCACTTCACTTTTTCCTCTTCGCCCTTCTTCACGGGGCAGTTGCGGTTCTGGTTGGAGGCGCAGACCATGCACCTCGTCGTTGCGCGACAGTTGGACGTCGCGTGCCCACATTGCTGGCAGTTGTAGCACTGCATCACTGGTTTCCTATTTTCGTGACGCTCCCATGTTACACTGCATCAACAATACTCTGTTGTTTTTCTTTTTTTTTTCTTCCGCGACCCTAACATCGAGCCTTGGGGGACACCCGACTCGATGTTTCGGGGTGTTGATATGCTTTGGTTTATTTTGACTTTTATTATTCTGTTGTTGAGGTAGCTGTATACGAGTTTAATAAAGTGAATGTTGATGCTGTTCATCGACATTTTGTAGATCAATCCTTTAATCCACATCGTGTCGAATGCCTTCTCCAAGTCTATAAAAGTCATGACCGTGACTCTTGACTTGTTAATTTCCAGTAGTGCGTCGTTTACAACCCTGGCTATTTGTGGTGTCGTGTTTTTGTGTTTCGTGAATCCGTACTATTCGTCCTTGGTCATGTTGTGTTTTTGTCGTATGTCGTCCAGTCTTTTGTGTATGATTTTTTCGTAATCACAACTATTACCTGTGTAAATTATGCCGTCATCAATTGTTAATTCACTCTTAAATCTCGTATAAGGTCTGATTGCATTACTCAATGACTTATTATTTTGTATCCAACCACTTAATAGTATATTATGAAACGCGTTTCACAATGAATATTTTGCCACACGCACGTTTTTAGGGCACGACCAGCGCAGCGAGGATAAAGTAGTAAGTGCGGCAAAATACATTATGAACAAGTATCATACGCTATTTTTTCTATTTCGTCCCATTTTAAACGAAAAAACTTGATTTCGAAATCTAGGGAATTTTAGGGTAGTTGGCATTTGCAAAATTTTCGGGAAAAAAATTCGAAGTAGGAGGCGGTGTAATTTTATTTCAATCCAACTGTCAAGTGAAGACGCTTGGGACGCTTGTTTGTGTGAATAAAGGTGCAATATTTCGGTTCGTTCATTCGAAATGAGTGGGCAAGATGAAAATTTGTCTTGTACGCCGCCAGAAGAACGAGCATTGGCGGCTAAGTCAGCTAATAATTTGCTACCGCCAAAATCACGGCAAGTTTACGAAAGGAAATCACAACAATTTTCGAAACCGTATTGTTGGCCTATTTTGAAACGCAACGCCAAAAATACAAAGCGTCGACATTATGGTGTTTATACTCTCAGTTGAGGTTCTGTCAGAGTATTTATAAAAACGTCGATATTTCGAAATATCATAAACTGCAAGCCTTATTAAAGCGAACCTCCAAAGGATACGCACGGAAGAAGTCAAAGGTGCTAGAAGAGTACGACATTTACAAGTTCTTGTCTGAAGCTGAGGATAAGACATACCTCGCCATGAAAGCAAGTACCTACAACTGTGAGTCGAACGTTGCCTTAAACTTACGTGTTATAGGTCATCTTAATAATGGGATACAATGAGGCCTGCAGAAAAGATGAACTAACCAAGATAACCATAGATGATATTATATATAGAAATGATGCGATTGTTGTGGCCATTCCCGAAACAAAGAACCATGTTCCACGAGAATTCATCATTACTGAAGAAAGGTGGATAACGCTGGTGAAAAATTATGCTATTCTTTGTCCGAAAAATGCCCCACATAAACGATTTTTCGTGACGTATAAATAATCCAATTGGGATCAATACACTAGCAAAAGTCTCCAAAAACATTGCCGCCTTTGTAAGGTTACCTCAACCGGAACTTTTCACTGACCACTATTTTCGGAGATCAAGTGCAACCCAACTGGCCAACCACGGTGGGGAGTTGCTGACTCTAAAGCGCCATGGGGGTTGGAAGTCTTCTGCAGTAGCAGAAGGCTATGTCGAAAGCACCCTAAAAAAAAAAACTGAAGCCGTAACCTATGGAGTTGCTAAGTTGTTCCAACGTTCCCGAAGTGAACGAACATGGACCCATAAATACAAGTTCTACAAATGTTCATCAGAATATTACAAACCATGAGAATGTTCCTGGTCTAACTATTCACTCCAAAGACAACTCCAATGTTATTGTTAATAATAATTGTATTTTCTATGGTAATAAATAAATATTTCCACGTTTTGGGAAAAATGTCTTGAAGGCCTAATAGAAAGAACTGAGAACTTTTGAGGTTACCGGAGCGTAAGGGAGCCAAGAGAGCGAAGATGTTGATGATGATCATGATGGTTCTCTTGTGAACAAGGATCACTGCACCCAAAGAGTTCTTCTCCGATGAATTAAGCTAAGAACAACAAGAAATAATCGTGTATTGATTATTATATCGACATATCTATTTTTGCACGATCGGTCATTTTTGATTGTTTACCGTGGGTGTTTCCATGACAGTAAGTGGAGTTTACCAAAAGGTGTCGGAAAGATTACTTACCGATCTAAAAACTAAACGACAAAAATACTTACCGACGCCTTTTCAAATAAGAATCCAAATTAGTTTCATCTTTATTGGTGAACATTTTTATATCAAAAGTACAATTTGTGCTATTACTTCCAATTGAAATTACACATTTTTCATTTGCACTGGAAGCAATAGAGACTGATGCGTTGGGATTTTTGTTTTCATTAACACAATCCAAGCGAACGTCGACGTCACCACCAGTAGATAAAATTTTATCCGCAAATTCGATCTTATTTTGCGACATAGCCTTCGGCCACCGTCGAAGACCTCCATCCGCCATGCCTTTATAAACCTGATACATCAACTCCTTATTAACCAGAAAAGTAGCTGAAGTGCGCTGAAATGCATGACCTGTATAGTTGTTTGGTTCCTCCAATTTCAAATATGTTGCAATTTTCGATGGCTATTTCCCAATCGTCCCTTTTCCAACTACTTGTTGGGTACACTTTCCGTTGCGGTAATTTAAAAAAAGATATGTCGAAACTGCATTGATGGATCGAAGTTTGATGAATTTACGATATATGTCCAAATATGAAACTTTGTCATCATCGAGTTGGGAATTTTTACGATAACAAGTGCCCCACGATCTTCAATATCTGCCATTTTCATGTCATAAAGCTCCTCTCTCCTACAAGCCCCTGCCGCGCCAAGAATCATGGCAACCTATAAATGCGAAAAAAATAAACGAATAACCTATCACAATTGTTCTTTAACTTACTTTGTGGATGAGGAATATATCGTCCGGTGCTTCATTTAAAAATTTAATCATCACTTTTCCTGAAGATCTTGGCTTTCTTTGGCCTGGGACCAACATTCTTTCGTTTAAGATAGGCAATAAGCGTAGAAAATGTCGAAATATTAACAGAATCATACAAAAATATAGTGCTTTTGAACATGGAATATTCTGCCCATAAACTTTCTGGGCTCTTCAGCGTACTATTTCTTTTAACGAAGTAAGCCAACAAAACCTTCTCAGTAATACCTGAGTTTTTCTCACTGCACCACTTTTTGAAAATTTTGTAGGTATTCTCGTAACGGGTTCTTAACTTATCAGGTATTACCGCTGAACAGCCAATGTCCCATGCCTCTTCTATTTCGTCAATTTCACTTTCCAAATCGCTCATGATTGAAGCACAAAGCAATCAAAAGACGCCAAAAACCACGCACAATTTTATGAAAAAATTTTCACTGATTGATAAACGACCAAGTGGTTGCCTAGTGATATATGTCATAGCACTCACATCACTTACTTTCATCATTTCGATGTATTTCTCTCGTTTTAAATTCTCAGTATATTTTAATTACGATCGTGCAAAAAACGTTATAAGCACGTCGAACGTTAAGGGATCGGTATTTCTCAGACAATAATTGGAGTCGTCGCTGTGGTCCTCCTCCAAACGATTGTCTTCGAACGGTAAACATCCCTTACCGTTCTCCGTACTTAATATACTATATTTGATTTGTTTTTTTTTACAATTTACATATTAATTATAAATAGATACAAATAGGTAACACAATGAATTCAAGATCCCTCAGAGTTTTCAGAGTCGAAACTGAAAAAAAAAACAGTACAAAATAATTTAACCTGTAAAAAAAGCAGGGCGCACATAAAGAATAAAGAATTACACATAAAACAATTCATGAATTCATTTTCATACAAAGTTTAGGTATATGTTTCTTTCTGGTCACTTGTAAAAAATTAGTAACTGTTGATGAGTATTTTACCTAACTATGGTTATGGCTTCATAAGAGTTTTCATTTGGCTGTCGCGGTTCCAAATATCAGCGTGACTTTTTCACCGTCTTTCAAATGCAACATTATGCTGTTATTGATTGGACTTCTAGTTCGTTCGATGTCCCCAAACCGGATACATTGGGTTTTGTTTAGTACTGTTTCTACATGGACGTATTCTATATGGATTATTCTATTATTCTCTGATAAAGCCATTACCAGCAAAAAAAAGACACAACAAAAACAAGCGAATTGACTACGAGAACGAGACCACACCACACGAGCCATTGCGCATGCGCACTGCATTGTCATCGGCGAAATTACGGATTAGGCGAAATACACTACAAAACTGTATTGTCAGTTGCAGGTGTGTACATCAGCAATTTTATAAGACTGAGCGGATTCTTTCTGTTGGATAATCAAATATGATTTATATTGTATTTTTTATGGCAAGTGTAATATTGGTTGTAACATATGAAATGTCCGATTTTGACGGTGAAGTTTAATGGGGCATAATTTTCTTTGAAAATAAACTTTATTAATCAAAATAAGATCCCCTAGATTCAACACACTTTTGCCAAAGTTTATCAAGTTTTTTTATTCCCGTATTGTAAAATTCGGGATTTCTGGAAGCGACGAAATCATTGAAGGCCGTTTCAGCGTCTGTTTGGTTCTTGAAGCATTTCCCTTGCAAGAAGTTGTCGAGATGCTTGAAAAAGTGGTAATCGGTGGGTGAGAGGTCGGGTGAGTATGGTGAATGGTCCAGAGTTTCATAACCCAACTCATGCAGTTTTTGCCGCGTCATCATTGAAACATGTGGGCGTGCGTTATCATGAAGGAGGATTGGGCCTTTTCTGTTTACCAAAGCCGGCTGTTTTTGCCCCAACTTCTGGTGCATTTCGTCGATTTGTTGACAATAGGTTTCCGATGTAATCGTTTCGCCGGGATTCAAGAAGCTGTGGTGTATCAAACCCGCTGCTGACCACCAAACAGTCACCATTACCTTCTTTTGATGGAATTTGGGCTTGGGGAAGTGTTGTGGTGCTTCAGCAGCGTCCAGCCACTGCGCGGAACGTCGCCGGTTGTCGTATAGAATCCATTTTTCATCACACGTTACAATTCGATTCAGAAATGGATCGTTATTGTTACGCAAAAAGAGAGCCGACGAGACTTCAAAACGGCGAATTTTTTTATTTTCGGTCAATTCGTGCGGAACCCACTTGTCCATCTTTTTAACCTTTCCAATGGACTTCAAATGACGGCTTATTGTTGTGGAAGTTACGTTTAGTTGTCCTGCGTACTCCCTAACAGTATTTGCGGAATTGGCCTTTACCATCGTTCGTAAAACGTCATCGTCCACAACCGTTTCAGGTCTTCCTCGGTCTTCATTTGCAAGGCTCTCATCTCCAGATTCAAACTTTCCGTACCAACGGCGTATGGTACGTTCGTTTACCGTGTTGTTTCCAAATGCGGAGTTGATGTTTCGAGCAGCTACCGCAGCATTGTGATGGTTCTTCCATTCGTACAAGAATAACAAGCGAAAATCACGAGAATCCATTCTACTTTAAGCAACTAAACCAACAGACAAATGAAGAAAACTTTAAAAAATCTATATTAGATATGAAAGAACATGACATTAGCTTTAAAATGACATAACAAGCCGCTATATTTCATAAAATCCAAATGTTCCTATCATTTAATTTTACCTGCAAAACCATATTGTAGGGATCATCTTTCTCTTTCAAATTTATTATTATGTTGCCTTCCATATTTACAGAACCGAAATATGAAGTCGAGTCTAAAGTTGTTTTAGCCTTTGGGGCTCTTCAACTGTGGTATACTAGTGGTTCTGTGGGATGTCGAATACTACCTCACAAGTCGCTCTTTTTTTTCTATTTGAGCAGTTGTTTGGTGGCGGAATGTTTGGCGTGGTTTGGTTAGGTGGCGGTTTGGTGGTATGGTGACGGGTGGCAGTGGTAGTTTGGTGTGTTGTTTTGGTTTTATTCTTATGAGGATTATGTGTTTGTTATCCTTTTGTCTTCGGTCTTCGGTCTTCTTTTCTTCAAACTTCTTTTCACCAGTCTTCTTTTCTTCGGTCTTCTTTACTTCGGTTTTCTTTACTTCTTCTTTTCTTTTATCTTCTTTACTTCAGTATTCTTTTCTTCGGTTTTTTTCTTTTCTATTTTTTACTCTTTTCTTCGATCTTCTTAGCTACCACTTCTGAGGCGAGCAGTAAGCCGTGGGCCTCGAGCCTCTCGAGGACTAGTCGCAGGTGTTTTAGGTGTGCTTGGTGATCGGATGAGAAGACGATGATGTCATCTAGGTACACTAAGGCGAACTTCCGTAGGTACCCGGAGAGGATGTCTTGGACCATCATCTTCTGGAACGTTGCCGGTGCTTTTTTGAGTCCGAAGGGCATGACCTTGAACTGATAGTGGCCGCCGTCAGGTGTCGAGAACGCCGTGTAGGGCTTGGATTCCTCGGCCATCGGTATTTGCCAAGGGAAGCATCTCGGCGCAACGCGCGAATTGCGTCCATTTGCGCGGGCACTTCCGTTGTATGGTACTAGTCGCGCACTTGTGTTTCGGTGCTTCTCCGTGAAGCGCACTAGGCACTGCACTGGCGCGGCACTAGTTGTGGTCTGTCCGGAGAGTCGCGCACTAAGTGTCCTCGTTCTCCGGACGGGAGTTGGGCGCCACCGAGGGTTTGCCCTCCCTCGGAAGGGTGTTGTGACGAACAACCTTTTAATTGTTTTCTTCTTCGGGCCGCGCGGTGGCCACGTTGTGGTCTGGGGCGGCCCTTTGGAAGTTTCCCTGTCTGCGCCGGCGGTAGATGGGACACTCGCTGCGGAAGTGTCTGTCCAGGCAGAAGTTGCACCTTGGTTTTGCGTTTGTCGTTGCCGAGGCGGACGGCTTTGTCCTCAGCACTATCTCCTCCACCTTGATGGCTCTTTCTAAAAGCGCCGGGAAATCGCGGATCACGTTTGTGTCAAGGTGGAGCGTGATTTCATCGCGCATCAGGTTCACGCACGCTCGCACTAATCGTTCTCCTGTCAACTCGGGGCACACGCGCCTCGCCACCAAGCGTGTCCTCCGCAGGAAGTGCTCTGCGGATTCGCTTCGCGATTGTCTGTCGCACATGAGCGACGTGCGAATTTTGTCCACCACATCCGCACTCCCGAACTTTTCGGTGAACGCGCTCTTAAAGTCACTATAGTCTGCCACCAAGCTCTTCATACCGTTCCACCATGTCTGCGCCTTGCCTCCGAGTTGGGCCGCGATTCTTGTGTGGACCTGCCGGAGGGGAATTGAACCCAGGAGTTGTTCGCATTCTCTGATGAAAACTTCTGGGTCCTCGTGCTCCTGCCCCTCGAAGGTGGGCAAGCAGGGTGGTTGGCCGACTCTTTGCCCCAAGAGGCGGAGGAGCTCGTCCAGGGTGCTGTCGCTGGTGGAGCCGCCGGGAGTCGAGCCCTCCGAGGTGGATCCTCCAGGGGTCGGTCCATTAGGGGTTGACCCGGCTTTCTGGAGGGCGACGGCACTGTTATATATATCGAGGAGTTCCTCGAGGGCGGCTTCTCGGGTCGCCAATACCTCGGTGTGTTCTCTCAAAAGGGCCAGACTTTCGTTTATCTGCTTCCCGATTTCTTCAGCCATGGCTCTCGTTACTCTTGGCATGGATCTCCTTCAGGGTGTGTGTGGATCTCTTCAGCGTCTGCTGAAGTCTTGGCCCCACGTTGGGCCCGCCAATATGTTACCGGCTACTCGTTTGGAGTGACGAGACGGCGATATATTGCGACAAGTTAGGCAACCCGTGTGACGACTGGTGTTGCGAATGTTTTAATTCGTCGAGTCGGGAGCAGCGAATTCTGTCGGCGAGGTGAGGTGGAAGTCAAAGACAAGTTGAGTGTTGGCCTTGAGAGAGAGAGAGTTTCGGGGCTGATGGTTCATGAAAATGACCGACGAACTGCAGCTCGAAGTGCCCTGGTTGATAGCTCGACTCAGACTGCCCGTACAGTTCGATCTGTCACCGATTGACGAAAAGGATCCGACCTTGTGGTGACCTCACTCGCTCATTCCTCCCCTTTGACCCCTTGATTGTTAGGCAACCCGCGGTATGGCGTCGGCGGGCGTCAGGGCGGCGGTCTCGCTGTGATAACAGCGAGATTGGGAGTAGCGAATGTTGGGGAGTTAGCGGTGTTTCAAATGAAAGACAAGATTGTTTTTGGACCCTTAGAAGCAGGCGAAGCGGGTGTTGGATGGACCGGCGAACGTTGATGGGTACTTGTCTGCGTCTCGACTCAGAGTGCTCGATCACGGCGATCGAGCCTCTATTTATTTGGGCGAGCTTCGCTGCGATTGGCCGGCCGCGCCGGCCAATGCTCGGCCGACTTTTGTTGGTTTTAGTCGTCGCTCTGGTCTACGTCCGTCCGCGAGATATAACAACCGCGGAAAAATCCACGGCCGCGGATTTGCGAGACGGAGGAACCGACATTCAGAAAAGACGTGGTTGCCGAGATCGTGGTGTTGGTAACATAGAACAGAGTAGCGTAGGTTAGCGGCGTAAGAAAAGATGTCGGCGTTTAGAGGTTCAAGTGGAGGAGTGTAGTAGGAAATGAAGGTAATAGATTTGCCGTCGACTTTGACATCGGCGGCAACTGCCTCGAGGTGTGACAGGTTTTGAGGGAGGTCATGCTTGTTAGTGATAAATTCCGAAGAGATTAGTAAAGCAGTGCCTCTGCGGCGGTTTAGTGTAGGTGAGGGTTTATGTAACACGGTGAAATTTTTAACTTTAATGTCGTCCGGTGAGTGTGTTTCCGTAATTGCTAAAATGTTGATTTTATCTGATTCGATAAAGTTGTTTATTAGGTTGATTTTGCGTTTTATACCGTCGATATTACAGGTCGCGATATTACAGGTCGCGATGTTGACAGACAACGGTTGGAGAGCGGGGTGAGAAGAAGAAGGACAAGGGCCCCCGCTGGGACTGGCGGGGGCTGTTGCAGTTGTTTGAGCCATGGGAGTGGCTCGTTAGGACGAGGGTTTTGGGGGCCGCATTTACTTAAAGGTAAAGTATATGCGGTTGCCTGTATGACTGATTTTAGTTTGTAGGTTAAGAATTTTTTTAGAGACAATTTCTATTGTCTCTTGGATTTTGGGGCGTTGGAGGGGGAACAAGTCATACAGGACTTTCGTCATGACGGCGATGACTTGTCTGGAGGAGACTTTCGTTTCCTCGGGGCGGGGAAAGGCAGACGCCTCATCGGCGTCAGGGATGGGGTTAGCGAATTCCGCGGGGGGGTTGATGATATGTATTGGAGCGGCCAGAGTTTCTTCTGATATTGGAGTGTCCTGAAGGATAGGACATGCAAGCGACCAAGCTGGATCAGTGCCTTTGCAGCGGATGCAACTAGGCGTGGTAGAGGGGCATTTGTTGGGGGGGTGACTATTAGGGCATTTGGGGCAAACAGGTTTGTTTGGGCAGCTTGTTTGGGAGTGTCCAAGTTGAAAGCACTTGGAGCACTGGAGAGGGACAGGGTTGGCGGGCTTTGATGGCTCGCAAGAATGTAGCTTACCAAACAGAGGGAGCCCTCTGTTTAGAAGATGACTAAGAGTGTTGGTGTCCTTAGTGAGGACACGGAAAAGGGGAGTGGGGCGATTTGTTTTCCTGGAGATGATTCTCCAGATTTTATGCGGGTTTAGGCTAAGCTCTCGCATCTTATGTAGAATATCAATTTCCAGGATGTCATGAGAGACGTCCTTGATTACTACTGAGAACATTGGTTCGGTACGGGAAGCGGGGGTATTATTGTTTTTGTGTGTAATGGGGCCGATTTGGATGGTCTTCGAACCGGTGGCTGATTGTAACCGACTTTGGAAGTTATCTGGTAGGGGTTTAGCAGTGACGAGGAGAGCAGTGTGGTTAAAATTGACTATTAGTTTTTGAATTTGAGTGACCAGAAGGTCAGTTGTTAGGAGGGCGTAGAAGCTCTTTTGGGTGTGGTAGGGTTCTGGCAAATTTTTTAGATGGTATTTGAAGTTGGTAGGGGCTGAAGAGGTTGAGGGGGGTAAGGGAACTGAGGGGTCAAGGGGGGCGTAGGGTCTTGAGGGGGTGTTGGGGATGAAAGTTCCCTTATTGACGGAGAGTCGTCAAAAGGGAGGGGGGGGCGCCTTGAGGGCGATGGGGTTTTTAAAAGTTGGGTTATCATGCTATTAGACTCCTGCTTTCACAATGAGAGGCACATCGATGGTCACTGAGCTTCTAGGCACAGCACCACTTGACGCATTAGCACTTGCCACATCGGCATTTGCCTTTTGGGATCGAGTAACACGTGGGTTCACCGGCATTGCGCGATACTGAACCTACTAATTGTCGATCAGAACTGAACCGAAATATTTTTTAATACGACTAATAAAAGGGATATTAACCTGCATAGACTTTGCTGTTCCACCTAGCATACGAATTAGGTACTCGTACTTACCCATTACTTTAGTTTCTTTTTTATCTAATTAATATCTAAACGGTAGAGTTTAGGCAAAAAACGATATAGTTAAATAACTACTCGTACATTGATAAAATACATAGATATTAAAAATATAGCGTCGTTATTTCAATCTTAAATTTGTGGATTCAGGCGTGCCCTGTGGTTTCTGCTGTGCCTGTACGTTCTGATGTGCCTGTGGGTTCAGACGTGCCTATGGATTCAGGTGTGCCCGTGGAGTCCGACGAGGATATAGATTCCGATAAGTCTGTGGACTCATCCCTGCAAAAACAGAAATATTAATTATGCAATTTTCATTTGAACTGGGTACACAGTAACTATATAAATCAAAAATTAAAAACGGATTAGAATGTTTTCTTACCCTATCAAGATTCGAATTTTTCTCATGAAAACATTGCGGCTTTGTCTATTTTAGTTGCAGTCTCGATGTCATATTGTCCAGATAGTGATGAACTTTGTTGATGCACTTCAGCAGCAGTCAAAATGATGTGCTGTTCAGGTAGTGGTGAACTTGGTTGATGATGCACTTCAGCCTCAGTCAAAATGTTATGCTCCTCAATTTTTTGTGTTTCTTCTAAATCTGCAGACGCAAAAGCAATCGATTCATGTGCAAGAGATTCAGCTTGATGACTTTGCTTTTCTTGACTTTCTACTGCAACTACAGAACCTGATGTAGGTGGATTTTGACCTACAGCATCAGTAGATGGACAAAAATATCCGTAACTGAGGATGGTGTAAAATCTACTTCTGTAAACAGGTTGTTGTCGAAGGGATATACTGCTGTGGCCCTGAATGCTGAAGTTGCGTTACCTACAGTAGCAATTTTTTTAAAAGCTCTGTCGAATATCGAAGTCACTTGGTATTGATTAATAATTCTACCAGGATGCTATGCCATCCATTTATCGGCTTCAGTTGCGTACTGATTTTTTAGAGGACTGTAAATCCAAGGGTTGTAACTTGTGACTGCTGTGAGGAGGCAGTGTAAGTACAACAATGTTGTGCTGTCTGCAATACAAGGTAGCTTGCATTTCCTTACATATTTGCGAGGCATTTTCAATCTAGAAATTCAAAAAAGTACTTAATACATTTTATGCTTCGATGGAGTAAGTATACGCATTTCAATTACTGCGGACATACTTACCCGCGTATACTGTCCCCATCGCTTCAAGGTAAATAAAAATAATAGAAGATACAAGTATGTGTCACCGATGAGACCTGAGGATGGGGTACCGCCGACGGGTGTGGCTCCACGGAATTCGTTGCAACGCCTCGTTGCGTCCGAGATGGAACCGTCGTAGCTAGGAGTTTGCGAATAGCCTGTATCTCAGGTCGTGACAACGACCGTGTGGCAGCAGCGAACCTTGAGGGAGTATTGGGATGTCGGGTGCGAACAACAGGAGTTGGTTTGTTTTGGACCCTCGGAAGTGTAGAGAGAGGCGAGACCGACGATGTGACTGCGTTGGGTGACTGACTCAAACTGAGGTCCGAGCAGTGTTGCCAGGTCATATCACTCTTAGAGCGCCATCTGTGCAACGTCAATGCGCCAAAAAGCGCCAAAAGTTTTCCTTACGAAAATGATTGCTTTGAAATATGGCACGGCAAAACAAAATCATAGATATACACATTTAGTGGTATTTTTATTTACCTTTTTCAAAATGTAAAAATACAATAATTAAAATACAAACAAAATAATCTCTAAGCAACAACAGCTATAAAAAAATAACATAGGTAATCATTTAGAAGAACTCAGGTATAGCCAAACATGGTAACTTCTCTTCCATAATCTCAAAGACTTCCAAGTCACACGTCTCCTACTCGTTAGTATTATTAGTGTTAGAATTATTATATATTTCGTTATTGAAAAAAATAAAAATCCTTTCAACGATAGCGTTTGATGACGGAAGAGACAACAACGTTAACACAAAATCTGCTAACACACGAAACGGGTAGTCCCCGCCCGCATCTTGAAATTTTCTCACTTCTGGCCAAAACAAATAAATGTTAGAAAGGCTTTCCTCGGGTAAAAATGACCAATTGACGTCTAATAGTTTTATATATTGTGTTTCAGCAATACCCAAATTATGTTCAGTTAAGTAAATGTGAATGAAAGGTAATTCGCTGAATTTTACTCTCAAAGTCGGTGACAAAATAGGATAATTTTCGAAAGAGATCTAAATGTTGCGGTAATCTCTTTGTTAATTCTAATAATAATTTTTTAAGGTAATTTGCAAATTTGTTCTGTATCGTGTATCTTTCTGTTGGGGTTAAATTAATTTTTTGCAGAACTTTAAAATAGTCTATTCCATAATCTCCGTTCTCAGGATATACGTATGCTAATGGATTATCAACGTTGTTAATAACCGTATCAAAACCCTGATCGAGAAAACATGCTTTCATTATTTTTCTTGCTACAAACATTAAAAGACCTGTTAAATTTTCATAAGATAATCCAATATCCACGTAATTTTTTTGAAACAATATATTAATTCTGTTTACTTCTGAAAGAACTGGTTTCAACTGTTATCACGTCGACGTTGGCGTCGGGGACGGCGGCGTCGCGACGCACTTTTCCCAGCGGCCTCTGATGTTGGTGGGTCGCGGCGGCGCTTTGTAGGTCGCCCGGCCTAGGTCGTCGTGCACTATCCTTGGGGGGTCTCCTCACTGCTGCTGCTACGAAGTCGCGGTCTTGCGAACGGCACGGGGTCGTGGATGACGCGGAATCGCGGAAGACGCGGGGTCGTAGAACTTCCGGTGTCGTGGAAGTCGCGGATTCAGTTCGGGTTGTTCGTGAACGGCCGAATCACTCTCTATCACTCGCACTCAGCACTTTTGGGGACTGCGAGAAAAATCAAACAGCGTAACGGGTAAAAAAAAGGAACTGTTTATTATAGTTCAGGTGAGCACCGACAAGGGTAACTGCAGAGACCTGAACTACACAGCAACTGTCGAGCTACAATTTTCGACCTCTATTTATATGCGCGATTGGGAAAAACCACCAACTTGGGGTTTTTTCCCTGTAGTGGGGTCTAACAAAACCAGACGGGGGTGGTTGCTTCTGATTGGCTCGGTAGTTCGTCGACGCGAGGTTACAAATATACCTGCCCCATCGCCGGCGACCCTTTTTGCCAACCAACCACCCGTCGAACAACATGCAACCTAAACCTAACTAAATCTAACTTAAAGCTAACATAATTTAACTTAATCTAACTTATTCTAACTTAAATCTAACTTAATCTAAAGCGTAAATTTCCGCCTAAGTTCGTGTGAAGCGCGGGCGCGAATCATATCCCGGTATCACAACATTGTTAACATTAGTAAAATTGAATTATCACTTAACATCTCATGTAACATTCACGAAGTGTGACAGTTTTCTTTCTTAACAATGATATTAAAATGGCACTTTAATTCTTCCCAATGTTCTAATATACACCACATTAGAACGGGCAAGCCACCTGGTTTCTGATAATTTTACAAAATTATGAAAAACTTTGTCTTTATTTAGGGTTTGAAATAAATTTATGTATTCATATCTTCTTAGGGGACTGATTCTAAACCAGTTATAAACCTCTCTACAAAGAAAGTCTATATTCGCTGGTAACTCATCAGCTGCTTTTGATGATGCTAAATTAAGGGAGTGGCATACACATTTTACAAGCTGTATTGTTGGATTATGTTGTGTTAAAAGCATAAATAAAGAATTATTTTTGCCGCATAAGTTATTTTCACCATCTGTGCCAATACCTATGAGTCTATCAATCTTTAAATTTGATGAATCCAAAAAAATTGTTAAATGTTCATAGAGTTTGTCAGCAGTTGTTTTATCTACATTAATTAAACCTAAGAACTCACATCTAACTTGGTTGTGTGAACTACTGAAATACTTTATACACACACATAGATATTTTAAGACACTTATATCGGTTGATTCATCAATTATTAATGAATAGTAACCTTTGACGTCTTCTAATAAAGTTTCAAACAGAGAAGGGCCTATCACTTTGTTAATGAATGCAGTACATTTTGTGCGATGTAGTCGTAAACCACAGAAGGTCTTGTCAGCAGCATCACATGAAAGTTTTTTAAGCAAATTGCTCAAGTGATCGACAGTCCTTATAGAAGCGTGCATTGCAATGTAATAGGCGAGCCGCAGATCTCTCTCTTTTTCCCTCCTGCCAGTCACTGCAACTGATGTTATTCGGGTTTGGTTTATAGGTGGTGCAATCTTTTTCATATTTTTTTGGTGAGCACTTGTGCTCAAATGCTTCAATAATAATGCTTCAAATCCGTTAGATGTGCTCGTACTGATGACTTACACACATTACAGTATGCCTCATTAAATTGTTCTTTTGGAGATTCAGTTAACCAACCTACCAACCGTTTTTTTTTTAGTAATTCTATTTGTCAGAATTCACTTCACAGTTAAAGAATAAAGTTTACCTTTGGTCCATGGTAACTGTAGCCACGCTTGATTAAACTTTCTGACCTTTTCTTGGTATTTGGGCATTGTCGAGATGTCAACATGTGAACATGTCAACAACTTTTGTTGTAGAATATAATGGTGTAGAGGTTATATAGACGGAACTGGAGAGCGGGAAAGCAAAGCTTGACCTTGATCGACAATGCGACAAATGTCAAAAAACGTATACGTCACATGTAAGGGATACCAACATTTCATCAAGAATGTTTCTAGTGTAAGATCGCGTTAATACATAGGAAATAAAAACTTTTTGAATAATGTTGGTTGGTATGCTGTGAATGTGTCAGTGCGCCAAAAAATGCTCCACGCGCGGGCGCCACCTAATAAATATTAGTGCGCCAAATGATTGCTCAAGGCGCAACACCTGGCAACACTGGGTCCGAGCGCAAATCGGACCTCTATTTATACTAAATCCGACCGACAGCGCGCTGTGATTGGTCGGCCGGTTTCCGCGGTCTTGAGGCGGAACTCGCGAGTGTCGGTCGTAAACCGCGGAATTATTCGCTGATTCCGCGGCTTTGAGTGACGTGTTCGCGAGAGGACATAGGTGATGCTAACATATGCTTCATCAAAGCATATAACATATTTATCACATTTTTTTAGAACGGTCTCCATTTCGGATTTAAAACAGGGAGCCAATCCATACACGATAGAATACGCCGCTTTGGGTGGACTCAAAGTCATTTTTTCAGGAATCTTACTGTCTGCGAACATCATTTTCATCACCGGGATATCTGCATTTAGTGAGTTAAGCGATTTATTTTTTACAATTACATTAAGCAGGGACAAAATTTCTGCATCAGTAACTTCATTTTTTACAACACAATTTTCAAAAAATGTTATGAGGGGTGTCTTGAATTGTTGGGGGTAGTGGTCTAGTTGGAAAGTTTTGTTAATTAGTCAGTTGTACAGTGGTTTTTTTACTAAGGTTCTTCAAAGCGAGATTGCGTATGTTGTCTTCTCCTGTGGCTTTGTGATTTGGCATTGATCTCGTGATTCTTCTTATCTCCTCCGGGGTGGTGCGCATTTCCTCAAAGTAGTTGTCGTCCGGTCCGTATTTTGTTTTAGCAGTTTGTCGATGTGTTTGTCGATTTTTATTTGTTCGTCAGTCGCGTTGTCGTCGTTTTTATGTACTGTCTGGAAGTGGTCGGCCAGCATTTCTGCTTTTTCTTGGTCCGTGATTGCCTCTTTGTTTCCGTCGTTCATTGGGGGAATTTCTTGATAGTTCTTCTTGAGCGATTTCACTATTTTCCGAAGAGTGTTGCTATTGGGGGTGATTTTCCTCAGAGTCTCTCTCCACTTTTGATTTTTCGCATCCCGGATGCTTTTAGGGATTTGGTCGTTGAGATCTATCATTTGTCGTTTGTTTTGTTGGCATCCGGTTGCTTGGTAGCGTCTTCGCATTCGGTTACGTAGTTTTATGAGTTCTCTGGCTTCAGGATTGCTGTCGAGTTTGTCTTTGACTTTGATAGTCCGAGTGTTTTTGTTTGTAGCTTGTTTGGCGGCTGTCGAGAACTTGTGCACTTCCTCTTCCAATTGTTCTGTCGTATTTATGTCCCTGTTGATTGTAATTAGTTTATCTAAATCTTGTCTGTATTTGGTCCAGTCGGTGTCTTTGAAAGATCGTATCTGTTTTGTCTGAATGTTGTGTCCTGTTATTTTTATTGTCATCGTTGCCGGTAGATGGTCCGAGTTAAGTTCGTTTTGTGTAGTCAGTCATGTTTTTAATAATGTAATTGTTGTCGGGTTTGTCCCGTTGTATGGTACGTGAGTGTGTTCGTTCGGGTAGTTACTGTTCATACCTATCCTGTCTACAAATTTCTCCAGTGTGGCGCCGTTTGTCTCGATGGTTGCGCAGTTCCATCTCGTGTGCTTTGCGTTTAGGTCGCTTCCCAGGATGACTGTCGCGTCTAGTCCGAATAGGCACGCAAACAAACTCGTTGTTTCTTTTACGATACCCTCAACAGCCACTCCGCCTCCTCCGAATTGGGCACCTCCTCCCGGGGACGGTGACAGTTCAGCTTCACTATTTCTACTTGTAACTATTGTCACCGTCCCCATAACCATCTAGGGGCAAGAAGAGGGAGGAACCACGAAAAAGAGGTTACCCAACAACGACCACGGTAACAAATTGGCGCCCAACGTGGGGCAAACGATCATTTGGCGGATGCCAAATTTTCCACCCCCTAAGAGTCTCATTTCCACCGGCCATGGAGGAGTTACGAAGACAGCTGGAAGAGAGCCTAGCCCTCCAGGAAGCTCAAGTCGCCTTCCTGGTCTCACGGGGCTCCACCCTCGGTAGGCTCAGAGTCAAAGGACCGTGCTGCCGTCCCCATAGGGGGCCGTCACAACACCACCACGAAGGAGAGGCCGAGCCGAGCAAACCACCGTCAAGAGGGCCCAACTTCGCGGGTCCCTCGTACCAGTCCTCGATCCACGGAGAAGCAAGACCCTCTCTAGGAAGCCGACTCCGACGTACACACTTCCAGAGGGGCCGCTTGCGACCGTCTCCAAGGCGACCAGGGCCGAACCCGTCATCGCCACCTTCGAGGACTCACCCGCCAACATCCGAACCGTCACGATCGCTCAGCACGACCCCACGCACGACCTAGCAGCATTCGCCCTTCCAAGAGAGGGCTTAATTCTCTTGGTGGCGCCCTAACCCCGTGACACCGCCACAGTCCCAAGCTGGTCTTTCCACCCGTTCAACTCCAACGATGCCCACGACATGTGGTGATCAACCACGGGCCCCATGCGACCCCCTCCTGTCTGCGTTCCGGGGAGCCACGGGCAACGCATGCGAGGTCCCCAGAGGTTCGACCGTCGCCACCGCTGTCGTTCTTGCTGCGGACGCGGAAGACTTCGTACGGAGGACGACGGAGAAGACACCAGCTCGACATCGGGCATCTCTGTGCGCGAGGCAAGAGACCGCGAGATTGTCACGACCGGGTTGTATATATGTAAATATTTCATTTAATTAAGGTTTAGGTTAAATTAGTTTGTAAGTTAATTTATTTGTAAATATTTTTGTAAATAAACGATCTGAGGAAGCAGGAAGGGAAGCGAGCATGGCGTGATTTGCTTCGCAGAGAAGGGGGCGACTTGTTACCACCGCTAAAGCTCCTTCTCGCAAATCCGCCATGCAAATCCGCGGCCGCGGATTTTTCCGCGGTTGTTACATCTTGCGGACGGACGTGGACCGGAGCGACGACTAAAAACCAACAAAGGTCGGCCGAGCATTGGCCGGCGCAGCCGGCCAATCGCAGCGAAGCTCGGCCAAATAAATAGAGGCTCGATCGCCGTGATCGAGCACTCTGAGTCGAGACGCGGACGAAGGCACATCAAGATCATTGGTCCGTCCAACACCCGCTTCGCCTGCTTTTAAGGGTCCAAACAAACAGCCCGTCTTTCATTTAACACCGCTAACTCCCAACATTCGCTGCTCCCAATCTCGCTGTTATCACAGCGAGACCACCGCCCTGACGCCTGCCGACGCAAACCCCGCGGGCTGCCTAACCATCTAGGGGCAAGAAGAGGGAGGAACCACGAAAAAGAGGTTACCCAACAACGACCACGGTAACACTATCATTATTTAGAAACTATTTACACTTCACTTGGAAGGTTCTAGAACACCGCACAGATGTACTAATCCGCTTTGGAATTTCTGAGGGTCTTTCACGAGCAAGTAGTCGACACGTCCGTTCACTTCGAGAGCTCGAACACGATCGGACGAGAACCAATCCAAATTCAACAAGTTTATTTACTATGTACAGTCTAAGAAATTACATGTCACACTAAAGTACCTAATTACATGCTACACTTATATCTAGTCAAAAAGCTAATTCCTGGCCATACTATTGCCGTACCTAGCTAAAATAAATTGTTTTCTTTACATGTCGTTTTCTCTTCACACCTTACAACCTGAGTCGCTTACATGTTTGGTGCTACTCTTCCTACCTTTTAATTTTCCAGTAGGGAAAATTTCAAAAACCCTAAGCTTATAGCTTATCTTTCCTAAAGTCTAGGCCCGAAAAAAAAACAGTTATGGTTTTGATTGGATTTCCGCCGCCTTCCTCGAGTTCGGTCCTGGGTATCCGAGATGCTGGGCTCCGGGTGTCTTGAAGACTCCTGGAGTTTTGGGGGCTCTGACGATCCTGCGGGATCCTCGACTCTTCGGTGTGGTGGCGTTCTTCCTTGTCATATTCGGTGTGGTCAAAGATTGGTGTGTTTGTTTTAATTTCGAAAATTACTGGATTGTGGTCTGAGTTAAGCTCTGAGACGGCAACTGGTTTTGTAATCACTAGATTTTTGGTTAGAGTCAAGTCAATAAACGTTGGAGTCATCCCGTTAACTGGAAAATGGGTTGGATCTTTTGTTTTATTTATAACAAAACTCGGGTTTTCTAAATAATTAAAAAGTCTGTGTCCATTATTGTTGTTAGAATGACCTCCCTATGAAACATGTCGTGAATTGAAGTCTCCTATCAAAAGTTGTTTACGTCCCAAGTTGTCTATTGTGTCTAGGTCGGTGTCCCTAATTCGGTTAATCGGCCTGTTGTAGATTGCCGTTAAAAAGATATTATTTTCTAATTGGATCGTTAGAGTTTCGAGAAAGGTGGTGTTTGTGTCAATTATCCGAAACACTTCCCCCTAATGTCATCCGATCGGTCCTTTCTAAGAATTGTGTAATTTCTAATTTTAAAGGGCATAGGGAGATAAGAATGCAAAAATTGCCCCCAGAGCGTATGTTAACGATACTTTCAGGATATGTTCGTACTATAGAAGTACTTTGATTCTGAAGTTTTTAGATCTCAAAGTTAACTAGATTTTGAATAATAATAAAAAAAGGCAAAAACAGAAAATATTTTTCTTCTCTTCATAGACTAAACCGATTTAAATAAAAAATTTATGGTAATTTAATATCTATAGAGATACTCTTTTGATAAAAATTTCAACTATATAGCTCTACATTTTCATAGAGAAAAAAATTTTTTTTTCAAGAAAAATTGATTTTTTATTATAAAACTTAAAAGTACAATTTTGAAAATATTTTTTTTTGAATTCCTTAGCAAAAAGTACATAAAATACATTTTTTTCAAATTTTTTGTAATGGTACGCCATATTGAAAAAAAATAAAAACTGTCCTGTTTCCGAAAAAATGTTTGTGAATTGGTAAGGTTCGTAATTTTGAATTGGGTCGGGAAGTGATTAAATTCACAGATTTGTTGATGAGGTACATCAAGTTGGACTATGGCTTTTCTCGTTAAGTTCTTTAGGGCGAGGTAGTAAACCTCATCCTCTCCCGTGGCTTTATTATTAGGGAGCGTTCTGATAATTCTTCGCAGTTCCTGAGGGGTTGTCCTCATGTCTTCAAGATATTGCTGATCGACTGGATGGCTCTCATTTAAATGCTTCTTCACATTATCTTCTATTTTTCTTTTGTTACCGTGGGTAGGATCTCGGCAACCACGTCTTTTCTGCCGCCGAGGTAAACTCAGCGAAGACCGCAAACAGAACCGTAGGTTTGGCCGCTGAGGTAGACTCAGAGCAGACTGCGGACAAAACCACGGATTCTGCTGCGGTTTACGACCGACGAACAAAGGCTCCGCCCGACTCAAGAACTCGGCCACTCATTGGCCTGAGTTCTCAATAAGTATAGGCCCCATCGGGCAGAGAAGTCAGTCTGAGTCGAGTCAAGGAGAAGAAAGGTTCGTCGATCGTGCGAGTCAAAGAAGGGTCCAAAAAGGAACATTGAGTTTCATTCTGCTTCGACACCAGTCGCTACTCCTCTAAGTCGTTATCACGACTTCCCCCAACGCGTCCTCCAAATCCAGGTGGGACGGTAACATATTGGCGGGCCCAACGTGGGGCCACATCTCCAGCAGTCGCTGAAGAACCCGGAAAGAGAGTCTCATGCCAAGAACCACTCGAGCAATGGCGGAAGAAGCGAGGAAAAGAATCGACGAGTGCCTGGATTACTTGGAAAGTCAGGTGGAACTTATAATGACGAGGACGACGACCAAATTGCGACTCAGGGAACTGTGTAGAGTGGTCGACGCCGGCAGCGAGGAGGCGGAGGAGAATGGTGAAGGGACCACCACGTCCAGGGGGACCGTGGGCAGCATCTCCGGCGGGGCCGGATCGGGCAGCAACTCCACCATCAGCGCGGATGACATCGTCCGCCTCCTAGAGCGCCGAGCCCCACCACCTTCTCCAACGAACCTGCCAACCTTTGAGGGCCGGGACCATGAAGACCCCGAGGCCTTCATCGAGGAGTGCGAGCAACTCCTCGGCACCCTCCCCTCCCGCCAAATGATGGGAACCATCGCCGCGCAACTAGAGGACAAGGCGCGAGATTGGTGGGGGGAGATGAAGGGGTTCGTCTCCGGCTACACAGACTTTAAAGAGACCTTGGTCAAGAGGTTCGGTGGACCGGACCGAGTAGAGGAGCTCAGGAGGGCACTACTCACTGAGAGGCAACCGCGAGGGGAACCGGTGGAAAGGTTCCTACGTAGGAAACGCCTGGTGGCGCGCCGCGTGTGCCCAGACCTGGTGGGACACCAGCCGGTGAGGACGTGCGTTAAACTCCTCAGCGACGAAATCTCCCTCCACGTAGATACCGGGACCGTGAGGAGTTTCGAGGCTCTACTCGAAAGGGCCAATACTGTGGAGGCCCTCGTATCAAAGAAGAAGGCGTCCACGACAACGACCACCCACACCACGACCAAGTCGAAGCTGGGATGCTTCGAATGCGGGGGAGACCATTTCCGCCGAAACTGCCCCAAGATCGCGAGGCAGGGAAACTTCCAGCGGGCCGCCAACCACGTCGTGGCGAACGCGCGGCCCGAAGAAGATGGCGGCGAAAATTGAGGACCCAACATCAACACCCTTCCGAGGGAGGGCAAACCCTCGGTGGCGCCCAAATCCCATCCGCGAAGCAAGGACGCTTAGTGCGCGGTTTCGCGGATCAAACTTTAACTGTGCCGCGCCTGTGTAGTGCCCGCGCGAACGGACGTTCGGAACGCCTCGCGGCGGGACGCTCAAGGACCAGTGCGCGACCAGTGCCCTACAGTGCCCGCGTGGATGGACGCAAAGTGCGCGCCGCGTCGGGACACCTCCCCCACGATGAACATCTAGTGCCCGGACGGTCAGTGGAACAGCCCAGTGCGCGACCAGTGCCCTACAGTGCCCGCGTGGATGGACGCAAGGTGCGCGCCGCGTCGGGACACCTCCCCCACGATGAACATCTAGTGCCCGGACGGTCAGTGGAACAGCCCATGTGCGCGGCCGTGGTCAAAACGGAGACCCCGAAGGTGGCGGTAAACATAAGTGGAAGTGCGGCGACCGCGCTAATAGACTCCGGTGCGTCCACCAGTTGTGTCCGCGAAGGCCGGTTCGCGGGCCCCGTGCAACCGTTACCGACATCGGCCAGGATCCGCCTTGCCGCCGGAATGGACGGACCCGTGGTGAAAGAGACACAGGAAGTGCGGTGTGAACTCAACGGACGGACATACCACGTGACGTGCCTTGTGGTTCCAGGGTTGCGCGAGGACTTGCTGCTGGGGTACGACTTCCTACGAGAGCAGCAAGCCTGCATGGACTACGCTCGCCGTAGAATCTACCTAGGCACCGCCGATCGCCATGCGGTGTATTGGTCCGCCGAAAACAGACTTGCCTCTACGCGCGTCCGTCCACTGACCCCGCAGGAGGTCAACCACGGTTTCCCGGCGGAACTTCAGAAAGAACTGGCCCAACTGCTCGGAGACTTCCCGACAACTTTTAATGAGAATCTCCCACCGTCCACCACGGTTGCCACAAAGCACGAGGTTCTCGTCGAAGACATCACCCCCGTCCGAGTGCCTATGTATAGGTACTCGGATTACAAGAAGGCCATCATTCAACAAGAAGTTGAGGAAATGTTGGCAAACGGCATCGTGGAGCCGTCCACGTCACCATATTCATCCCCGGTGGTGATAGTCAAAAAGAAAGACGGCAAGCCAAGGTTTTGTGTGGATTATCGACGGTTGAACAGCATCACCAAGGACGAAGCAGCACCCCTGCCGATAATCCATGAGACTCTAAAGGACCTCGGGCAAGCCAGAGTCTTTTCCTCACTAGACTTAAAGGCTGGGTACTGGCAGATTCCGATGGCGGAAGGGGCCAAGCAGTACACCGCTTTTTCGACCCCCGACGGCGGCCACTACCAGTTCCGGGTTATGCCGTTCGGTCTGAAGAATGCCCCAGCCACCTTTCAGAAGATGATGGTCCAGGACGTCCTCGCAGGGTACTTGCGGAAGTTTGCCCTGGTGTACCTGGACGATATCATCGTCTTCTCGCCGGACCACCAGACGCACCTACGACACCTCCGCTTGGTTCTCGAGAGGTTGGAAGCCCACGGGTTAAGATGCTCGCCACCAAAGTGCCAGCTCGGTCAACGAGAGCTGGAATACCTGGGACACCTCGTGAGCGACAAACACAACCTGCCGCTGCCTAAACACCTGAATGTGATTAAGGTGTCAGAACCACCCACGGATAGGAAGAAACTCCGCAGCTTCCTGGGGTTGTGCAACTGGGTGCGCGAATTTGTGCCGCGTTTCGCGATCCTCGCGGCGCCACTGACAGACTTATTATCAAACAAGCGTCGGTGGAAGTGGGGTGATGCACAGCAGGCAGCATTCGATAGACTCAAAGTGGAACTCGAGAGGCCGCGACCTCTCCAGAGACCCGATCCGGACCTGCCGTTTACGCTACAAACGGACGCTAGTGGTGTGGGTATGGCGGCAGTCCTATACCAAGAGGGCGCGAGTGGCGAACGACACGTGATAGCGTACGCGAGTGCGCGTTTCAATCCGCGAGAGCAACGCTATCACGTGAATGAACAAGAGTGTCTCGCCGTGATATGGGCTACGCGACGTTTTCGTCCCTACCTGGAGGACCGACCGTTTACCTTGCGGACAGACAGCAAGGCACTCACATGGCTGTCCACCGTGCGGGATCAGAGGACAAAACTGACCCGGTGGGCGCTGGAACTCCAGGCGTTAAGTTTCCGCGTCGAGCACTGTCCAGGCTCGCAGAACGAGCTACCCGACCACCTCTCGCGGGACCCCGAGGGGCCGCCAGGCGAGGACGAGGCTGGGGAGGAGGACCTACATCGTATGCTGCCGCCGACCACACCATCCGACCCAGTGGCGCAACCAGCGGGCGTAGAGACGTTGGCAGAACGGGTCAAGGAAGCCCAACGAAACGACGACCTAACACAGGCAGCAATCGAGAGGAAGGCCAACTTCGAAGTGGAACCCCCGAGAGAAGGGTGGGAGACCGACCTCCACAGACACTTCGAAGTGCACGAGGGCCACCTCTACTACACTGAGGACGGGCCCAGGAAACTATATGTGCCTAGAGATTTCCGAAGCCAAGTAATACGCGAGTACCACGACACCGTGCTCGCAGGGCATCCGGGAGCCGAGGAAACCGCACGCGTAATATCGGCGGGATACTACTGGGAGAGTATCCGTCGCGACGTTGCCGGATACGTGCGGAACTGCCTCACGTGCGCCCGATGTAAACGCAAGCCCCCGGAGCCTGAGGCCCCTCAGACGGCGCGCCAGCCTCAACAGCCGTTTGAGACGATCGCGGTGGACGTCATGGGCCCGTACCCGGCCACGACCAGGGGGAATCGCTTCATAATCACAGTAACGGATCTGTTTTCTAGGTGGGTGGAAGCTTTTGCCGCTCCAAACTCCCGGTGCCAGGAGATCCTCCGGGTACTGGAAGAAGAGGTCTTCCCTCGATTCGGGTACCCCCGGGCCATCATCACTGACAATGGGACCCAGTTCCGGGGTAGGCACTGGGAGAGAGCTTGCCGCCACTGGCAAACCATCCACACAACCGCCGCTGCGTACATGCCGAGGCAGAATCCGGTCGAGCGACGAAACGGGGAACTGAAGAAGGCCCTCCGGATCCAGACCGCCCACCGACCAGACCATGATTGGGACGGGTTCCTCCACGTGGCGTTGTTCCAGGTACGCCGGAGGAGGAACGCCGCTACGGGAATGTCCCCAAGCCACCTGCTATACGGACGAGATTTGCCTTTCCCCGGGCAATGGGACGCGCCGGATGGCGCGCCGGAACCAGAAGAGGCA
This sequence comes from Cynaeus angustus, assembly GCA_030157275.1. Lineage (NCBI taxonomy): Eukaryota > Metazoa > Arthropoda > Insecta > Coleoptera > Tenebrionidae > Cynaeus > Cynaeus angustus. The sequence continues at coordinate 1,617,507 of CM058059.1, forward strand.
GGAGCACGACATCAACAAGCACGCGACAGACAGGAGGCGTACGTACGACGGAGAAGAAGAGAGGTGCGAGGCACCCCAAGGACATTCGACCCAGGCGACCAGGTCCTTATCAGAACGTGCTACAGGGCCGGCGTCCACTCCCCATTTACATACAAATGGGCCGGACCCTACAGTGTCATCCGACGAATCGGAGGGTCCCACATCTACGAGATCCAGGTCGACAATCGCCGAGAACGACATCACCTGGATCGCCTCCGAGCGGCCCCCAGAGGCAATGAAGACGCACGATAGGGCACCTGCGTGTTTAACTGTACATATGTAAATACAATGGCTTACTAGGTTAGTTAGGTTAAGTGTCTTGTAAATATATTTTTGTAAATAAATGACCCGACGAGACAAAAGGAGAGGAAAGACGTGGTATGCCTCGCAGAGATGGGGACGATCTGTTACCGTGGGTAGGATCTCGGCAACCACGTCTTTTCTGCCGCCGAGGTAAACTCAGCGAAGACCGCAAACAGAACCGTAGGTTTGGCCGCTGAGGTAGACTCAGAGCAGACTGCGGACAAAACCACGGATTCTGCTGCGGTTTACGACCGACGAACAAAGGCTCCGCCCGACTCAAGAACTCGGCCACTCATTGGCCTGAGTTCTCAATAAGTATAGGCCCCATCGGGCAGAGAAGTCAGTCTGAGTCGAGTCAAGGAGAAGAAAGGTTCGTCGATCGTGCGAGTCAAAGAAGGGTCCAAAAAGGAACATTGAGTTTCATTCTGCTTCGACACCAGTCGCTACTCCTCTAAGTCGTTATCACGACTTCCCCCAACGCGTCCTCCAAATCCAGGTGGGACGGTAACACTTTGTTCGCTATTTTATGCTATCTGGCTTCTTGTGGACACTTTGAAAATATTTGGCTAGGATTTCAGCTTTTTCTTTGTCCGTGACGGCTTCTTTGTTACGTCTTGGATTGGCGGGATCTCCTGGTAATTTTTTCTAAATGTTTTTGTAACTTTCCAGATACCAGATAGTTATCTTTGTAGCTTGGTTTATTGAGTTTTTCCCTCCATTTATTATTTTTCTCTTGCATAATTTTCTGTTGTATTTGTCGATTGAGGTTGATCAAGATATTTTTATCGTTAATGTTGCTACTATGCTGATATACTCTTCTCTGGAAGTTACGTTGCATGGATGAGGGTTTGAACTTCTGGTGACGTTGCTGATTGTGCACTTTGTGGTGTTTATGGCTTGCGTGTACTTCTTTACTTCTTCTTCGAGCTCCGGGATGTTAGAGATGTTAGCGTTAATTGTCATTTCTTTGTCCAGATCTTGCCTGAATTTTTTCCAATTAGTTGTGGAAAATCTGGTGATCTTACGCGAAGAGGAGCATAGAAAGTTAATTTTGAGGACCGTTGAGACAGGAAGATGATCGGAATTTAGTGGGTTCAGGACGATAGCTGTAGAGTAAGCAGCAACATTTTTGATCAGGAAGAAGTCTATTGTGGTGGGATTTAGGCCATTGTAAGGAATATGGGTGTACTCGGTAGGGAAGTTGATCGATATGTTTGTCTTTTCCAGGTATTTACGCAGAGTTTCGCCATTAGTTTCAGCTACAGTTCCAGTTGATGCACTTGGAGTTGAGATCACCGCCAAGGATGACATTACAATATTTTGTTACTAATTGTACAGCTACAGTTTCGATGGTGGTCTCTGGTATTTTTGATTTTCTTATAGGTCATTCCCCTTTTCATGGCGGTGAGTACTCCTCCCCCTCTAGTTCTTGTTGTGGAGTCCCAATCTTTTCTTGTGACGGTGTAATTTGGAATTTTAATGATGTCAGATGTGATGAGTTTGGTTTTTTAAGAGCCGATAAAAACTCTTTTAGATTGATAAGCGTATTAAGTTCTTTGACGGCATTCATCAGTTGGAAGAAGTCACCTGTACTGCCAACAGTATTGCTTAAGGCGTGTTCCGGAGCATTTAAAATGGCGGGCCGCTTGTTACCGTCCCACCTGGATTTGGAGGACGCGTTGGGGGAAGTCGTGATAACGACTTAGAGGAGTAGCGACTGGTGTCGAAGCAGAATGAAACTCAATGTTCCTTTTTGGACCCTTCTTTGACTCGCACGATCGACGAACCTTTCTTCTCCTTGACTCGACTCAGACTGACCTCTCTGCCCGATGGGGCCTATACTTATTGAGAACTCAGGCCAATGAGTGGCCGAGTTCTTGAGTCGGGCGGAGCCTTTGTTCGTCGGTCGTAAACCGCAGCAGAATCCGTGGTTTTGTCCGCAGTCCGCTCTGAGTCTACCTCAGCGGCCAAACCTACGGTTCTGTTTGCGGTCTTCGCTGAGTTTACCTCGGCGGCAGAAAAGACGTGGTTGCCGAGATCCTACCCACGGTAACACGCTCCACTTGGATGGGTTGTCTGATGGCAGTTGGTTTGAGTGTTGGGAAGTCGTTGTGGAATTCGCCATTTTGCTGTCGTTGGGCGGAGTTGTTCCAAGCATTAACGGATGTGATTGGAGCCTCCACATATTGCGGTCGTTTTATTGATTTAGTCTTCTTTTCATTTTTTTCGATAAATTCTTTCTTCTGTATATAGACCGGACAAGTGATATCGCTGGCCAAATGCTTGTTTCCACAGTTCGCGCATTTGATTCTGTGTTGCGTTGAGTCGTCTTCTTTTTTAATTTCGCATTCGGATGTGATGTGTTTTTCTCCGCATTTCAAACATTTCGGTTCTGCATGACAATTCAAGGTGGCATGCCCCCACGCTTGGCATCTGTGGCATTGTATGATGGCACTTTTGTTTATTAGCTTCTCCCATCGAACGATCATTCGTAGGACTGCTCTCGCCTTACTTTGCAGATCATTTTGGGAGGTCTTCCTGTCAGTGATGACTACATAAACCGGTGCGTCGTTTTCTTCATGAGGTAGGTGTTGATTACGTTAACGCCAATGCTTTTAAATTCGGCAATAATTTCCGTCGGATCAGGCTTATTTTCAAGGCCAAATAAAACAAAGCCATGTGTTCTTTCATCTTTAGTGGCATACGTATGCCATTCTATGTTTGTATTGCTAAGTGCGGATTTATCCTTCTGATAATCGTTCATATTTGCAGCAATCACGATTATGTTATTTTTTGTGACCTTAATATTCACTTTGACGGATGTCGTGCGATTTAGCAGTTCAAAGACGGTAGAAATGCAATATTTTCCATGCATAATTATTGGGAGTGGTTTTGTTATGTCCTTACTAGCGGTATTGGATTATTCTTCTTCGAATTCATCTTGTGACATTTCTTCCTCACTACTGTCAGTGTCAGGGTGATTTTGTAATGGTTCAAACCGATTATCGGTTTTAATTCTGGTGGATCTTTGCGTGGAGACATCATCCACATGCCTCTTGTTCGGCCTCATAGGGTCTCGTGCTTGATTTATGAGAGTCGTCACACATAGATTCCGGAAAAAGTTGGCATGCGGGGCCGCGCTTATTGTCAGATTTGAAGTCTATTATTTGTTTGACGTGATTACTCACTGAATTGTTTGTGTGGGACAGCACGTTCGCGGTTCCTTTGTGTCTGTTGTCACTCACTGTCTGTATTGCTGTCACTTGCTGTCAGAATTGTGATCACTCACTAAAACTTGTGTTCAACAGTAGAATAGGGGAATACAGGTGCGTCTCAAGTACGCTACTAGCCAGACGGCTCGGCTTAGCTCTGTTTTGATCGAAGCGGAAGTCAATGCAATGCAAGTCGCTCTAAGGGTTCAAGGACACGTCCGTACTCTACGACGGCTCGATTGCAACTGGTGATCGGACGAGAACCGGTATTTTACAACATGGTATGGCCGTTGCCCAAGTAATAAAGTCGATTAATCTAGTACGAGCCCGAGCCAAAATGATGACGTAATGATCGTGGGAAAATTCCTACAAAACAAAAAAAAGACTGACGTTCCTAGGATATCATCACTTGGCCCCGTCAAAACGACGTGAGCGATGAGATCCGATGATCGAACGTACCGATCCACGCCGCGTTCGTTATTTGTTCGGTCGTCGACGTGCACTTAAACTCGTCCGACGCATTTTAGTTATAACATTTAAAAGGAAACAGAAAGAAATGTACTTACCACGTTTGAAATGCGTTCGAAGGAAAACCGGACCGCACCGCCCCGCACCGGAAACGTATTTCTACCTACTCTGTCCTTGTTCTGTTATCGGATGATGATAAGAAGAGAGGTTTTTCTTTTTTTCGTCGACCGGCGACGGACGAAATAAAAACAAAAGTTGCTTCTCAGACGGTACGTGAGTTATCGGAAATATTTTTGTTTGGTTGCTCCGACGAATCTTGATTACGTCTTTGTTTTTGTTTTTTGTAATTCGAATTTATGCGAACCGAACGAAATGAAAATGTCGTGTTTGTTTTCCTTGTGATCGGATCGTCGACCGTTCGAAATTCGAGTCGTATTTTTTCGTGAGTCCGTCTACCGACGTTTCGTTTCCTCGTTCGGCATCTTCGAAAATCAAAAATTAATCGTTTCGAAAAGTCCGATTCACACGAAAATATCTCTCTTCTCGTCCTCTCTAAATTCGAAGATTTTTTTTGTTCACTTTCTCGTTCGCGACGACGTCGAAGACGATCTCGAAAGACGAACGCGAGCCTCCTCGAAGCTCTCGAAAGAACGCGTTCCTTTTCGAGGGCGTTTTCGACCTCCTGGAGATTTTTTTCTTCGAACCCGCGTCGAATCCCGCAGTCGATCGGAGAGGTGCTGCGTCTCTTTGCAAGTGATTTTTCGACCGCCGGCGGTCGTCTTTTCGAGCGGTCCGTTCGTGATACTCCGAGAGGATGGTTCGAAGTTTGCCTCGTGAAAAGGACGACTCTCCTCTTCTTCGTGGAAAGCGCAGAACGTAGACGTCGAACTTAGATGTCATCTCCGAATTTCCGAACCTCTCTGTTCGAGTCCACCTTCTACCGGTCATCGTTCGGTTTCGAGAGTCGCCTAGAAAAACTTCACGTTATCCAGGAGGACGTCGGCGACCGAATCGCGACCGTCCCCGCACCCGGAGGCGGCGATCTTCGCGTGAAGAGAACAATGCCATCACGCGAAAGGAGAATTCGAGGCCAGTCTAACCCGACTTTTAAAAACTCCATCGCCCTCAAGGCGCCCCCACCCCTTTTTACGACTCCCCGTCAACACCCCCACAAGACCCCACAGCCTCCTTAGCCCCCTCTGCTCCACTACCCTCCCCCTTACCCCTCTCTGCCCCCTCTAACTTCAAATACCATCTAAAAAATCTGCCGGAACCATACCACACACAAAAAAGCTTCTATTCCCTTCTAACCACAGATCTTCTGGTCTCCCAAATCCAGAAATTAATTGTCAACTTTAATCGCTCTGCTCTCCTTATCACGGCCAAACCTCTTCCGGATAACTTTCAAAGCCAACTTCAATCAGCCACTGGTTCTAAGACCATCCAAATAGGCCCAATTTCTTTTAAAAACAACAATACCCCCGTCTCCCGCTCTGAACCAGTGTTCTCCGTAGTCATCAAGGATGTCTCCCAGGACATTTTGGAGATAGACAACCAGCTGCTGAACAGAGAGCTCCCCTTGTTCGGCAAGATACATGCATGCGAGCCCTCAAAGCCCGCCAACCCTGTCCCCCTCCAGTGCTTCAAGTGCTTCCAACTTGGACACTTTTAAACTAGCTGTCCCAACAAACCTGTTTGCCCCAAATGCCCCAACAGTCACCCCCCCAACAAATGCCTCTCTGCCACGCCAAGCTGCATCCGCTGCAATGGCTCACATCCAGCTTGGTCTCTCGCTTGTCCTATCCTTCAGGACACACCAATATCTGAAGAAACTCCGGCCGCCCCAATCTACATCATTAACCCCCCTGCTAAATTCGCAGACCCCATCCCAGACGCCGAGGAGACGTCTGCCTTTCCCCGCCCCGAGGAAACGAAAGTCTCCTCCAAGCAGGTCATCGCCGTCATGACCAAAGTCTTGTACGACTTGTTCCCTCTTCAACGCCCTAAAATCCAGGAGACAATTGAAATTGTCTCCAAGAAAATTCTCAACCTCCAGACCAAAATCAGTCATACAGGCAACCGCATTTATTTCACCTTTGAATAAATGCGGTTCCCATTAACCCTCGTCCTAACGAGCCTCCTCCCATGGCTCATTCATCTGCAACAGCCCCCGCCAGTCCCAGCGAGGGCCCTTCTCCTTCTTCTCCTGCTTTTCCTCCGCTTCTCCATCCCTTGGCTGTCAACATCGCGACCTGTAACATAGGCGGTATAAAGCGTAAAATGAACTTTATAAACAACTTTATCGATTCAGACAAAATCAAAGTATTAGCAATTACTGAAACACACTCACCGGACGTTATTAAAGTTAAAAATTTCACCGTGATTCACAAACCATCGCCTACACTAAACCGCCGTAGAGGCACTGAATTACTAATCTCGTCAGATTTCACCACTAACAAGCATGACCTCCCTCAAAATCTGTCACATCTCAACACTAACGGAAGAATCTTTTCCACACTAATCAACAGTCTAACCCTCTATCGCTTAAAAAACAGCATGCCAACACTCATCAACCATTCTGGTTGCTCCATAGTCGATCATATCGTAATCTCTGAAACCTTCATCCCGCATGTTGACAACCAGGCCTACATTGGAACAACCGTAACTTCCGATGACCTTCCCCTCGTCGCGAAAGTCCTCCTAAACGGCCCTCAGCCTCCACCGGAAAGAATTGAAATTTTTGACCTAAAAAATGTCGACTGGGCCAAATTTAAACGGGTGTTTACCAATTCGCTCCCGCCAATCGCGCCAACCAACCTAAAACATATTATTGATCAACAAATCGAATCGTTTACTAACGCTATTAATTCCGCGAAATCAGCAGCCATCAGCACCAAAACGGTATTCAAAAATCGGAAACCACTGCCGGCCAAAATAATTAAATTAATTAAAGAAAATCGCAAAGTCTACCGTGAATTCATTAAGTACCGCGATCCCCACCTCAAAACTATCTTTAATAAACTCAACGCGACAATAAGACGTGATATCAATCGTTATAGAGAACAATCTTGGGTGAAATCGTGCGAATCCCTTGATTACCGCGACGGTAAATTGTTTTGGGAAAAATTCAAAATTATGACCGGACAGAAAACTAGCCGTAACCACCCTCTAAATAACGGACACGATACTTATCACTCCGATGTAGACAAAGCCAATTGTTTCGCGAACCTTTTAACGGACATCCATCGGACCCCACACAACCCTTCGTTTAACGACCAATTTTTTCACACGGTAACCAAAAACGTCAACGACTTTCGCGCCATCCCAAACTTCAACCCTCTTTTCTATCCTCTCAACGACCAAAATCTCACCGAGCAATTCGCTGTGGACGAAATCAAATATATTATTAAACACCTTAAAAATTCAAAAGCACCCGGCCCGGACCATATTAAAACGATATTCTTGAAAAACCTTCCGGAGACAGGCTTCACCTCTCTCTGTACAATATACAACAATTGCATCAATACTCAATACTTTCCCACGGTGTGGAAAACCGCAAACACAATTATGTTACCTAAACCCGGCAAAAATCATAACGATCCCAAGTCTTACCGACCCATATCACTTTTAAATATTACTGGAAAAATTTTTGAACGCCTAATTGCTAACAGATTCACACAAACACTAGAAACAAATAACATTTTACCAGCCGCGCAATTTGGATTTCGCTCACAGCGATCAACTCAAAACCCCATCCTCGAACTCCAAACGGACATAATCAGGTATGCTAATCTTGGAGAGTGCACGGTTGGTGTTTTTCTCGACATCGAACGTGCATTCGATAAGGTATGACATGATGGTCTTGTCCAAAAACTCCTTAGCCACCGCTTTAACCTCAATTTTGTAAAGCTCATGGTCTCTTTCCTTTCAGACCGCACCTGCAAGGTCAAAATCCATAACTCTTACTCTAATTCTATCAACTTGGAAGCAGGAGTCCCCCAAGGCTCCGTGCTTTCCCCTATTCTGTACATCTTCTACTGCTCTGACTTTCCTGTTGCAGACACCCCAAGGACCAAAACGAGGTTGTTTGCGGACGACTCGGCCATCTGGTCGAGCCATAAGAACGCCGAAAACGCCTCAAAAGTTATCCAACAAGAACTCAGACGCATCGACGAATGGACCAACTTCTGGAGAGTTAAAACTAATCCGTCCAAATGCCAATCCATTGTCTTTTCTTTTCCTAGAGCCACTAAACCGAAAACCGCCTTCAACCGCATGCTTCTTACTATCAACAACCAACCTATCCCTAAGAGTAACACCATTACTTATCTCGGTATAACCTTCACAAACACCTGCACGTTGAACGCCGATCTCAACATCACGTTGAAAAAAGCGCGCAACAGAGCAAACCTCCTCTTCCTCATCCGAGGCCGCTTCGGCGGCTGCAACGCTAAAACCCTCATACACACATACAACGCCTTCATACGTCCCGTCATCGAATACCGAGCTCTCATTTACGCCGCTCTAACTAACCGTCTAAAACACCGCTTACTAACCTTCGAAAGAAACCTGATCAGAAAAATTTTTAATCTAGACCAACAATTCCCCAGCAACGTCCTGCATGAAATCACTAACACCACGTCTATCCTCGACCGCTTCATTAAACTCCAGGCAAACTACGTTAATCGCACGCTTAACGGTAGTAACCACTTAGCCATTCAAACCCTGCATACCTCTTTTAAATACCCCATGAAAAACCGCCTAACCAACCGCATCCCCAAAAAAACAAAATACAAAGCCAAACATCTGCCTACCGCTATCCTTGCCTCAGCACTCTCAGATTTACCTCCAGAACTTCAACTCCTCGTGGAAGAAACACCATTGTCTATGAGATAACTGGTCCATCCTTCCTCCAGGACGAGTATTCTCCCGTCACTTCCAACTCTCCCTTTCAGCCCTGAAGAAAGAAAAACCTGTAGAAGAGATGAACCTGAAGAAAAGAAGACAGAAGCATAGAAGACTGAAGTAAAGAAGCCTATAAATCAGAAAAACTCGAAGAAAAGAAGACCGATGATAAGAAGACCGACGCATAGAAAATGGAAGAAAAGAAGCCCAAAAATAAGAAGAATCTGAAGAAAAGAAAATGAAGATAACATGACCGAAGCAGGGTGAAGAATGAAGAAAAGTAGCCGCAACTTGAAGAACAAGGGTAAAAAGCTGAAGAAAAGAAGTCCTAATATAAAAAGAATTCGAAGAAAGAAGACTAATTAATAACAGACCAAAATAAAGAAGATAGAAGATTAAAAAGTCAACGAAAATACATCAAGCAAAGAAGATGAACCCGAGAAGAAACCAATGTAAGAAGACCAAAAGAAAGAAGACCGAAGAAAAGGACAAATAAAAGAAGACTGAAGTCAAGAATATAGTAGAAAAGAAGACCGAAGAAGACGACCGAAGAAAAGAAGACTAAGAAAAGAAGACCGTAGAAGACGTCCGAAGAAAAGAAGACCGAAGAAGACGACCGAAGAAAAGAAGACCGAAGTAGATGACCGAAGAAACGAAGACCGAAGACCGAAGAAGATGACCAAAGTAATCAAGATCGAATAAGAATAAAAGTAGAAGACAAACTCACAACACACCAGCTACCAACAAGACCCGCCACATGTAACATATTTTTGGTAAGCCCGAAAATTACCGTGAATTCATAAAAACAGTAGAAGAGATGTCGCCGTCCGGAAGGACGATGAAATCCTCAAAATTGTACATCTCCATCCAGGCGAAAACCCGGGAGGAGAAGGACAAGTTGGCCGAACGGCTGGAGAAGCGCGGTGTGGACTTCCACAGCTACACCGCGAAGGAGGATAGGGCCCACGGTTTCGTCCTGAGGGGTCTCGACTGGGGGCCAGAGGCAGCGGAGATCCTGGAGGATCTCAACTCGGAGGACGCGAAACCGTTCCTGAGCGTGTCCAGGATGAGGGGCACCGCGCGACCGTGCTACCTCATCACGACGAAGGAGGAAATAACGCTGAAGAAGCTCAGGAAGAACAATCGGGTCGTGCTAAGTTGTAGCATCTCGTGGGAGCGTCACGAGAATAAGAAACCAGTGACGCAGTGCTACAACTGCCAACAATGGGGCCACGCGACGTCGAACTGTCGCGCAACGACGAGGTGCATGGTCTGCGCCTCCAACCAACAAACCCGCGATTGCCCCGTGAAGAAGGGCGAAGAGGACAAGGTGAAGTGCGCCAACTGCGGTGGCAAGCACAAAGCCAACGCAGAAGAGTGCGAGAAGTACCGCGAGAAGCTCGCACTACTGAAGAAATCGAAGACGCCGACGCCCGCCGCGCCCAAATTCGTCGCCGCCCCCGCTCCGACCGTCAACGCATGGGCGAAGCGCCAAGAGGACCGCGAACGGCAATCGCGGGTTCCGCGACAAACGGAAAAAAGGACCCCGCAGGTAAGTATCTTGCCTAATGAGGGTACTAATGATGTCGTTACAGGTAACCCAACCGGACTAATGAGCGAGCTACTGGAAGCCATCAAGGAGCTTAACAGTAATTGCCATTTAGGGGAAATGCTGAGGGCCGTTAAGGACCTGAACAGATTAATGAGAAATGCAGGTACGAAATCTGAAAAGTTATTGATATTTGCATCCTTTTCAGAGAACCTAAATGGATACAACTTTTAAGTACCGGTTCGTCTACTGGAATTCCGACGGAGTCAAGAACAAGCTACGTGACCTAATCACATTTCTAGCCGAGGAAAAGGTGGACGTGATGATGATATTGGAAACAAAGCTTACCTCCGCGGACAAGGTAAGTATCAATAATTACAAGATTTTTAGGAAAGATCGCGACGGAGTCACCAGAGCGGGAGGAGTCGCGATTCTCGTCAGGAAGGGCATCCCGCATCTCCTGGAAAAGCCAATCAACACGGGCGTTGAGACGATCGCGGTGAAGCTGTGCAATTCGGTGAGCGTCGTGGCGGCTTACAACCGCCCCACCCACAGGATGACGGCGGCGGAACTCGGACGGATCGCGCAGATCAGCGAGAAGACGCTAATCGTCGGCGACCTCAACGCCAAACACCCAGACTGGGGGTGTCACCACAGGAACGCGAACGGTACGACCGTCAAAGATTTTGTGGAACAGACTGGCTGTGTGTTGATGTTTTCAGATGAACCGACGCACTTCCCCCGGAACGGAACGACCCCGACGACCATCGACATCGTCATCAACAAGAACACTCCGGACGTCAGCCAACCGCGCACCCTCACATCCCTGGACTCGGACCACAACCCGATCGTCTTCGAGATGATGAACGTGCGTTGAGAGCGTCCCCGGGCGCCGACGATCTGCTACCGCGAGACGGATTGGCAAAAGTTCCGGAATGAACTCAACGATGACGTCGCGATCTCCAACGACCTCGACACCACCGAGAAGATCGAGGAGGCAATCCGCGACCTCACCGCGAAAGTCCAGAAGGCGCGCGATAACCACACGCGTCTTCGTCCGGCGAGGGATCACGACACGGACGAGACGAGCGATGAGGTCAGAAGAATGCTCACGGAAAGGAACCGACTGCGCAGACAGTTCCAAAGGACCGGAAATGTCCAGTTCCGTGAGCAAGCGGCGAGATTGACAACCCAAATCCGCGAGGTCGCACATCGCGAGAGAAACGATCGCTGGCAGGAGAAACTCCGAAACCTGAAGACGACCGACAGCACGCTGTTCAAGATGGCCAAGATCTTGAAAACAACGAGGCTCGAGATCGGAAGCGTTCGACATGGAAACGTCACCGCCATGACGAACAAGGAAAAGTCCGAATTAATGGCGGACTTTTATCAGGAAATCGGAAATCTCGACAACGATCACCAACCTCTCACCGAAGAGCAGACGACCGTCACAAAAGTCGTTCGTGCTTTTCGCGGTCTTCGGTACGATCAGCCAAAGACGTACCGAAGACGGATGATGACGACACCGAAGGAAATTGCGGAAATAATCAAGGAGCTGCCGAGGAGAAAGGCCCCTGGAATCGACAACATCCCAAATTTGATCCTGAAAAACCTGCCGCGGAAGGCGATAGTGCAGCTGCACTACATCATCAACGCCGCCATCAAACTCGACCATTTCCCGAGCGAGATGAAAACCGCCGTCGTCATTCCTCTCCCGAAAAAGGAAAAGGAATACAACGAACCGAGCAACTTTCGACCGATAAGTTTGCTGACGGGTTTTTCGAAAATCATGGAGAAAGTCATTCACCGAAGACTGGCGCATTTCGAAAGAAAGCATCGCACGATCCCTGATTTCCAATTCGGCTTCCGAAGCGGACACAGCACGTCGATGCAAGTCGCGAGAATCGCGAATGACGTCCTAGACAACTTTGGGAAGGAAAAACAAACAGCCATGGCTCTTCTCGACATCAGGAAGGCGTTCGACAGAGTATGGATAGATGGGCTCACACTGAAACTGATGAAGACCGGATTTCCAATCAACCTGGTCAAATTGATTGACTCATATCTTACCGATCGGATGATTCGCGTCAAGATCATGAACGAAATTTCTTTGGTTAGGAAGATTGGTGCCGGGGTTCCTCAAGGATCGGTGCTGGGTCCAATTCTGTTCTCGTACTTTATCCACGACATACCACGATTCGAGAAGACACAACTCGCGCTTTACGCCGATGATACCGCGGTGTACGCCCACTCGTTCAGCGCGGAAGTGGCCAACCGACAAGTTCAACTGCATCTGAACATGATCGAAGAGTACTTCAGAAAATGGCGAATTGAACTCAATCCCCAGAAGACTGAAAACCTCATCATGACCCGAAGATTCACGGAGAACAAGGTCATCACGAAGCTGCGAGTTGCGGATGAAAAGATCGAAGTAACCAACGAAAGCAAGTACTTGGGCGTCGTTTTGGATAGGCATTTGCATTTCCACAAACACGTCGACAAGATACTCGCCAACGCCAACGGAATTCTTCGAAGGCTTTATCCATTGATGGCCAAGAACAGCACGATGTCAACGGAGAACAAGAGGACGGTCTACACGACGATCATCAGACCAGTGATCACCTACGCGGCCCCCGTGTGGTGCGGAATCACAGATACGCAGATGCTGAAGCTGGAGCGATTCCAGAACAAATGCATGCGTCTAATCACTGGAAGCGGACGATACACGAGAATTCGCGACATGATCGAGATGACCGGACTCGAATCGATGCGAGAGCACGTAGATCGGCTCAGCCGGAAGTTCTACGCTGCGACCATCCACGGAAGTTCCCTGACAACGAAAATTCTGGACTCTGGAGCAAGGACGAAACATCGACCGACGTTCCACAGAATCGTTGAAGACATCGTCAACACCCACCGGACTTGACACTTTTTCTTCTTTCATTTTCAATTTCATCTTTCAAACTGTCTTCCATCCTGTAACTCTTTTACTTCTTTCCTCCTTTTAACTCGTCTTTCTTCTCTCATCTTTTCTACATCTTTTCCTGTCTTTGTATATATGTATATTTTTTTCTAGGTTAAGTTAGTTTTAGTGGGATCACAACAGGGTTTTTGTACTATAATTTCCCTGAAAATGTAATGAAAAATTCTTAGGTTAAGGCGAATAAAACATCAAAAAGCAAAATGATTCATTAGCTGGTACGGCCTCTGGCGGCGGCTACACTTAGAATTAGGCTAGGTTTTAGGAACTGGCAGGATTGTTGCCTTTGAAAATTCCTCCGGGGATCCCCGGAGGAAACCATGTAATTTTTGGCTCAAATAAAGACTTTGTTGAATTTGAATTTGAAATTTGGTTCTCGTCCGATCACCAGTCGTGTTCGAGCTCTCGAAGTGAACGGACGTGCCGACTACCTGCTCCTGAAAAACGGTCAGAAATTCCACAGCGGATTAGTGCATCTGTGCGGTGTACTAGAACCTTCCATACCAAGTGAAATCTAAATATTAGTGTAAATAGTGATTAGTGTAAATAGTGATAGATACAATTAGTAATAGGAAAACTGAACAAAAACACTAAAAAAGGGACCGCGATCCCGCGGCCTCTTAGTGAAACAATAGTGCGCGTCGCGATCGCGAGCGAAAACCTCGTAAAACAACATAAAATAAATACCTCAAACATGCCTCCAACAAAAAAGAGGCATAGCGAAGACCAAAATGAACCAAGATCAACGAAAATAAGAACACAGAACCGATACTCACCACTAATACAACACGAGGACAGCGATCTCAGCGAAGATGACGAGGACAGGATGGAGGATGAAAGCTCCGACGATGAGGATCGTAATTCCACCGAACAAAAAAGCAACACCGAAAAAGAAAACGGCTCCACAAAAAACAAAACGGGTAGCACCGAAAAGCCGCCACCTATAATTATCCACAAAAAACTCGCTCAACTGCAGGAACTCTTTAAAATAATGGATCAAGTTACTTCCCAAAAAGCGGAGGTAAAACTAACTAAAACAAACACAATAGTTATGGCCAAAACAATAAAAGACTTTACGAAACTTAAACAAACTTTTGCACAACTAAACATAGAGTGGCATACGTACGCCACCAAGGAGGAAAAAACACACGGTTTCGTCATGTTCGGCCTAGAAAATGATACCACTACCGAAGAAGTAAAGGAAGACCTTAAAGAATGCGGCATAAAAGTAGTCAACACCTACAAAATGCGCAACACCAAGCAACCAGTGTACGTGGTAATCACGGATAACACCACAACGCTCAGAGATGTACAGACAAAAGCGAGAGCTGTTCTCCGATTGATAGTCAGGTGGGAGAAATTAAAAAATAAAACCACGATCGTCCAGTGTCACCGCTGCCAAGCGTGGGGACACGCAACACTAAACTGCCACGCAAAAGCAAAATGCGTGAAATGTGGAGAAGACCACAAAAGCAGTGAGTGCAGAATTAGCAAAGACGACGAAGAAACGCAAACCCTAATAAAATGCGCTAACTGCGGAGAAAAGCATTTAGCAAACGACACCACATGCATAGCGTACATTAGAAGAAAAGATTTTGTAGATTCTAAAAGAAGAAAGAAAAAAGACACTGAAAGTAGAAGCACCAAATACATAGATGCCCCGGCGCCGTCCAAAAACGCGTGGACAGAACGCACACGGCAACACCCAGTTTCCGCCATTTTAGAGTTTCCCCCACTCGGCAGGCCCACCACCACCGAACCCAAACTAATTGGCCAGTCCGCCATCGCGGTCCCAGGCCCAGCCCCCACAAGAAACGCAGCGATTGGCCGCAACAACAACACAGAGCGACCCAGCACTGAAAATAAAATGGACGGCTACACGACACTTATAAACGAAATCAACGCCATCAATCAACTGATCGACATCGGCGGATTGATAAGCAGACTGAGAAAGATAAGAGAAATCCTAGAAAGCAACGCAACACAGTTAGAAAAAGATCTACGCATTATTGAATTGTACAGCAATGGACATTAGAAAACCGACAAAAATAACCACGTGGAACGCCAACGGAGTTCGCAACAAAATAGACGAATTACAACACTACACTGACACATACCACCCAGACATACTAATAATAACAGAGACAAAACTCATAGACAAGGACAAAATTACAATCAGAGGATATACGATAACAAGAAAAGACAGACACACAACGGCAGCAGCAAGAGGTGGAGGCCTCATCATAGCAGTACGCAAAGGGATCACATACAAAACAATCAAAACACCTAGAACAACAATAGAATCAATCGCCATCAAAATCACAAACGGCCCCACCGTAGTCGGAGTGTACAACCGCCCTACTAATTACTACAAACTGACAGAACTGACAAAACTATTCGGACTAGACGCGATTGTCATCCTGGGAGGCGATCTGAACGCAAAACACACAAGATGGAACTGCACAACCAACGAAACAAACGGCACCACATTGGCGAAATTTCTAGACAGGACAGGTATGAACATAAATTACCCGAACGAACACACACACGTACCCTACAACGGGACAAACCCGACGACAATAGACTTTTACATTATTAAAAACATGACTGACTACACAAACGCGACAACGCAAAACGAACTCAACTCAGACCATCTACCGGTAACGATGACAATAAAACTAACAGGGCGCAACATACAAGCAAAATATATAAGATCTTTCAAAGACACCGACTGGACCAAATACAGACAAGACTTAGACAAACTAATAACCATCAACAGGGACATAAACACGACAGAACAACTGGAAGAGGAAGTGCAAAAGTTCTCGACAGCCATCAAACAAGCGACAAACAAAAACACTCGGACAATCAAAATCAAAGACAAGCCTGACAGTAACGCCGAAGCCAAAGAACTAATAAAACTACGCAATAGAATACGAAGACGCTACCAAACCACAGGATGTAAACAGAGCAAACAAAACATGATAAACCTCAACGAGGAGATCCGTAAATGCATACAAGACGCAAAAAATCTAAAGTGGAAGGAAACACTGAGGAAAATCACCCCAACAACAACAGCCTGTGGAAAATCGCGAAGACACTAAAGAAAAACTACCAAGAAATTCCTCCCCTGACCGATGGAAACAAAGAGGCAATTACGGACCAGGAAAAGGCGGAAATGCTGGCCGATCACTTCCAGACAGTACACAAAAACAACAACAACGCGACTGACGAACAGATAAAAATCGACAGACACATCGACAAAATACTAAAACAAAAGTACGGACCGGACGACAATTACTTTGACGAAATGCGCACCACCCCGGAGGAGGTAAGAAGAATAACAAGAGCAATGCCAAATCACAAAGCGACCGGAGAAGATGAAATACATAACCTAGCCCTAAAGAATCTCAGTAAAAAAGCGACAGTACAACTGACATTACTAATCAACAAAACTTTCCAACTTGACTACTATCCCCAACAATTCAAGACAGCCCTTATAATCCCCATCCCCAAACCCAACAAGAATAAGAAAGAACCCAAAAACTACCGCCCGATAAGCCTCCTAAGTGCACTTTCCAAGATATACGAAAAAATCATTCACAAAAGACTGAACGACATACGACTAAGACACAACATGACTAAGGACGAACAGTACGGTTTTACGAAATACAAAAGCACGACACTCCAAATAGCAAGGGTGGTAAACGACACTTTACTCGAAATAAATAAATCGAAAGTTACCGCCATGACATTAATAGACTTAGAAAAAGCTTTTGACACGATGTGGGTCAACGGCTTACTCTACAAGATGACGACAAACAAAATTAACATACACTTTATCAAATTAATTCACAGCTACCTCACCAGCAGGAAAATGAAGATCAAGATTAACCAGAACGTATCAACACCCCGAAACATCGAGATGGGGGTTCCCCAAGGCTCGGTGCTAGGGCCAGTCATTTTTAATTTATACACGTACGATGTTCCAGATTTTTCCAAATCTAAGACAGCCCTATACGCAGATGACATGGCCACCTATGCTCACTCATATTACGCCCAAGCTGCCAAGCTCCAAAATCAGCTCCATGTGGACATGTTAACCAGATATTACAGCAAATGGAAGCTAAAGATCAACGGCCTAAAAACGGAACACATCATCATCGGAAGAAAAAGAACCAACATCAACAGCTTCGGAGCGTTGAGAATCGGAGATCACAGGGTGCAGCCAACACCCACCGTGAAATACCTAGGGATACACTTAGACAGCAGACTGAACTTCCGACACCACGTCCAGGAAGCAAAGAAAAAAGGCACGGCTGCGATCGCGAGATTGTATCCCCTACTCGCAAGGACAAGTGGACTCTCCAAAGAAAACAAGGCCACACTGTATAAACAGGTCATCAGGCCGATCCTGACCTACGCAGCCCCTGCATGGGCCAACGTCTCGCCCCATGTATTCCATCCCCTAGAGGTGATACAAAATCGTTGCCTGAGACACATCACAGGCCTCTCCAGGTACACGAGGATCCGGAAGCTACAAGAGAGCAGCGGAATACCACCCCTGAGCGAGTACGTCAAGAGAATTACAGCTAACTTCTTTGACAAAAAGAAAAACGAGCCCCACCTTAAGAAAACGATCGAAGAAAGTCGTAACATCAATATAAAGCATCGCATGCTCCATACTGGACATACTCAATGAAGCGCACACAACAACTGTAAATATTGTAAATGTACAATGTAAATATTAGGTTAGGTAATTAATTAGGTTAGAAATGTAAATAGTAGGCTAGAGTAGGTTAGGAAACAAGAACAAAAAGGTTTTAGCGGTTTTACCTTTATTGAGATCAAAACAATAATAAAATAACACTTATAAAATGTAAATAATAGCTAGGTTAAGGTGTAAACGCCCCTAAGGCGAAATTTGCCCCTTTGTATTTTGTAACAAAAATGAGCGAGCTTCAACAGGAACGCCAAATCTGTAAAATAACACATACATGGGTCAGTAAGACCACATATGTACAAACAAAATAGTTAATAAACGCATTTCTTATCTTATCTTATCTTATCGTCCGATCACCGAAGTCAAGCAACGTCGGGCGCGGTCAGTACTTGGATGGGTGACCGCTTGGGAACACCGCGTGCCGTTGTCTCTTTTTTTTTTTTAATTTATTTTATTAAAATTTTTTTTATTTTTTTTTGTTTTATTTTTTTCTTTCCATTTTTTTTCGTTCGTTTATGTGTTGTACGAATGATCGAACGATTATCGGACGGCTAGCTTTCGATTTTGATTCGTTTATGTATTTGAGAGGGTAAATTTAAATTTAGCGCTTCGCGTTTATGCAACCGAACGTGCACTCGATCGTGTCGCGTGTTGCCGCATTATCGGATTCGATGCGATGGAAAGAACTGGTGTTGGTTGGTTGCATTTATGGCCCACCGCACTTTACCGTTTTATTTTTTGTAAATCTTTACCGTAATTTTTTTTTAATTTACGCGATACGCGATATTCGTTATAGAGATTCATCTAGGATTTTCGAAGAAAATCGACCGACATACGAGATTTCGAACGAAAAAATACGACTCGTTTTACGTAAAACGACGCGAAAATAAAGCGACCAAAAAGATAACGATCGTAAAAACAAGTGGAAAGAGAGGATTTAAAAAAAAAAATCTCTACGCCGAAACGACGATGGGGGTGAAAACAGCGACTTATGACACTAAATTTAATATTTATAACTTTTTTTTGGTTCGTTTTGATCGTCGGTTCTCGATTAAGTTTACGATTCGAATAAAATTTGCCGTTCGCATAGTATCGAATTATTAAAACGAAAACAATGACGTAACCGAGATCCGACGAAAGAAACAAAAATAGTGGTATTTCGTATAAGTCACGTACCGTCTGTGTTTATGTTTCGTCCGTCGTCGGTTGATATGATTTTATTTCACCACACCACATCACGTCACGAAGGAATTTCAAAGAATGAATGAATGAACTAACGAAACGAAAAAGAAGGAAGTAATCCCGTTGCCAAAACTCTTTTCTTATCATCGTGCGAAGGGAGAGAGTAGGTAGAAATTCGTTTTCGGTTCGAACACTTCGGATAAGGAATCGAAGGTCAAGTGGTAGTAATAAAAGTAGGTACGTACGAAGAAAATCTTGGGATGGTGGGATCGGTCGGTCGAAATCTTATTTTTAGAGAAATGCGACGTTTTTAATTATTCGTTCGAATAACGTTTGGGGTTCTGAAAAGAACCGACAGATTTCTTTTTCTTTTTCTTTTTCTTTTTTTCGGTGTAGTAGAAGTTCTTGCCGGATCGTAGGAGGAAGAAATAATATACATACTAGGAGTAGGAAAAAAAAAGTAGGAAAAAAAAAGTAGGAAAAAAAAAGTAGGAAAAAAAAAGTAGGAAAAAAAAAGTAGGAAAAAAAAAGTAGGAAAAAAAAAGTAGGAAAAAAAAAGTAGGAAAAAAAAAGTAGGAAAAAAAAAGTAGGAAAAAAAAAGTAGGAGAAAAAAAGTAGGAAAAAAAAAGTACGAATTTTTAATTTTACACAATACGGACTTTATAATTTTACGTAACAATCCCGCGAACTCTTTTGTTTAACTGTTGTTTAATTACTGTTGGACTATTGTTGGACTGACTCCTTCCCGATGGTCGTCTAATATAGGTAGAGCAGCAAGCAAGCTATAGTGCGTTTATGGCTTAATTGCAGTTTAACTTTTATAGAATTTGAAAACCGCAACACAGCGGGTGCTATAAATTTGCTTGCCTGAAAAGACCCTTTGCAGGTACCAGCACAGGGTGGTATTGAGGTTTCTGTTCACTAAAATTTAGTTGGGTCCGATTTCATGCAAAAAATCGTGTCTTTTTTCAGCAAAAAAAAAATCTAATATAAGTATATTAATAATAATTTTTATTTACAACAATATAAATCTGATAAAAGAAAAATCAAACATCTCATACATCATCAAAATAATCGCTATCTTCATCGCTTGACTCTTCTAAATTAATTATAAGAGGTTTCACTAAATGTTGTCTGTACCGATCTTCTTCCTTGATTGCGTGTCGCACACAGTTGGACCACGCTTCCGTTGTGATTTTTGAAACTTCATCCCTTATGACATCTATAGCTGTTGAACTAAATTTTGGTGCCGTATTATGTCGTCGGATGCCACCCTTCAGCTGAGACCAGATCAGTTCTATTGGGTTAAAAATGCAGTGGTACGGAGGAAGTCGCAGTACTGTAAATCCACGTTGTTCAGCCATTATATCAATTCTATAATTTTTTTTATACTCTTGAGTTTTCAACACTTCCAATAATTCTTTTTTGGTATAATTGTCTTCGAAAAACAAATCGTGTTCTCTAAGAAAATCCTGGATTTGTTCCTTGTTGGAGCTTGTATTCGGAATTTTTGTTAACTGAGCTGAATGATAACTTGCATTATCAAGCACAACAACACTTTTGGGAGGCAAGTTCGGCAGCAACTGATTTTGGAACCAATCTTCGAACATCTCAGCCGTCATGTTGTCATGGTAGTCCAATGTTGCATCCTTGACATTCTTTGCGGAGAGGAGCAATGCGTTGTCCACAAAACCATCTTTGGAGCCTGCGTGCAAAATTATGACGCGTTTTCCACGACCAGGAGGAGCGTTTAGGGCACACTTTGAAGTTCCATCAGTCCACCCTTTTTTTACGGTGTCATGGGTATCGAACCATGTTTCATCCAAATAAATAATGGAACAATTTTCCTCCCGATACTTTTGGATAGCGTGAAGGTATTTAACCCTCCACTCTGAAATGTACGGAGTTTCCATCAAAACTTGGCGTTTGTTCACAACCGAAAATTTGAAACCAATTTTCCGTAAAAAGCGCCGCAACGATGACTCACTACATTTAATTTTCAACTCTTGCACGACCTTTTCGTGTAACATGGGCACCGTTAAAACTATATTCTTGTCATATCCACCATACATAAGACGTCGAATTAAGTCTGCATGATGATTTTTCAAAACTTTTGAAATTCCGGTATCATTCCTAACTTTTCTTGGTTCAATGGGGTGACTCACAATTTTCCGTACAGTTGACAGCGGAACCAAAGTCATTTTTGAGGTCTTATTAAAACACCCACTACCTCCCTCTTCAGCAGTGATATAGTTGTAAACATTTCGCACTAGTTGTTTAGCTACAACAGGCAAATGTGTCCGAGACGAAGTGGGTGATGTGAACGATCCTGGGACGTCTTCAACAGAAATTTCTTCGTCGCTTCCGCTTTCCAAAATTTCAATTACTTCAGGAAAAGCATCCACATCTTCAGCTGGAGTGTCGTTCCACGATCTCGACATGTTATTTAAAAATAACTGAAACATTACATTAAGTTCATTGAAATATTCGTGATAAAATTGAATTACTGCATAATACCTTTTCAAGATCCCAAAAGAACAGAAGAGTCTTTAAAAAGACGTTTTGATTAAAATAAAGTAAACTCACAAAAGGCAAAAATAACACACACGAAAACACAACCTGTCGACAAAGCGTCTAAAAGGCAAGTAAAATAAATTTGAACTCCTGTATTGCCATTTTACCACCCACCCCATTTTGTCTTCGGCAGGTAGAATCTAACGGATAAATTAATCTATTCGTGGTAGTAGTTTTGTGTTCACTGATGACACATTTCCAAGTAAAAGAGAAAGCAAGCCAAACACAGGTATATTTGCCAGCAGCGAATACCATATTTCTAAAATAATTTAAAACTAAAATGTTGAATAAGGGCCGGTTTATAGTATATATGTATGCATGTAGCACTAACACTTTCATTTTGTAATTTTTCAGGATGCGGCAAATACCACAATTTTCCTAGTACGGTCCCATCCGTCCGTGGCGCGTGCCAGCCTTTGCAGATGTCGAATTTTATTAAGGGTCCGCTGTAAAATACTTAAAAAGTCTAAGCCATAAACGCACTATATCTTGAAGGCCACTCTAGGTGTAAGAATTTGCAGCGTTTGTGGAAAGTTCAGCCACGTGCTGTTTACCGGATGGAAAAGAGCGTTTTCTTCCATGTCCGAAAATGGGTCATCAGATTTCATTTGCGGGATTCTTCACGGGATATCATAACATACGAAACAAAAGAGTAACAATAAGAAACAAAAATATTTCATATAAGTCAAGTACCGTCCGTGTTTATATTTCGCTTGTCGCCGGTCGATTTGATTTTATTTCATATCAAATCGAAGGAAATTTCAAAGAATGAACGAAACGAAAAAGAAGTAAGCAATCTCGTTGCCAAAACTCTCTTCTTATCATCATGCGATGAGAGAAAAGGGATAGAGTAGGTAAAAATTCGTTTCCGGTCCGATCGTCCCGAACACGTCCGATAAGAAATAAATCGTCAAGTAGGTACGTACGAAGAAAATGTTGGGATGGTGGGGTCGGTCGGTCGTGCTTTTTTCATTTGTTTTTGTCTCAGTACGGTGATATCAGTGACGGTGTTCGAACGCATTTAAAAACGTAAGTACCTTTCGTTCTGTTTGCTTTTGAATGTTGTTTAAACTTTAATTTCGTTTTAAATAACGAAGGGACGGCACCAACAAGTTTTTATTTGCACGCACCGTTCGTTTTTTAAAATGAATTAAAAGACGTCCGTCGGACGAGTAACCGAATTAATGATAAATAATGGCGAACGATCGAGTTCGAGTTCGAATCGGAATCGGAATCGGAATCGAAATTTGAATTTGAATTGGAATTGAAATTCGAATTGGAATTTGATTTCGAATTCGAATTCGAATTCGAATTTAAGTTAGGTCTCAAATGTGTGCACATCGATGACCGAATAAGTGACGAACGCGCTGATCGGTACGTTCACCGGTAGCGCCCTATTTTTTCGAAATTTTTCCACGTACATACGTCATCATTTTAACTCGCGCTCGTGCTCCTACTCGATTAATCGACATTATTTCTTAAACAACGATCATACCACGTTGCAAAGCAAAATACCTCTTGTGTGATCTCGTCCGATCACACAAGACCAAAGTTTTTGCGTTTTTGCCTTAACGACAAGTAAATTAATACTACTATGTTAAATAAATAAGTTTAATTTGTAAAAGCCCTTAAGGCGAATTTTGCAAACCAACAAACAAAACATTCGTCCGATCATCACCGAAGTCGAAGTCAAGCCGTCGTCAATACTCGGATTATTTTCTTTTTCGTTTACGTGTTGTACGAACGAACGAACGAACCTTTCCGATTTCGATTTGTAAACTACGCAAGCGGGTAAGTTTAAATATGGCGCTTCGTGCTTATGCAACCAAACGTGCATTCGATCGTTCTGCGTGTGGCCGAACGATTCGATGGGATGGGATGGAACGGACGTTGCATTCATTGTACATATTTATCGATCGGATCGTTCGATACGATGTTTAAGTCTGTTGTTTTCTATTAACACCATTGCGTTCCTTCCATTCCTTACGTTGAGTTTACACTATTAGTTAATTGATTATACGAATTAAACTTAAAAACTTACTTACTTATGTCCATCTTTTGAGCGATATGCGAAATTTTTTAATACGTTCGAATTGAATTTGTGGTTCTGAAAAGAACCGATTTTTTTTTTCGTTTTGGAGATTTTCTTGTCAGATCGCCATCTTACCGTCCGTCCGTGCGCATCGTGTACGTGCAATCTACGAATTTTAGTTCCATAAATCGAAAAAGAAAAACAAAATGTCTGGAAGAGGAAAAGGCGGTAAAGTCAAGGGAAAGGCGAAGTCCCGTTCCAGCCGTGCCGGTCTTCAATTCCCGGTGGGCAGAATCCATCGTCTTCTTCGTAAAGGAAACTACGCGGAGAGAGTGGGTGCCGGCGCACCGGTTTATTTGGCCGCCGTCATGGAATATCTGGCCGCCGAAGTTCTAGAGTTGGCAGGAAACGCCGCCAGAGACAACAAGAAAACACGTATCATCCCGAGACATCTTCAATTGGCGATCAGGAACGACGAGGAATTGAACAAACTCCTTTCCGGCGTGACCATAGCTCAAGGCGGTGTTTTACCCAACATCCAGGCCGTCTTGTTGCCCAAGAAGACCGAAAAGAAGCCATAAATCATCAAATTCGTCGTCCCCGTCGATAATAAAGCGTGAACAAGTGATTCGAAACAACAACAAAATAAAAAAAAAACAACATCAATCAATCAATCAACCAACAACACATCGGCCCTTCTCAGGGCCATCAATTCAATTCGAACGAATTAAGTTTTTTTTTTCGCATGTACTGATGAGATTACAAACTAACGGAACAAATTAGCATAACCATCTGGCCGAGGTAGGATTAAACCATTCGTTCGGGTGTTCGTTTATTTGTTTATTATCTGTATGAATTCGTAGAAGCGATAAGATAATCGTTTCGGGTCGGTCGGACGGACGTGCCGTCGACCGTCCGTAGTAGGTATGTTTGTTTACAGTTTGATTCGCTACGGATTGTTTTTTGTTTTCGTAGGCCAGCACGTTTTTTGTACGGTTCAAGTGTGTCTAGACGACGATCGAGTTTCGTTCTTATCGAGGAGCTGACGACAGATTTAGAACTTACTTTATTACCGTTATTCGATCCTCCTCTTAAATTTACGCAACAAAGTTTTTATACAAACATTGGAGACGAGTTAAGCGATTGTTTTTTAATTAGTTTGATTCGTATTGTGGTTCTGAAAAGAACCGTTTTTTTTTTTGCTTCGTGTTTTTTTTCTGCGGGTGGTGTTGTTGTCGTCTCTCTTCTCTCTCTCGTCGATGACGGACGACGTCCTTGAAGTCGTAAAATGATAAAATTAACCGCCGAAACCGTAAAGGGTGCGACCTTGACGTTTCAAAGCGTAGACGACGTCCATGGCCGTTACGGTCTTACGTTTGGCGTGTTCGGTGTAGGTGACGGCGTCACGGATGACGTTCTCGAGGAAGACTTTCAACACACCTCTGGTTTCTTCGTAGATGAGACCGGAAATACGCTTGACCCCACCGCGACGAGCCAATCTTCTGATGGCCGGCTTCGTGATGCCTTGGATGTTATCGCGCAGAACTTTGCGATGACGTTTGGCGCCACCTTTTCCTAAACCTTTACCGCCTTTGCCGCGACCGGTCATCTTGATAAAATCACAAAGTTTTTCGAACGAAACGACGTAGATTCGAACAAGTTCGTGAAGGAACTACCGTCGTTGAAATTTTTGAAAGGACTATTTATAAGCTTTCGCAGCTCCACCTCGTGTTAAAAACGAATCGACCAATCGCGTCGCGGTTAACTCGCATAAGTTGATAAAACGGCCGCCAGCTGGGGCAAATTTTCAGTTGACTTTCGAACGTTAGAACGTTAAGGTGTTCGTCTCCTCTCGAATCCACGTCTTGATTAATCTTTTCCGTTACGAAATGGCGAGAACCAAACAGACCGCTCGTAAATCCACCGGTGGCAAGGCTCCTAGAAAACAACTCGCGACCAAAGCCGCCAGGAAAAGCGCTCCCGCCACCGGAGGCGTCAAGAAACCGCATCGTTACAGGCCCGGTACGGTGGCTCTTCGTGAGATCCGTCGTTATCAAAAGAGCACCGAGCTTTTGATCCGCAAGTTGCCCTTCCAACGTCTCGTCAGAGAAATCGCCCAAGATTTCAAGACCGACCTCCGCTTCCAGAGTTCGGCCGTGATGGCCCTTCAGGAAGCCAGCGAGGCGTACCTCGTCGGTCTCTTCGAAGACACCAACTTGTGCGCCATCCACGCCAAACGTGTTACCATCATGCCGAAAGACATCCAACTGGCCAGACGTATCCGAGGCGAAAGGGCGTAAATTAACATTAACGACGAACGACGAAAAAATTTATTCTTTCGAAGTCGGCGAAACGGAAAAAAAAAAAAAAAAAAAAAAAAAAAAAATCGGTTCTTTTCAGAACCACAAATTCCGTTCGAACGAATTTGAAAATTACGTATGCAATTCTCCCAGATGTTCGTCTAAACGAACTATGGAAAGAATGAATGAAATAACCAAGCGGTTCGTTTTTGTCGGAAATTGGGGATTAAACGGGTAATCCCACCACCCTTACTTAACGACGTCCATCCCCGCAACGCCGAAAGGATAAGATTAGAGGGATTTAATTTTTATTACCGACCGAAATATTCAGGTCGGGACCGACCGACTCGGGTTCGCAGAAATTCAGGTCTCAACGATTATTCGGGTTCGAAAAGTAGTTAGTTTATAGAAGGTTTTATTTACGTTCCTTTATCGGTTTACGACGTAGGGAATTCGGGTTCGACGGTTGATTACGATGAAACTAATACTTGCTTATTTTGTTTACGTTACGATCTCGGGCGCTTAAAAAGTACGAGATTTATGATCGTTCGAGTTTGACCTGCCGACGTGACGGTCGTTTAAGAGAGAGAGAGAGAGAGAGAATCGAGTACCTAGAAAAAAGGGTCGTGTTATTTCCATGTTTTTGTTTTGTTTAGTCTCGTCGATGGATTTATTTATGATGTCATGATATTTTTACGACCGGGAGACGTGTCGGACGAAAGCGAATTTTTCATTCGTATTTCGAGTGATTTTGTGGCCCTGAAAAGGGCCATTTATTTGTATCGATCGTGCCCCCACGTCGATATATACGATCGGAGCACGTTTCCGAAACGACGTCGTCGAAATCGTAGGTAGGAGGCGTAATCATCATCATCATCGTCGTATTCTCCACAATCACATTTCACTTCTTTCTCTTGGGAGAAGCGGTTTTCTTCGCTTTGGCGGCGACGGCCTTGGCGGTTTTCGGTTTCGGGACTTTGGGTTTTTTCGTCGGACCGGCTTTGTTGGATTTTTTCGCTTTGGAAGGCGTCTTCGCTTTGGCGGGCGACCTCGAGGCGACGGCGGCCGCTGCCGCGCCGCCGGCCTTCTTTTCGGCGGCGGCGGCCGCGGTTTTTCTGCCTTTCGATACGGCGACGCTCTTCTTTTCGGCGGCCGTTTTCTTGGCTTTCGCCGAGGCGGCGGCGGCGGTCTTCTTTGCGGCTTTAGGTGTCGCTCCTCCTTTTTCGGCGGCCGTCGCGGATGCCGAAGCGGCCGAACGTTTCGCGACTCCCGTCTTCTTGGACTTGGAGGTGGCGGAGGCGGCGGCGGCGGCTACGCCCGAAGATCTCTTCTTGGTGGCGGAGGCGGCGACCTTCGCGCCGCCGGTGACGGCCGAAGCGAGCTTGAACGATCCGGAAGCGCCTTTACCTTTCGTCTGAACCAGAGAACCGGAAGCGACTGCACCCTTGAGGTACTTCTTGATGAAAGGCGCGAACTTTTCCGCGTCGACTTTGTAGTTGGCGGCGACGTATTTCTTGATCGCCTGCAAAGACGAACCGCCGCGTTCTTTGAGTCCCTTGATGGCGTTGGTGACCATCTCCGAAGTGGGGGGATGAGAAGGTTTGCTTCTGGGATTCTTCGGTTTCTTCTCTTTCTTCGAGTGACCTTGAGCGGCAGCCGATCCGGAACCGGTAGCGGTCGATGCGGGTTGATTTTCTACGTCGGCCATGTTTTGTTGTTGTTGTTGTTTTTCGAGAATAGATTTGGTAGGTACGTCGTCGTCGTCGTCGTCGTCGTCTTCTTCGCGAAAGATACGAACTAAAGAACTGTATATGACGAATTCGCTCCCGCGTTAAAGTTTAGAAGCGTTCGGAACGCCGAGAACCGCGGACTAAACAAAATCCGCGTCTGTCAGAACGAAAATTGTCGGGGCCTCGAATTCTCCTTTCGCGTGATGGCATCGTTCTCTTCGCGCGAAGATCGCCGCCTCCGGGTGCGGGGACGGTCGCGATTCGGTCGCCGACGTCCTCCTGGATAACGTGAAGTTTTTCTCGGCGATCAGTCGACTCTCGAAACCGAACGATGATCGGTAGAAGGTGGACTCGAACAGAGAGGTTCGGAAATTCGGAGATGACATCCAAGTTCGACGTCTACGTTCTGCGCTTTCCACGAAGAAGAGGAGAGTCCTCCTTTTCACGAGGCAAACTTCGAACCATCCTCTCGGAGTATCGCGAACGGACCGCTCGAAAAGACGACCGCCGACGGTCGAAAAATAACTCGCAAAGAGACGCAGCACCTCTCCGATCGACCGCGGGATTCGACGCGGGTTCGAAGAAAAAAATCTCCAGGAGGTCGAAAACGCCCTCGAAAAGGGACGCGTTTTTTCGAGAGCTTCGAGGAGGCTCGCGTTCGTCCTTCGAGATCGTCTTCGACGTCGTCGCGAACGAGAAAGTACAAAAAAAAAATGTTCGAATTTCGAGAGGACGAGAAGAGAGATATTTTCGCGCGAATCGGACTTTTTCGAAACGTTTTTTCACCACGAAACGATTCGTTTTTGATTTTCGAAGATGTCGAACGAGTAAACGAAACGTCGGTAGACCGACTCACGAAAAAATACGACTCGTTTCGTTAAAACGATGACGATGAAAAATTTTAAAATTTAGAACGGTCGAACGGTCGACGATCCTATCACAAGAAAAACAAACACGACACTGAACTCGACACTTTTAAATGTTTATTTCGTTCGGTTCGCATCGATTCGAATTACAAAAAAAAAAACGAAAACAATGACGTAATCAAGATTCGAATTCGACGAAACAACCAACCAAACAAAAATATTTCCGATAACTCACGTACCACCGTCTGAGAAACAACTTTTGAACTTTTGTTTTTATTACAGGAAAGAAAAACCAAACCTCTCTTCTTATCATCATCCGATGACAGAAGAAGGACGGAGCAGGTAGAAAATCGTTTCCGGAGCGGGACGGTCCGACCTTCGGACCGGATCATCCCGTATTTCGATAAGAAAGGGAAGGTGGTCAGGTCAAGTGGTGGGTACGAAGAAAAGGTTGGGTTTTCCCCGTTCGAACGCATTTTTAAAAACGTGGTAAGTGCATTTCTTTCTGTTCGCTTATAAATCTTTCAACTAAAATGCCTCGGACGCGTAACCGAATTTATAATAAACAAATTATGAGGGGACGAAGTGCACGTCGACGACCGACCGAACAGATGACGTTCATCGGATGTCATCGCTCGCTCGCGTCGTTTTCGACGGGACCGAGTGATGGTATCCGGGGATTTTCCCACGATCATTACGTCATCATTTTGGCTCGGGCGCGTACTAGATTAATCGACTTTATTACTCAGGCAACGGCCATACCACGTTGTAAAATACCGGTTCTCGTCCATTCTTGTTCGAGCGCTCGAGGTGGACGGACGTGTCTGGTAGACGCTCCCCACTTCATTGTGTTTTGTGACAAGTGTTTGCGATCTGTACTTTTCAGTGCAAATCTGCGAAATTCTAAAAAGTGTTTTCGAAGTGTTTCGAAGTTTTTTGTGAGTTAACCGTGTGTTAAATCAAAGCTGACCAAAGTGAAAAAAGCGACGAAAACGCGGCACAGTGCTTGCAGTGCCGCGGGTGAAAAGAAAACGGCCCTGATAGCCGAGGCCGTTAAAAACTTAGTGTTAGAAAAGCGGCAAGTCGTGGAGTGTTGTCGCTTCTGTGAGGAACGTGAGTGTCAATGCGACGACATTGACAACAACGAAGCCACGAGACGCGTTATCGAAGAGGTAACAAGCCGGGAAAACAGCATCATCATGGATGAGGATTTCCGGGACGTCGAGGACATGAGCCGCCGTCAGAAGCGGTACGTTTTGAGGGGCGGAAAGCGGCCCTTGAATTTTGACAGCGACGAGGAGTTCCCGCCGTTAAAGATGAAAAACCCGTTCGACACCTTAGCGAACGTAACCCAAAAAGAAACACCGCCAGTCGAGCCGACGCACGATGTCATGCGTCGCCCACGCTCGCCACGTCTTCAGGGGCCCCCATCCGGCGGAAAAATCCCCCTGCCCACCCCCATAATGGTTCACGGTAAGCCCGAAAATTACCGTGAATTTTTAAGCACCATAGAAGAGATGACGCCGTCCGGAAGGACAATCAAATTTACGAAAATGTACATCTCCATCCAAGCGAAAACTCGGGAGGAGAAGGAAAAGTTGGCCGAACGGCTGGAGAAGCGCGGTGTGGACTTCCACAGCTACACCGCAAAGGACGAAAGGGCCCACGGTTTCGTCCTGAGGGGTCTCGACTGGGGGCCAGAGGCAGCGGAGATCCTGGAGGATCTCAACTCGGGAGACGCGAAACCGTTCCTGAGCGTGTCCAGGATGAGGGGCACCGCGCGACCGTGCTACCTCATCACGACGAAGAAAGAAGTAACGTTGAAGAAGCTCAAGAAGAACAACCGGGTCGTGCTAAGTTGTAGCATCTCGTGGGAGCGTCACGAGAATAAGAAACCAATGACGCAGTGCTACAACTGCCAACAATGGGGCCACGCGACATCGAACTGTCGCGCAACGACGAGGTGCATGGTCTGCGCCTCCAACCACCAAACCCGCGATTGCCCCGTGAAGAAGGGCGAAGAGGACAAGGTGAAGTGCGCCAACTGCGGTGGCAAGCACAGAGCCAACGCAGAAGAGTGCGAGAAGTACCGCGAGAAGCTCGCACTACTGAAGAAATCAAAGACGCCGACGCCCGCCGCGCCCAAATTCGTCGCCGCCCCCGCTCCGACCGTCAACGCATGGGCGAAGCGCCAAGAAGACCGCGAACGGCAATCGCGGGTTCCGCGACAAACGGAAAAAAGGACCCCGCAGGTAAGTATCTTGCCTAATGAGGGTACTAATGATGTCATTACAGGTAACCCAACCGGACTAATGAGCGAGCTACTGGAAGCCATCAAGGAGCTTAACAGTAATTGCCATTTAGGGGAAATGCTCAGGGCCGTTAAGGACCTGAACAGATTAATGAGAAATGCAGGTACGAAATCTGAAAAGTTTTTGATATTTGCATCCTTTTCAGAGAACCTAAATGGATACAACTTTTAAGTACCGGTTCGTCTACTGGAATTCCGACGGAGTCAGGAACAAGCTACGTGACCTAATCACATTTCTAGCCGAGGAAAAGGTGGACGTGATGATGATAGGGGAAACAAAGCTTACCTCCGCGGACAAGGTAAGTATCAATAATTACAAGATTTTTAGGAAAGATCGCGACGGAGTCACCAGAGCGGGAGGAGTCGCGATTCTCGTCAGGAAGGGCATCCCGCATCTCCTGGAAAAGCCAATCAACACGGGCGTTGAGACGATCGCGGTGAAGCTGTACAATTCGGTGAGCGTCGTGGCGGCTTACAACCGCCCCACCCACAGGATGACGGCGGCGGAACTCGGACGGATCGCGCAGATCAGCGAGAAGACGCTAATCGTCGGCGACCTCAACGCCAAACACCCAGACTGGGGGTGTCACCACAGGAACGCGAACGGTACGACCGTCAAAGATTTTGTGGAACAGACTGGCTGTGTGTTGATGTTTTCAGATGAACCGACGCACTTCCCCCGGAACGGAACGACCCCGACGACCATCGACATCGTCATCAACAAGAACACTCCGGACGTCAGCCAACCGCGCACCCTCACATCCCTGGACTCGGACCACAACCCGATCGTCTTCGAGATGATGAACGTGCGTCGAGAGCGTCCCCGGGCGCCGACGATCTGCTACCGCGAGACGGATTGGCAAAAGTTCCGGAATGAACTCAACGATGACGTCGTGATCTCCAACGACCTCGACACCACCGAGAAGATCGAGGAGGCAATCCGCGACCTCACCGCGAAAGTCCAGAAGGCGCGCGATAACCACACGCGTCTCCGTCCCGCGAGGGATCACGACACGGACGAGACGAGCGATGAGGTCAGAAGAATGCTCACGGAAAGGAACCGACTGCGCAGACAGTTCCAAAGGACCGGAAATGTCCAGTTCCGTGAGCAAGCGGCGAGATTGACAACCCAAATCCGCGAGGTCGCACATCGCGAGAGAAACAATCGCTGGCAGGAGAAACTCCGAAACCTGAAGACGACCGACAGCACGCTGTTCAAGATGGCCAAGATCTTGAAAACAACGAGGCTCGAGATCGGAAGCGTTCGACATGGAAACGTCACCGCCATGACGAACAAGGAAAAGTCCGAATTAATGGCGGACTTTTATCAGGAAATCGGAAATCTCGACAACGATCACCAACCTCTCACCGAAGAGCAGACGACCGTCACAAAAGTCGTTCGTGCTTTTCGCGGTCTTCGGTACGATCAGCCAAAGACGTACCGAAGACGGATGATGACGACACCGAAGGAAATTGCGGAAATAATCAAGGAGCTGCCGAGGAGAAAGGCCCCTGGAATCGACAACATCCCAAATTTGATCCTGAAAAACCTGCCGCGGAAGGCGATAGTGCAGCTGCACTACATCATCAACGCCGCCATCAAACTCGACCATTTCCCGAGCGAGATGAAAACCGCCGTCGTCATTCCTCTCCCGAAAAAGGAAAAGGAATACAACGAACCGAGCAACTTTCGACCGATAAGTTTGCTGACGGGTTTTTCGAAAATCATGGAGAAAGTCATTCACCGAAGACTGGCGCATTTCGAAAGAAAGCATCGCACGATCCCTGATTTCCAATTCGGCTTCCGAAGCGGACACAGCACGTCGATGCAAGTCGCGAGAATCGCGAATGACGTCCTAGACAACTTTGGGAAGGAAAAACAAACAGCCATGGCTCTTCTCGACATCAGGAAGGCGTTCGACAGAGTATGGATAGATGGGCTCACACTGAAACTGATGAAGACCGGATTTCCAATCAACCTGGTCAAATTGATTGACTCATATCTTACCGATCGGATGATTCGCGTCAAGATCATGAACGAAATTTCTTTGGTTAGGAAGATTGGTGCCGGGGTTCCTCAAGGATCGGTGCTGGGTCCAATTCTGTTCTCGTACTTTATCCACGACATACCACGATTCGAGAAGACACAACTCGCGCTTTACGCCGATGATACCGCGGTGTACGCCCACTCGTTCAGCGCGGAAGTGGCCAACCGACAAGTTCAACTGCATCTGAACATGATCGAAGAGTACTTCAGAAAATGGCGAATTGAACTCAATCCCCAGAAGACTGAAAACCTCATCATGACCCGAAGATTCACGGAGAACAAGGTCATCACGAAGCTGCGAGTTGCGGATGAAAAGATCGAAGTAACCAACGAAAGCAAGTACTTGGGCGTCGTTTTGGATAGGCATTTGCATTTCCACAAACACGTCGACAAGATACTCGCCAACGCCAACGGAATTCTTCGAAGGCTTTATCCATTGATGGCAAAGAACAGCACGATGTCAACGGAGAACAAGAGGACGGTCTACACGACGATCATCAGACCAGTGATCACCTACGCGGCCCCCGTGTGGTGCGGAATCACAGATACGCAGATGCTGAAGCTGGAGCGATTCCAGAACAAATGCATGCGTCTAATCACTGGAAGCGGACGATACACGAGAATTCGCGACATGATCGAGATGACCGGACTCGAATCGATGCGAGAGCACGTAGATCGGCTCAGCCGGAAGTTCTACGTTGCGACCATCCACGGAAGTTCCCTGACAACGAAAATTCTGGACTCTGGAGCAAGGACGAAACATCGACCGACGTTCCACAGAATCGTTGAAGACATCGTCAAAAACCACCGGATTTGACACTCTTTTCCTCCTTCATTTTTCTATTTCATCTTTCAAACTGTTTTCTATCCTGTAACTCTTTTACTTCTTTCCTCCTTTTAACTCGTCTTTCTTCTCTCATCTTTTCTACATCTTTCCCTGTCTTTGTATATATGTATATTTTTTCTAGGTTAAGTTAGTTTTAGTGGGATCACAACAGGGTTTTTGTACTTTAATTTCCCTGAAAATGTAACGAAAAATTTCTTAGAATAAGGCGAATAAAAGATCAAAAAGTAAAATGATTCATTAGCTGGTACGGCCTCTGGCGGCGGCTACACTTAGAATTAGGCTAGGTTTTAGGAACTGGCAGGATTGTTGCCTTTGAAAATTCCTCCGGGGATCCCCGGAGGAAACCATGTAATTTTTTGGCTTAAATAAAGACTTTGTTGAATTTGAATTTGGTTCTCGTCCGATCACCGAAGTCAAGCAACGTCGGGCGCGGTCAGTACTTGGATGGGTGACCGCTTGGGAACACCGCGTGCCGTTGTCTCTCTTTTTTTTTTTTAATTTATTTTATTTATTTTTTTTTATTTTTTTTTTATTTATTTTTTTTTCCATTTTTTTTCGTTCGTTTATGTGTTGTACGAATGATCGAACGATTATCGGACGGCTAGCTTTCGATTTTGATTCGTTTATGTATTTGAGAGGGTAAATTTAAATTTAGCGCTTCGCGTTTATGCAACCGAACGTGCACTCGATCGTATCGCGTGTTGCCGCATTATCGGATTCGATGCGATGGAAAGAACTGGTGTTGGTTGGTTGCATTTATGGCCCACCGCACTTTACCGTTTTATTTTTTGTAAATCTTTACCGTATTTTTTTTTAATTTACGCGATACGCGATATTCGTTATAGAGATTCATTTAGGATTTTCGAAGAAAATCGATCGACATAAAAAAAGTGGAAAGAGAGGATTTTAAAAAAATCTCTACGCCGAAACGACGATGGGGGTGAAAACAGCGACTTATGACACTAAATTTAACATTTATAACTTTTTTTTGGTTCGTTTTGATCGTCGGTTCTCGATTAAGTTTACGATTCGAATAAAATTTCCCGTTCGCATAGCATCGAATTATTAAAACGAAAACAATGACGTAACCGAGATCCGACGAAAGAAACAAAAATAATGGTATTTCGTATAAGTCACGTACCGTCTGTGTTTATGTTTCGTCCGTCGTCGGTTGATATGATTTTATTTCACCACATCACATCACGTCACGTCACGAAGGAATTTCAAAGAATGAATGAATGAATGAATGAACTAACGAAACGAAAAAGAAGGAAGTAATCCCGTTGCCAAAACTCTTTTCTTATCATCGTGCGAAGGGAGAGAGTAGGTAGAAATTCGTTTTCGGTTCGAACACTTCGGATAAGGAATCGAAGGTCAAGTGGTAGTAATAAAAGTAGGTACGTACGAAGAAAATCTTGGGATGGTGGGATCGGTCGAAATCTTATTTTTAGAGAAATGCGATGTTTTTAATTATTCGTTCGAATAACGTTTGGGGTTCTGAAAAGAACCGACAGATTTCTTTCTTT
The DNA here is from genome assembly GCA_030157275.1 of Cynaeus angustus. Taxonomy (NCBI): domain Eukaryota; kingdom Metazoa; phylum Arthropoda; class Insecta; order Coleoptera; family Tenebrionidae; genus Cynaeus; species Cynaeus angustus. Next base: position 1,653,101 of record CM058059.1, read on the forward strand.
TTCTTTTTCTATTTCTTTTTCTTTTTTTCGGTGTAGTAGAAGTTCTTGCCGGATCGTAGGAGGAAGAAATTATATACTAGGAGTAGGAAAAAAACGAATTTTTAATTTTACACAATACGGACTTTGTAATTTAACGTAACAATCCCGCGAACTCTTTTGTTTAACTGTTGTTTAATTACTGTTGGACTATTCTTGGACTCCTTCCCGATGGTCGTCTAATATAGGTGTAAGAATTTGCAACGTTTGTGGAAAGTTCAGCCACGTGCTGTTTACCGGATGGAAAAGAGCGTTTTCTTCCATGTCCGAAAATGGGTCATCAGATTCCATTTGCGGGATTCTTCACGGGATATCATAACATACGATACAAAACGAAAGAAACAAAAATATTTCATACAAGTCAAGTACCGTCCGTGTTTATATTTCGTTTGTCGCCGGTCGATTTGATTTTATTTCACATCAAATCGAAGGAATTTCAAAGAATTAACGAAACGAAAAAGAAGTAAGCAATCTCGTTGCCAAAACTCTCTTCTTATCATCATGCGATGAGAGAAAAGGGATAGAGTAGGTAAAAATTCGTTTCCGGTCCGATCGTCCCGAACACGTCCGATAAGAAATAAATCGTCAAGTAGGTACGTACGAAGAAAATGTTGGGATGGTGGGGTCGGTCGGTCGTGCTTTTTTCATTTGTTTTTGTCTCAGTACGGTGATATCAGTGACGGTGTTCGAACGCATTTAAAAACGTAAGTACCTTTCGTTCTGTTTGCTTTTGAATGTTGTTTAAACTTTAATTTCGTTTTAAATAACGAAGGGACGGCACCAACAAGTTTTTATTTGCACGCACCGTTCGTTTTTTAAAATGAATTAAAAGACGTCCGTCGGACGAGTAACCGAATTAATGATAAATAATGGCGAACGATCGAGTTCGAGTTCGAATCGGAATCGGAATCGGAATCGAAATTTGAATTGGAATTGGAATTGAAATTCGAATTGGAATTTGAATTGGAATCGAAATTCGAATTGGAATTTGATTTCGAATTCGAATTCGAATTTAAGTTAGGTCTCAAATGTGTGCACATCGATGACCGAATAAGTGACGAACGCGCCGATCGGTACGTTCACCGGTAGCGCCCTATTTTTTCGAAATTTTTCCACGTACATACGTCATCATTTTAACTCGCGCTCGTGCTCCTACTCGCTTAATCGATATTATTTCTTAGACAACGATCATACCACGTTGCAAAGTAAAATACACCTTGTGTGATCTCGTCCGATCACACAAGACCGAAGTTTTTGCGTTTTTGCCTTAACGACAAGTAAATTAATACTACCATGTAAATAAATAAGTTTAATTTGTAAAAGCCCTTAAGGCGAATTTTGCAAACCAACAAACAAGACATTCGTCCGATCACCACCGAAGTCAAGTCGTCGTCAATACTCGGATTATTTTCTTCTTCGTTTACGTGTTGTACGAATGAACGAACGAACCTTTCCGATTTCGATTTGTAAACTACGCAAGCGGGTAAGTTTAAATATGGCGCTTCGTGCTTATGCAACCAAACGTGCATTCGATCGTTCTGCGTGTGACCGGACGATTCGATGGGATGGGATGGAACGGACGTTGCATTCATTGTACATATTTATCGATCGGATCGTTCGATACGATGTTTAAGTCTGTTGTTCTCTATTAACACCATTGCGTTCCTTCCATTCTTTACGTTGAGTTTACACTATTAGTTAATTGATTATACGAATTAAACTTAAAAACTTACTTACTTATGTCCATCTTTTGAGCGATATGCGTAATTTTTTAATACGTTCGAATTGAATTTGTGGTTCTGAAAAGAACCGATTTTTTTTTTCGTTTTGGACATTTTCTTGTCAGATCGTCATCTTACGTGTTGTTGTTGATTGATTGATTGATTGATGAAGAAATGAAGAGTTTAAGACGACGGACGACATCAGACAGTTCTTTTATGAAATTTATTTCGAACTGGTGTATTTGGTGACGGCCTTCGTTCCTTCGGAGACGGCGTGCTTGGCCAATTCACCGGGCAAAAGAAGACGAACGGCGGTCTGGATCTCCCTGCTGGTGATCGTCGAACGTTTGTTGTAATGAGCCAGACGAGAAGCTTCGGCGGCGATACGTTCGAAAATGTCGTTCACGAAACTGTTCATGATGGACATGGCCTTGCTGGAGATGCCGGTGTCAGGATGGACCTGCTTCAAGACCTTGTAGATGTAGATGGCGTAACTCTCCTTCCTCCTGCGCTTCTTCTTTTTGTCGCTCTTCGAGATGTTCTTTTGGGCTTTACCGGCCTTCTTGGCGGCCTTACCGCTGGTCTTGGGTGGCATTTTGAAAAATCAAAATCAAAGACGATACAAACGATACACAGATAGATAGATGGATGGATGGATAGATAGACCACACGACGTACACGGTGCCGCGAGGATACTCTATGTGAACTGTTATACTTAGTCAGCTTCGTTTTATAACGAACGATCGACGAACGTAGGCCCCGCCTAAGTTCGTAGCTCCACCACTGACTTCGTAGAACGGCTCTTTACCGACTGTATAAGTTCCAAGCAAAGCGTTCCGACTTTTTCACTTTGAATTGTACGTCCGTCCGTGCGCATCGTGTACGTGTAATCTACGAATTTTAGTTCCATAAATCGAAAAAGAAAAACAAAATGTCTGGAAGAGGAAAAGGCGGTAAAGTCAAGGGAAAGGCGAAGTCCCGTTCCAGCCGTGCCGGTCTTCAATTCCCGGTGGGCAGAATCCATCGTCTTCTTCGTAAAGGAAACTACGCGGAGAGAGTGGGTGCCGGCGCACCGGTTTATTTGGCCGCCGTCATGGAATATCTGGCCGCCGAAGTTCTAGAGTTGGCAGGAAACGCCGCCAGAGACAACAAGAAAACACGTATCATCCCGAGACATCTTCAATTGGCGATCAGGAACGACGAGGAATTGAACAAACTCCTTTCCGGCGTGACCATAGCTCAAGGCGGTGTTTTACCCAACATCCAGGCCGTCTTGTTGCCCAAGAAGACCGAAAAGAAGCCATAAATCATCAAATTCGTCGTCCCCGTCGATAATAAAGCGTGAACAAGTGATTCGAAACAACAACAAAATAAAAAAAAACAACATCAATCAATCAATCAACCAACAACACATCGGCCCTTCTCAGGGCCATCAATTCAATTCGAACGAATTAAGTTTTTTTTTTCGCATGTACTGATGAGATTACAAACTAACGGAACAAATTAGCATAACCATCTGGCCGAGATAGGATTAAACCATTCGTTCGGGTGTTCGTTTATTTGTTTATTATCTGTATGAATTCGTAGAAGCGATAAGATAATCGTTTCGGGTCGGTCGGACGGACGTGCCGTCGACCGTCCGTAGTAGGTATGTTTGTTTACAGTTCGATTCGCTACGGATTGTTTTTTGTTTTCGTAGGCCAGCACGTTTTTTGTACGGTTCAAGTGTGTCTAGACGACGATCGAGTTTCGTTCTTATCGAGGAGCTGACGACAGATTTAGAACTTACTTTATTACCGTTATTCGATCCTCCTCTTAAATTTACGCAACAAAGTTTTTATACAAACATTGGAGACGAGTTAAGCGATTGTTTTTTAATTAGTTTGATTCGTATTGTGGTTCTGAAAAGAACCGTTTTTTTTTTTTTTGCTTCGTTTTTTTTCTGCGGGTGGTGTTGTTGTCGTCTCTCTTCTCTCTCTCGTCGATGACGGACGACGACGTCTTTGAAGTCGTAAAATGATAAAATTAACCGCCGAAACCGTAAAGGGTGCGACCTTGACGTTTCAAAGCGTAGACAACGTCCATGGCCGTTACGGTCTTACGTTTGGCGTGTTCGGTGTAGGTGACGGCGTCACGGATGACGTTCTCGAGGAAGACTTTCAACACACCTCTGGTTTCTTCGTAGATGAGACCGGAAATACGTTTGACCCCACCGCGACGAGCCAATCTTCTGATGGCCGGCTTCGTGATGCCTTGGATGTTATCGCGCAGAACTTTGCGATGACGTTTGGCGCCACCTTTTCCCAAACCTTTACCGCCTTTGCCGCGACCGGTCATCTTGATAAAATCACAAAGTTTTTCGAACGAAACGACGTAGATTCGAACAAGTTCGTGAAGGAACTACCGTCGTTGAAATTTTTGAAAGGACTATTTATAAGCTTTCGCAGCTCCACCTCGTGTTAAAAACGAATCGACCAATCGCGTCGCGGTTAACTCGCATAAGTTGATAAAACGGCCGCCAGCTGGGGCAAATTTTCAGTTGACTTTCGAACGTTAGAACGTTAGGTGTTCGTCTCCTCTCGAATCCACGTCTTCATTTAATTAATTTTCCGTTACGAAATGGCGAGAACCAAACAGACCGCTCGTAAATCCACCGGTGGCAAGGCTCCTAGAAAACAACTCGCGACCAAAGCCGCCAGGAAAAGCGCTCCCGCCACCGGAGGCGTCAAGAAACCGCATCGTTACAGGCCCGGTACGGTGGCTCTCCGTGAGATCCGTCGTTATCAAAAGAGCACCGAGCTTTTGATCCGCAAGTTGCCCTTCCAACGTCTCGTCAGAGAAATCGCCCAAGATTTCAAGACCGACCTCCGCTTCCAGAGTTCGGCCGTGATGGCCCTTCAGGAAGCCAGCGAGGCGTACCTCGTCGGTCTCTTCGAAGACACCAACTTGTGCGCCATCCACGCCAAACGTGTTACCATCATGCCGAAAGACATCCAACTGGCCAGACGTATCCGAGGCGAAAGGGCGTAAATTAACATTAACGACGAACGACGAAAAAATTTATTCTTTCGAAGTCGGCGAAACGGAAAAAAAAAAAAAAAAAAATCGGTTCTTTTCAGAACCACAAACTCCGTTCGAACGAATTTGAAAATTACGTACGCAATTCTCCCAGATGTTCGTTCGTCTAAACGAACTATGGAAAGAATGAATGAAATAACCAAGCGGTTCGTTTTTGTCGGAAATTGGGGATTAAACGGGTAATCCCACCACCCTTACTTAACGACGTCCATCCCCGCAACGCCGAAAGGATAAGATTAGAGGGATTTAATTTTTATTACCGACAAAATATTCAGGTCGGAACCGACCGACTCGGGTTCGCAGAAATTCAGGTCTCAACGATTATTCGGGTTCGAAAAGTAGTTTATAAGAGGATTTATTTACTTATTCGGGTTCCGCTACGTGACTATTTCATCGTTTCGTTCATTCTTTTATCGGTTTACGACGTAGGGATTTCGGGTTCCACGGTTGTTTACGATGAAATCAACACTTGCTTATTTTCGGGTTCCGCGAAATTCAGGTCTTACGATCCATTCGGGTTCGAAAAGTAGTTAGTTTATAGAAGGTTTTATTTACGTTCCTTTATCGGTTTACGACGTAGGGAATTCGGGTTCGACGGTTGATTACGATGAAACTAATACTTACTTATTTTGTTTACGTTACGATCTCGGGCGCTTAAAAAGTACGAGATTTATGATCGTTCGTGTTTGACCTGCCGACATGACGGTCGTTTAAGAGAGAGAGAGAGAGAGAGAATCGAGTACCTAGAAAAAAGGGTCGTGTTATTTCCATGTTTTTGTTTTGTTCAGTCTCGTCGATGGATTTATTTATGATGTCATGATATTTTTACGACCGGGAGACGTGTCGGACGAAAGCGAATTTTTCATTCGTATTTCGAGTGATTTTGTGGCCCTGAAAAGGGCCATTTATTTGTATCGATCGTGCCCCCACGTCGATATATACGATCGGAGCACGTTTCCGAAACGACGTCGTCGAAATCGTAGGTAGGAGGCGTCATCATCATCGTCGTATTCTCCACAATCACATTTCACTTCTTTCTCTTGGGAGAAGCGGTTTTCTTCGCTTTGGCGGCGACGGCCTTGGCGGTTTTCGGTTTCGGGACTTTGGGTTTTTTCGTCGGACCGGCTTTGTTGGATTTTTTCGCTTTGGAAGGCGTCTTCGCTTTGGCGGGCGACCTCGAGGCGACGGCGGCCGCTGCCGCGCCGCCGGCCTTCTTTTCGGCGGCGGCGGCGGCCGCGGTTTTTCTGCCTTTCGATACGGCGACGCTCTTCTTTTCGGCGGCCGTTTTCTTGGCTTTCGCCGAGGCGGCGGCGGCGGTCTTCTTTGCGGCTTTAGGTGTCGCTCCTCCTTTTTCGGCGGCCGTCGCGGATGCCGAAGCGGCCGAACGTTTCGCGACTCCCGTCTTCTTGGATTTGGAGGTGGCGGAGGCGGCGGCGGCGGCTACGCCCGAAGATCTCTTCTTGGTGGCGGAGGCGGCGACCTTCGCGCCGCCGGTGACGGCCGAAGCGAGCTTGAACGATCCGGAAGCGCCTTTTCCTTTCGTCTGAACCAGAGAACCGGAAGCGACTGCACCCTTGAGGTACTTCTTGATGAAAGGCGCGAACTTTTCCGCGTCGACTTTGTAGTTGGCGGCGACGTATTTCTTGATCGCCTGCAAAGACGAACCGCCGCGTTCTTTGAGTCCCTTGATGGCGTTGGTGACCATCTCCGAAGTGGGCGGATGAGAAGGTTTGCTTCTGGGATTCTTCGGTTTCTTCTCTTTCTTCGAGTGACCTTGAGCGGCAGCCGATCCGGAACCGGTAGCGGTCGATGCGGGTTGATTTTCTACGTCGGCCATGTTTTGTTGTTGTTTTTCGAGGATAGATTTGGTAGGTACGTCGTCGTCGTCGTCTTCTTCGCGAAAGATACGAACTAAAGAACTGTATATGACGAATTCGCTCCCGCGTTAAAGTTTAGAAGCGTTCGGAACGCCGAGAACCGCGGACTAAACAAAATCCGCGTCTGTCAGAACGAAAATTGTCGGGGCCTCGAATTCTCCTTTCGCGTGATGGCATCGTTCTCTTCGCGCGAAGATCGCCGCCTCCGGGTGCGGGGACGGTCGCGATTCGGTCGCCGACGTCCTCCTGGATAACGTGAAGTTTTTCTCGGCGATCAGTCGACTCTCGAAACCGAACGATGATCGGTAGAAGGTGGACTCGAACAGAGAGGTTCGGAAATTCGGAGATGACATCCAAGTTCGACGTCTACGTTCTGCGCTTTCCACGAAGAAGAGGAGAGTCCTCCTTTTCACGAGGCAAACTTCGAACCATCCTCTCGGAGTATCGCGAACGGACCGCTCGAAAAGACGACCGCCGACGGTCGAAAAATAACTCGCAAAGAGACGCAGCACCTCTCCGATCGACCGCGGGATTCGACGCGGGTTCGAAGAAAAAAATCTCCAGGAGGTCGAAAACGCCCTCGAAAAGGGACGCGTTTTTTCGAGAGCTTCGAGGAGGCTCGCGTTCGTCCTTCGAGATCGTCTTCGACGTCGTCGCGAACGAGAAAGTACAAAAAAAAAATGTTCGAATTTCGAGAGGACGAGAAGAGAGATATTTTCGCGCGAATCGGACTTTTTCGAAACGTTTTTTCACCACGAAACGATTCGTTTTTGATTTTCGAAGATGTCGAACGAGTAAACGAAACGTCGGTAGACCGACTCACGAAAAAATACGACTCGTTTCGTTAAAACGATGACGATGAAAAATTTTAAAATTTAGAACGGTCGAACGGTCGACGATCCTATCACAAGAAAAACAAACACGACACTGAACTCGACACTTTTAAATGTTTATTTCGTTCGGTTCGCATCGATTCGAATTACAAAAAAAAAAACGAAAACAATGACGTAATCAAGATTCGAATTCGACGAAACAACCAACCAAACAAAAATATTTCCGATAACTCACGTACCACCGTCTGAGAAACAACTTTTGAACTTTTGTTTTTATTACAGGAAAGAAAAACCAAACCTCTCTTCTTATCATCATCCGATGACAGAAGAAGGACGGAGCAGGTAGAAAATCGTTTCCGGAGCGGGACGGTCCGACCTTCGGACCGGATCATCCCGTATTTCGATAAGAAAGGGAAGGTGGTCAGGTCAAGTGGTGGGTACGAAGAAAAGGTTGGGTTTTCCCCGTTCGAACGCATTTTTAAAAACGTGGTAAGTGCATTTCTTTCTGTTCGCTTATAAATCTTTCAACTAAAATGCCTCGGACGCGTAACCGAATTTATAATAAACAAATTATGAGGGGACGAAGTGCACGTCGACGACCGACCGAACAGATGACGTTCATCGGATGTCATCGCTCGCTCGCGTCGTTTTCGACGGGACCGAGTGATGGTATCCGGGGATTTTCCCACGATCATTACGTCATCATTTTGGCTCGGGCGCGTACTAGATTAATCGACTTTATTACTCAGGCAACGGCCATACCACGTTGTAAAATACCGGTTCTCGTCCCACAGTCTTGATCGAGCAGTCGACCTGAACGGTTGTGTCCAGGACGACTAATCTTTTAAGCTTTTGCTACCTGCGCTTGGTAATTTACCTGTGTGTTCGTAGTGTTCTCAAAGTGTTTCCAAAGTTTCTTTTCGAAGTTTTTCGTGATTAACTGTAAAGTTAATAAGAAAAGTGACGAAAGTGTACAGAGTGACAAAAACGCGGCACAGTGCAAACGGTGCCGCGAGTGACAAGAAAACGGCGCTGATCACGGAGGCCGCGAAATTGATGATAGATAAGCGAACCGCGGAAGCGTGCCGATTCTGCGAGAAACACGTATGTCGTTGCGACGACATCGACGATAACGAGGCAACCAGACGAGTGATCGAGGAGGTCACAAGTTGCGAGAACAGCCTCGTGATGGACGCAGAAGATTTCCGCGATGTCGAGGAGATCAGCCGCCGTCAAAAGCGGTATGTTCTGAGAGGCGGAAAAAGACCGCTGAATTTCGACAGTGATGAGGAGTTTCCGCCTCTAAAAATGAAAAACCCATTCGACACCTTGGCGAATGAAACCCAAAAGGAAATACCACCAGTCGAGCCGGCGCACGATGTCATGCGTCGCCCGCGCTCGCCACGACTTCAGGGGCCCCCATCCAGCGGAAAAATCCCCCTGCCAACCCCCATAATGGTTCACGGTAAGCCCGAAAATTACCGTGAATTCTTAAAAACAGTAGAGGAGATGACGCCGTCCGGAAGGACGATGAAATTCTCAAAATTGTACATCTCCATCCAAGCGAAAACTCGGGAGGAGAAGGAAAAGTTGGCCGAACGGCTGGAGAAGCGCGGTGTGGATTTCCACAGCTTCACCGCGAAGGACGAAAGGGCCCACGGATTCGTCCTGAGGGGACTCGACTGGGGGCCAGAGGCAGCGGAGATCCTGGAGGATCTCAACTCGGGGGACGCGAAACCGTTCCTGAGCGTATCCAGGATGAGGGGCACCGCGCGACCGTGCTACCTCATCACCACCAAGAAAGAAATAACGCTGAAGAAGCTCAAGAAAAATAATCGGATCGTGCTAAGTTGTAGCATCTCGTGGGAGCGTCACGAGAATAAGAAACTAGTGACGCAGTGCTACAACTGCCAACAATGGGGCCACGCGACGTCGAACTGTCGCGCAACGACGAGGTGCATGGTCTGCGCCTCCAACCACCAAACCCGCGATTGCCCCGTGAAGAAGGGTGAAGATGACAAAGTAAAGTGCGCCAACTGCGGTGGCAAGCACAAGGCCAACGCAGAAGAGTGCGGGAAGTACCGCGAGAAGCTCGCACTTTTGAAGAAGACGAAGACGCCGACGCCCGCCGCGCCCAAATTCGTCGCCGCCCCCGCTCCGACCGTCAACGCATGGGCGAAGCGCCAAGAAGACCGCGAACGGCAATCGCGAGTTCCGCGACAAACGGAAAAAAGGACCCCGCAGGTAAGTATCTTGCCTAATGAGGGTACTAATGATGTCGTTACAGGTAACCCAACCGGACTAATGAGCGAGCTACTGGAAGCCATCAAGGAGCTTAACAGTAATTGCCATTTAGGGGAAATGCTCAGGGCCGTTAAGGACCTGAACAGATTAATGAGAAATGCAGGTACGAAATCTGAAAAGTTTTTGATATTTGCATCGTTTTCAGAGAACCTAAATGGGTACAACTTTTAAGTACCGGTTTGTCTACTGGAATTCCGACGGAGTCAGGAACAAGCTACGTGACCTAATCACATTTCTAGCCGAGGAAAAGGTGGACGTGATGATGATTGGAGAAACAAAGCTTACCTCCGCGGACAAGGTAAGTATCAATAATTATAAGATTTTTAGGAAAGATCGCGACGGAGTCACCAGAGCGGGAGGAGTCGCGATTCTCGTCAGGAAGGGCATCCCGCATCTCCTGGAAAAGCCAATCAACACGGGCGTTGAGACGATCGCGGTGAAGCTGTACAATTCGGTGAGCGTCGTGGCGGCCTACAACCGCCCCACCCACAGGATGACGGCGGCGGAACTCGGACGGATCGCGCAGATCAGCGAGAAGACGCTAATCGTCGGCGACCTCAACGCCAAACACCCAGACTGGGGGTGTCACCACAGGAACGCGAACGGTACGACCGTCAAAGATTTTGTGGAACAGACTGGCTGTGTGTTGATGTTTTCAGATGAACCGACGCACTTCCCCCGGAACGGAACGACCCCGACGACCATCGACATCGTCATCAACAAGAACACTCCGGACGTCAGCCAACCGCGCACCCTCACATCCCTGGACTCGGACCACAACCCGATCGTCTTCGAGATGATGAACGTGCGTCGAGAGCGTCCCCGGGCGCCGACGATCTGCTACCGCGAGACGGATTGGCAAAAGTTCCGGAATGAACTCAACGATGACGTCGTGATCTCCAACGACCTCGACACCACCGAGAAGATCGAGGAGGCAATCCGCGACCTCACCGCGAAAGTCCAGAAGGCGCGCGATAACCACACGCGTCTCCGTCCCGCGAGGGATCACGACACGGACGAGACGAGCGATGAGGTCAGAAGAATGCTCACGGAAAGGAACCGACTGCGCAGACAGTTCCAAAGGACCGGAAATGTCCAGTTCCGTGAGCAAGCGGCGAGATTGACAACCCAAATCCGCGAGGTCGCACATCGCGAGAGAAACGATCGCTGGCAGGAGAAACTCCGAAACCTGAAGACGACCGACAGCACGCTGTTCAAGATGGCCAAGATCTTGAAAACAACGAGGCTCGAGATCGGAAGCGTTCGACATGGAAACGTCACCGCCATGACGAACAAGGAAAAGTCCGAATTAATGGCGGACTTTTATCAGGAAATCGGAAATCTCGACAACGATCACCAACCTCTCACCGAAGAGCAGACGACCGTCACAAAAGTCGTTCGTGCTTTTCGCGGTCTTCGGTACGATCAGCCAAAGACGTACCAAAGACGGATGATGACGACACCGAAGGAAATTGCGGAAATAATCAAGGAGCTGCCGAGGAGAAAGGCCCCTGGAATCGACAACATCCCAAATTTGATCCTGAAAAACCTGCCGCGGAAGGCGATAGTGCAGCTGCACTACATCATCAACGCCGTCATCAAACTCGACCATTTCCCGAGCGAGATGAAAACCGCCGTCGTCATTCCTCTCCCGAAAAAGGAAAAGGAATACAACGAACCGAGCAACTTTCGACCGATAAGTTTGCTGACGGGTTTTTCGAAAATCATGGAGAAAGTCATTCACCGAAGACTGGCGCATTTCGAAAGAAAGCATCGCACGATCCCTGATTTCCAATTCGGCTTCCGAAGCGGACACAGCACGTCGATGCAAGTCGCGAGAATCGCGAATGACGTCCTAGACAACTTTGGGAAGGAAAAACAAACAGCCATGGCTCTTCTCGACATCAGGAAGGCGTTCGACAGAGTATGGATAGATGGGCTCACACTGAAACTGATGAAGACCGGATTTCCAATCAACCTGGTCAAATTGATTGACTCATATCTTACCGATCGGATGATTCGCGTCAAGATCATGAACGAAATTTCTTTGGTTAGGAAGATTGGTGCCGGGGTTCCTCAAGGATCGGTGCTGGGTCCAATACTGTTCTCGTACTTTATCCACGACATACCACGATTCGAGAAGACACAACTCGCGCTTTACGCCGATGATACCGCGGTGTACGCCCACTCGTTCAGCGCGGAAGTGGCCAACCGACAAGTTCAACTGCATCTGAACATGATCGAAGAGTACTTCAGAAAATGGCGAATTGAACTCAATCCCCAGAAGACTGAAAACCTCATCATGACCCGAAGATTCACGGAGAACAAGGTTATCACGAAGCTGCGAGTTGCGGATGAAAAGATCGAAGTAACCAACGAAAGCAAGTACTTGGGCGTCGTTTTGGATAGGCATTTGCATTTCCACAAACACGTCGACAAGATACTCGCCAACGCCAACGGAATTCTTCGAAGGCTTTATCCATTGATGGCAAAGAACAGCACGATGTCAACGGAGAACAAGAGGACGGTCTACACGACGATCATCAGACCAGTGATCACCTACGCGGCCCCCGTGTGGTGCGGAATCACAGATACGCAGATGCTGAAGCTGGAGCGATTCCAGAACAAATGCATGCGTCTAATCACTGGAAGCGGACGATACACGAGAATTCGCGACATGATCGAGATGACCGGACTCGAATCGATGCGAGAGCACGTAGATCGGCTCAGCCGGAAGTTCTACGCTGCGACCATCCATGGAAGTTCCCTGACAACGAAAATTCTGGACTCTGGAGCAAGGACGAAACATCGACCGACGTTCCACAGAATCGTTGAAGACATCGTCAACACCCACCGGACTTGACACTTTTTCTTCTTTCATTTTCAATTTCATCTTTCAAACTGTCTTCTATCCTGTAACTCTTTTACTTCTTTCCTCCTTTTAACTTGTCTTTCTTCTCTCATCTTTTCTACATCTTTTCCTGTCTTTGTATATATGTATATTTTTTTCTAGGTTAAGTTAGTTTTAGTGGGATCACAACAGGGTTTTTGTACTATAATTTCCCTGAAAATGTAACGAAAAATTTCTTAGAATAAGGCGAATAAAACATCAAAAAGTAAAATGATTCATTAGCTGGTACGGCCTCTGGCGGCGGCTACACTTAGAATTAGGCTAGGTTTTAGGAACTGGCAGGATTGTTGCCTTTGAAAATTCCTCCGGGGATCCCCGGAGGAAACCATGTAATTTTTGGCTTAAATAAAGACTTTGTTGAATTTGAATTTGAATTTGGTTCTCGTCCGATCACCGAAGTCAAGCAACGTCGGGCGCGGTCAGTACTTGGATGGGTGACCGCTTGGGAACACCGCGTGCCGTTGTCTCTCTTTTTTTTTTTTAATTTATTTTATTTATTTTTTTTTATTTTTTTTTTATTTATTTTTTTTTCCATTTTTTTTCGTTCGTTTATGTGTTGTACGAATGATCGAACGATTATCGGACGGCTAGCTTTCGATTTTGATTCGTTTATGTATTTGAGAGGGTAAATTTAAATTTAGCGCTTCGCGTTTATGCAACCGAACGTGCACTCGATCGTATCGCGTGTTGCCGCATTATCGGATTCGATGCGATGGAAAGAACTGGTGTTGGTTGGTTGCATTTATGGCCCACCGCACTTTACCGTTTTATTTTTTGTAAATCTTTACCGTATTTTTTTTTAATTTACGCGATACGCGATATTCGTTATAGAGATTCATTTAGGATTTTCGAAGAAAATCGATCGACATAAAAAAAGTGGAAAGAGAGGATTTTAAAAAAATCTCTACGCCGAAACGACGATGGGGATGAAAACAGCGACTTATGACACTAAATTTAACATTTATAACTTTTTTTTGGTTCGTTTTGATCGTCGGTTCTCGATTAAGTTTACGATTCGAATAAAATTTCCCGTTCGCATAGCATCGAATTATTAAAACGAAAACAATGACGTAACCGAGATCCGACGAAAGAAACAAAAATAATGGTATTTCGTATAAGTCACGTACCGTCTGTGTTTATGTTTCGTCCGTCGTCGGTTGATATGATTTTATTTCACCACATCACATCACGTCACGTCACGAAGGAATTTCAAAGAATGAATGAATGAATGAATGAACTAACGAAACGAAAAAGAAGGAAGTAATCCCGTTGCCAAAACTCTTTTCTTATCATCGTGCGAAGGGAGAGAGTAGGTAGAAATTCGTTTTCGGTTCGAACACTTCGGATAAGGAATCGAAGGTCAAGTGGTAGTAATAAAAGTAGGTACGTACGAAGAAAATCTTGGGATGGTGGGATCGGTCGAAATCTTATTTTTAGAGAAATGCGATGTTTTTAATTATTCGTTCGAATAACGTTTGGGGTTCTGAAAAGAACCGACAGATTTCTTTCTTTTTCTTTTTCTATTTCTTTTTCTTTTTTTCGGTGTAGTAGAAGTTCTTGCCGGATCGTAGGAGGAAGAAATTATATACTAGGAGTAGGAAAAAAACGAATTTTTAATTTTACACAATACGGACTTTGTAATTTAACGTAACAATCCCGCGAACTCTTTTGTTTAACTGTTGTTTAATTACTGTTGGACTATTCTTGGACTCCTTCCCGATGGTCGTCTAATATAGGTGTAAGAATTTGCAACGTTTGTGGAAAGTTCAGCCACGTGCTGTTTACCGGATGGAAAAGAGCGTTTTCTTCCATGTCCGAAAATGGGTCATCAGATTCCATTTGCGGGATTCTTCACGGGATATCATAACATACGATACAAAACGAAAGAAACAAAAATATTTCATACAAGTCAAGTACCGTCCGTGTTTATATTTCGTTTGTCGCCGGTCGATTTGATTTTATTTCACATCAAATCGAAGGAATTTCAAAGAATTAACGAAACGAAAAAGAAGTAAGCAATCTCGTTGCCAAAACTCTCTTCTTATCATCATGCGATGAGAGAAAAGGGATAGAGTAGGTAAAAATTCGTTTCCGGTCCGATCGTCCCGAACACGTCCGATAAGAAATAAATCGTCAAGTAGGTACGTACGAAGAAAATGTTGGGATGGTGGGGTCGGTCGGTCGTGCTTTTTTCATTTGTTTTTGTCTCAGTACGGTGATATCAGTGACGGTGTTCGAACGCATTTAAAAACGTAAGTACCTTTCGTTCTGTTTGCTTTTGAATGTTGTTTAAACTTTAATTTCGTTTTAAATAACGAAGGGACGGCACCAACAAGTTTTTATTTGCACGCACCGTTCGTTTTTTAAAATGAATTAAAAGACGTCCGTCGGACGAGTAACCGAATTAATGATAAATAATGGCGAACGATCGAGTTCGAGTTCGAATCGGAATCGGAATCGGAATCGAAATTTGAATTGGAATTGGAATTGAAATTCGAATTGGAATTTGAATTGGAATCGAAATTCGAATTGGAATTTGATTTCGAATTCGAATTCGAATTTAAGTTAGGTCTCAAATGTGTGCACATCGATGACCGAATAAGTGACGAACGCGCCGATCGGTACGTTCACCGGTAGCGCCCTATTTTTTCGAAATTTTTCCACGTACATACGTCATCATTTTAACTCGCGCTCGTGCTCCTACTCGCTTAATCGATATTATTTCTTAGACAACGATCATACCACGTTGCAAAGTAAAATACACCTTGTGTGATCTCGTCCGATCACACAAGACCGAAGTTTTTGCGTTTTTGCCTTAACGACAAGTAAATTAATACTACCATGTAAATAAATAAGTTTAATTTGTAAAAGCCCTTAAGGCGAATTTTGCAAACCAACAAACAAGACATTCGTCCGATCACCACCGAAGTCAAGTCGTCGTCAATACTCGGATTATTTTCTTCTTCGTTTACGTGTTGTACGAATGAACGAACGAACCTTTCCGATTTCGATTTGTAAACTACGCAAGCGGGTAAGTTTAAATATGGCGCTTCGTGCTTATGCAACCAAACGTGCATTCGATCGTTCTGCGTGTGACCGGACGATTCGATGGGATGGGATGGAACGGACGTTGCATTCATTGTACATATTTATCGATCGGATCGTTCGATACGATGTTTAAGTCTGTTGTTCTCTATTAACACCATTGCGTTCCTTCCATTCTTTACGTTGAGTTTACACTATTAGTTAATTGATTATACGAATTAAACTTAAAAACTTACTTACTTATGTCCATCTTTTGAGCGATATGCGAAATTTTTTAATACGTTCGAATTGAATTTGTGGTTCTGAAAAGAACCGATTTTTTTTTTCGTTTTGGACATTTTCTTGTCAGATCGTCATCTTACGTGTTGTTGTTGATTGATTGATTGATTGATGAAGAAATGAAGAGTTTAAGACGACGGACGACATCAGACAGTTCTTTTATGAAATTTATTTCGAACTGGTGTATTTGGTGACGGCCTTCGTTCCTTCGGAGACGGCGTGCTTGGCCAATTCACCGGGCAAAAGAAGACGAACGGCGGTCTGGATCTCCCTGCTGGTGATCGTCGAACGTTTGTTGTAATGAGCCAGACGAGAAGCTTCGGCGGCGATACGTTCGAAAATGTCGTTCACGAAACTGTTCATGATGGACATGGCCTTGCTGGAGATGCCGGTGTCAGGATGGACCTGCTTCAAGACCTTGTAGATGTAGATGGCGTAACTCTCCTTCCTCCTGCGCTTCTTCTTTTTGTCGCTCTTCGAGATGTTCTTTTGGGCTTTACCGGCCTTCTTGGCGGCCTTACCGCTGGTCTTGGGTGGCATTTTGAAAAATCAAAATCAAAGACGATACAAACGATACACAGATAGATAGATGGATGGATGGATAGATAGACCACACGACGTACACGGTGCCGCGAGGATACTCTATGTGAACTGTTATACTTAGTCAGCTTCGTTTTATAACGAACGATCGACGAACGTAGGCCCCGCCTAAGTTCGTAGCTCCACCACTGACTTCGTAGAACGGCTCTTTACCGACTGTATAAGTTCCAAGCAAAGCGTTCCGACTTTTTCACTTTGAATTGTACGTCCGTCCGTGCGCATCGTGTACGTGTAATCTACGAATTTTAGTTCCATAAATCGAAAAAGAAAAACAAAATGTCTGGAAGAGGAAAAGGCGGTAAAGTCAAGGGAAAGGCGAAGTCCCGTTCCAGCCGTGCCGGTCTTCAATTCCCGGTGGGCAGAATCCATCGTCTTCTTCGTAAAGGAAACTACGCGGAGAGAGTGGGTGCCGGCGCACCGGTTTATTTGGCCGCCGTCATGGAATATCTGGCCGCCGAAGTTCTAGAGTTGGCAGGAAACGCCGCCAGAGACAACAAGAAAACACGTATCATCCCGAGACATCTTCAATTGGCGATCAGGAACGACGAGGAATTGAACAAACTCCTTTCCGGCGTGACCATAGCTCAAGGCGGTGTTTTACCCAACATCCAGGCCGTCTTGTTGCCCAAGAAGACCGAAAAGAAGCCATAAATCATCAAATTCGTCGTCCCCGTCGATAATAAAGCGTGAACAAGTGATTCGAAACAACAACAAAATAAAAAAAAACAACATCAATCAATCAATCAACCAACAACACATCGGCCCTTCTCAGGGCCATCAATTCAATTCGAACGAATTAAGTTTTTTTTTTCGCATGTACTGATGAGATTACAAACTAACGGAACAAATTAGCATAACCATCTGGCCGAGATAGGATTAAACCATTCGTTCGGGTGTTCGTTTATTTGTTTATTATCTGTATGAATTCGTAGAAGCGATAAGATAATCGTTTCGGGTCGGTCGGACGGACGTGCCGTCGACCGTCCGTAGTAGGTATGTTTGTTTACAGTTCGATTCGCTACGGATTGTTTTTTGTTTTCGTAGGCCAGCACGTTTTTTGTACGGTTCAAGTGTGTCTAGACGACGATCGAGTTTCGTTCTTATCGAGGAGCTGACGACAGATTTAGAACTTACTTTATTACCGTTATTCGATCCTCCTCTTAAATTTACGCAACAAAGTTTTTATACAAACATTGGAGACGAGTTAAGCGATTGTTTTTTAATTAGTTTGATTCGTATTGTGGTTCTGAAAAGAACCGTTTTTTTTTTTTTTGCTTCGTTTTTTTTCTGCGGGTGGTGTTGTTGTCGTCTCTCTTCTCTCTCTCGTCGATGACGGACGACGACGTCTTTGAAGTCGTAAAATGATAAAATTAACCGCCGAAACCGTAAAGGGTGCGACCTTGACGTTTCAAAGCGTAGACAACGTCCATGGCCGTTACGGTCTTACGTTTGGCGTGTTCGGTGTAGGTGACGGCGTCACGGATGACGTTCTCGAGGAAGACTTTCAACACACCTCTGGTTTCTTCGTAGATGAGACCGGAAATACGTTTGACCCCACCGCGACGAGCCAATCTTCTGATGGCCGGCTTCGTGATGCCTTGGATGTTATCGCGCAGAACTTTGCGATGACGTTTGGCGCCACCTTTTCCCAAACCTTTACCGCCTTTGCCGCGACCGGTCATCTTGATAAAATCACAAAGTTTTTCGAACGAAACGACGTAGATTCGAACAAGTTCGTGAAGGAACTACCGTCGTTGAAATTTTTGAAAGGACTATTTATAAGCTTTCGCAGCTCCACCTCGTGTTAAAAACGAATCGACCAATCGCGTCGCGGTTAACTCGCATAAGTTGATAAAACGGCCGCCAGCTGGGGCAAATTTTCAGTTGACTTTCGAACGTTAGAACGTTAGGTGTTCGTCTCCTCTCGAATCCACGTCTTCATTTAATTAATTTTCCGTTACGAAATGGCGAGAACCAAACAGACCGCTCGTAAATCCACCGGTGGCAAGGCTCCTAGAAAACAACTCGCGACCAAAGCCGCCAGGAAAAGCGCTCCCGCCACCGGAGGCGTCAAGAAACCGCATCGTTACAGGCCCGGTACGGTGGCTCTCCGTGAGATCCGTCGTTATCAAAAGAGCACCGAGCTTTTGATCCGCAAGTTGCCCTTCCAACGTCTCGTCAGAGAAATCGCCCAAGATTTCAAGACCGACCTCCGCTTCCAGAGTTCGGCCGTGATGGCCCTTCAGGAAGCCAGCGAGGCGTACCTCGTCGGTCTCTTCGAAGACACCAACTTGTGCGCCATCCACGCCAAACGTGTTACCATCATGCCGAAAGACATCCAACTGGCCAGACGTATCCGAGGCGAAAGGGCGTAAATTAACATTAACGACGAACGACGAAAAAATTTATTCTTTCGAAGTCGGCGAAACGGAAAAAAAAAAAAAAAAAAATCGGTTCTTTTCAGAACCACAAACTCCGTTCGAACGAATTTGAAAATTACGTACGCAATTCTCCCAGATGTTCGTTCGTCTAAACGAACTATGGAAAGAATGAATGAAATAACCAAGCGGTTCGTTTTTGTCGGAAATTGGGGATTAAACGGGTAATCCCACCACCCTTACTTAACGACGTCCATCCCCGCAACGCCGAAAGGATAAGATTAGAGGGATTTAATTTTTATTACCGACAAAATATTCAGGTCGGAACCGACCGACTCGGGTTCGCAGAAATTCAGGTCTCAACGATTATTCGGGTTCGAAAAGTAGTTTATAAGAGGATTTATTTACTTATTCGGGTTCCGCTACGTGACTATTTCATCGTTTCGTTCATTCTTTTATCGGTTTACGACGTAGGGATTTCGGGTTCCACGGTTGTTTACGATGAAATCAACACTTGCTTATTTTCGGGTTCCGCGAAATTCAGGTCTTACGATCCATTCGGGTTCGAAAAGTAGTTAGTTTATAGAAGGTTTTATTTACGTTCCTTTATCGGTTTACGACGTAGGGAATTCGGGTTCGACGGTTGATTACGATGAAACTAATACTTACTTATTTTGTTTACGTTACGATCTCGGGCGCTTAAAAAGTACGAGATTTATGATCGTTCGTGTTTGACCTGCCGACATGACGGTCGTTTAAGAGAGAGAGAGAGAGAGAGAATCGAGTACCTAGAAAAAAGGGTCGTGTTATTTCCATGTTTTTGTTTTGTTCAGTCTCGTCGATGGATTTATTTATGATGTCATGATATTTTTACGACCGGGAGACGTGTCGGACGAAAGCGAATTTTTCATTCGTATTTCGAGTGATTTTGTGGCCCTGAAAAGGGCCATTTATTTGTATCGATCGTGCCCCCACGTCGATATATACGATCGGAGCACGTTTCCGAAACGACGTCGTCGAAATCGTAGGTAGGAGGCGTCATCATCATCGTCGTATTCTCCACAATCACATTTCACTTCTTTCTCTTGGGAGAAGCGGTTTTCTTCGCTTTGGCGGCGACGGCCTTGGCGGTTTTCGGTTTCGGGACTTTGGGTTTTTTCGTCGGACCGGCTTTGTTGGATTTTTTCGCTTTGGAAGGCGTCTTCGCTTTGGCGGGCGACCTCGAGGCGACGGCGGCCGCTGCCGCGCCGCCGGCCTTCTTTTCGGCGGCGGCGGCGGCCGCGGTTTTTCTGCCTTTCGATACGGCGACGCTCTTCTTTTCGGCGGCCGTTTTCTTGGCTTTCGCCGAGGCGGCGGCGGCGGTCTTCTTTGCGGCTTTAGGTGTCGCTCCTCCTTTTTCGGCGGCCGTCGCGGATGCCGAAGCGGCCGAACGTTTCGCGACTCCCGTCTTCTTGGATTTGGAGGTGGCGGAGGCGGCGGCGGCGGCTACGCCCGAAGATCTCTTCTTGGTGGCGGAGGCGGCGACCTTCGCGCCGCCGGTGACGGCCGAAGCGAGCTTGAACGATCCGGAAGCGCCTTTTCCTTTCGTCTGAACCAGAGAACCGGAAGCGACTGCACCCTTGAGGTACTTCTTGATGAAAGGCGCGAACTTTTCCGCGTCGACTTTGTAGTTGGCGGCGACGTATTTCTTGATCGCCTGCAAAGACGAACCGCCGCGTTCTTTGAGTCCCTTGATGGCGTTGGTGACCATCTCCGAAGTGGGCGGATGAGAAGGTTTGCTTCTGGGATTCTTCGGTTTCTTCTCTTTCTTCGAGTGACCTTGAGCGGCAGCCGATCCGGAACCGGTAGCGGTCGATGCGGGTTGATTTTCTACGTCGGCCATGTTTTGTTGTTGTTTTTCGAGGATAGATTTGGTAGGTACGTCGTCGTCGTCGTCTTCTTCGCGAAAGATACGAACTAAAGAACTGTATATGACGAATTCGCTCCCGCGTTAAAGTTTAGAAGCGTTCGGAACGCCGAGAACCGCGGACTAAACAAAATCCGCGTCTGTCAGAACGAAAATTGTCGGGGCCTCGAATTCTCCTTTCGCGTGATGGCATCGTTCTCTTCGCGCGAAGATCGCCGCCTCCGGGTGCGGGGACGGTCGCGATTCGGTCGCCGACGTCCTCCTGGATAACGTGAAGTTTTTCTCGGCGATCAGTCGACTCTCGAAACCGAACGATGATCGGTAGAAGGTGGACTCGAACAGAGAGGTTCGGAAATTCGGAGATGACATCCAAGTTCGACGTCTACGTTCTGCGCTTTCCACGAAGAAGAGGAGAGTCCTCCTTTTCACGAGGCAAACTTCGAACCATCCTCTCGGAGTATCGCGAACGGACCGCTCGAAAAGACGACCGCCGACGGTCGAAAAATAACTCGCAAAGAGACGCAGCACCTCTCCGATCGACCGCGGGATTCGACGCGGGTTCGAAGAAAAAAATCTCCAGGAGGTCGAAAACGCCCTCGAAAAGGGACGCGTTTTTTCGAGAGCTTCGAGGAGGCTCGCGTTCGTCCTTCGAGATCGTCTTCGACGTCGTCGCGAACGAGAAAGTACAAAAAAAAAATGTTCGAATTTCGAGAGGACGAGAAGAGAGATATTTTCGCGCGAATCGGACTTTTTCGAAACGTTTTTTCACCACGAAACGATTCGTTTTTGATTTTCGAAGATGTCGAACGAGTAAACGAAACGTCGGTAGACCGACTCACGAAAAAATACGACTCGTTTCGTTAAAACGATGACGATGAAAAATTTTAAAATTTAGAACGGTCGAACGGTCGACGATCCTATCACAAGAAAAACAAACACGACACTGAACTCGACACTTTTAAATGTTTATTTCGTTCGGTTCGCATCGATTCGAATTACAAAAAAAAAAACGAAAACAATGACGTAATCAAGATTCGAATTCGACGAAACAACCAACCAAACAAAAATATTTCCGATAACTCACGTACCACCGTCTGAGAAACAACTTTTGAACTTTTGTTTTTATTACAGGAAAGAAAAACCAAACCTCTCTTCTTATCATCATCCGATGACAGAAGAAGGACGGAGCAGGTAGAAAATCGTTTCCGGAGCGGGACGGTCCGACCTTCGGACCGGATCATCCCGTATTTCGATAAGAAAGGGAAGGTGGTCAGGTCAAGTGGTGGGTACGAAGAAAAGGTTGGGTTTTCCCCGTTCGAACGCATTTTTAAAAACGTGGTAAGTGCATTTCTTTCTGTTCGCTTATAAATCTTTCAACTAAAATGCCTCGGACGCGTAACCGAATTTATAATAAACAAATTATGAGGGGACGAAGTGCACGTCGACGACCGACCGAACAGATGACGTTCATCGGATGTCATCGCTCGCTCGCGTCGTTTTCGACGGGACCGAGTGATGGTATCCGGGGATTTTCCCACGATCATTACGTCATCATTTTGGCTCGGGCGCGTACTAGATTAATCGACTTTATTACTCAGGCAACGGCCATACCACGTTGTAAAATACCGGTTCTCGTCCCACAGTCTTGATCGAGCAGTCGACCTGAACGGTTGTGTCCAGGACGACTAATCTTTTAAGCTTTTGCTACCTGCGCTTGGTAATTTACCTGTGTGTTCGTAGTGTTCTCAAAGTGTTTCCAAAGTTTCTTTTCGAAGTTTTTCGTGATTAACTGTAAAGTTAATAAGAAAAGTGACGAAAGTGTACAGAGTGACAAAAACGCGGCACAGTGCAAACGGTGCCGCGAGTGACAAGAAAACGGCGCTGATCACGGAGGCCGCGAAATTGATGATAGATAAGCGAACCGCGGAAGCGTGCCGATTCTGCGAGAAACACGTATGTCGTTGCGACGACATCGACGATAACGAGGCAACCAGACGAGTGATCGAGGAGGTCACAAGTTGCGAGAACAGCCTCGTGATGGACGCAGAAGATTTCCGCGATGTCGAGGAGATCAGCCGCCGTCAAAAGCGGTATGTTCTGAGAGGCGGAAAAAGACCGCTGAATTTCGACAGTGATGAGGAGTTTCCGCCTCTAAAAATGAAAAACCCATTCGACACCTTGGCGAATGAAACCCAAAAGGAAATACCACCAGTCGAGCCGGCGCACGATGTCATGCGTCGCCCGCGCTCGCCACGACTTCAGGGGCCCCCATCCAGCGGAAAAATCCCCCTGCCAACCCCCATAATGGTTCACGGTAAGCCCGAAAATTACCGTGAATTCTTAAAAACAGTAGAGGAGATGACGCCGTCCGGAAGGACGATGAAATTCTCAAAATTGTACATCTCCATCCAAGCGAAAACTCGGGAGGAGAAGGAAAAGTTGGCCGAACGGCTGGAGAAGCGCGGTGTGGATTTCCACAGCTTCACCGCGAAGGACGAAAGGGCCCACGGATTCGTCCTGAGGGGACTCGACTGGGGGCCAGAGGCAGCGGAGATCCTGGAGGATCTCAACTCGGGGGACGCGAAACCGTTCCTGAGCGTATCCAGGATGAGGGGCACCGCGCGACCGTGCTACCTCATCACCACCAAGAAAGAAATAACGCTGAAGAAGCTCAAGAAAAATAATCGGATCGTGCTAAGTTGTAGCATCTCGTGGGAGCGTCACGAGAATAAGAAACTAGTGACGCAGTGCTACAACTGCCAACAATGGGGCCACGCGACGTCGAACTGTCGCGCAACGACGAGGTGCATGGTCTGCGCCTCCAACCACCAAACCCGCGATTGCCCCGTGAAGAAGGGTGAAGATGACAAAGTAAAGTGCGCCAACTGCGGTGGCAAGCACAAGGCCAACGCAGAAGAGTGCGGGAAGTACCGCGAGAAGCTCGCACTTTTGAAGAAGACGAAGACGCCGACGCCCGCCGCGCCCAAATTCGTCGCCGCCCCCGCTCCGACCGTCAACGCATGGGCGAAGCGCCAAGAAGACCGCGAACGGCAATCGCGAGTTCCGCGACAAACGGAAAAAAGGACCCCGCAGGTAAGTATCTTGCCTAATGAGGGTACTAATGATGTCGTTACAGGTAACCCAACCGGACTAATGAGCGAGCTACTGGAAGCCATCAAGGAGCTTAACAGTAATTGCCATTTAGGGGAAATGCTCAGGGCCGTTAAGGACCTGAACAGATTAATGAGAAATGCAGGTACGAAATCTGAAAAGTTTTTGATATTTGCATCGTTTTCAGAGAACCTAAATGGGTACAACTTTTAAGTACCGGTTTGTCTACTGGAATTCCGACGGAGTCAGGAACAAGCTACGTGACCTAATCACATTTCTAGCCGAGGAAAAGGTGGACGTGATGATGATTGGAGAAACAAAGCTTACCTCCGCGGACAAGGTAAGTATCAATAATTATAAGATTTTTAGGAAAGATCGCGACGGAGTCACCAGAGCGGGAGGAGTCGCGATTCTCGTCAGGAAGGGCATCCCGCATCTCCTGGAAAAGCCAATCAACACGGGCGTTGAGACGATCGCGGTGAAGCTGTACAATTCGGTGAGCGTCGTGGCGGCCTACAACCGCCCCACCCACAGGATGACGGCGGCGGAACTCGGACGGATCGCGCAGATCAGCGAGAAGACGCTAATCGTCGGCGACCTCAACGCCAAACACCCAGACTGGGGGTGTCACCACAGGAACGCGAACGGTACGACCGTCAAAGATTTTGTGGAACAGACTGGCTGTGTGTTGATGTTTTCAGATGAACCGACGCACTTCCCCCGGAACGGAACGACCCCGACGACCATCGACATCGTCATCAACAAGAACACTCCGGACGTCAGCCAACCGCGCACCCTCACATCCCTGGACTCGGACCACAACCCGATCGTCTTCGAGATGATGAACGTGCGTCGAGAGCGTCCCCGGGCGCCGACGATCTGCTACCGCGAGACGGATTGGCAAAAGTTCCGGAATGAACTCAACGATGACGTCGTGATCTCCAACGACCTCGACACCACCGAGAAGATCGAGGAGGCAATCCGCGACCTCACCGCGAAAGTCCAGAAGGCGCGCGATAACCACACGCGTCTCCGTCCCGCGAGGGATCACGACACGGACGAGACGAGCGATGAGGTCAGAAGAATGCTCACGGAAAGGAACCGACTGCGCAGACAGTTCCAAAGGACCGGAAATGTCCAGTTCCGTGAGCAAGCGGCGAGATTGACAACCCAAATCCGCGAGGTCGCACATCGCGAGAGAAACGATCGCTGGCAGGAGAAACTCCGAAACCTGAAGACGACCGACAGCACGCTGTTCAAGATGGCCAAGATCTTGAAAACAACGAGGCTCGAGATCGGAAGCGTTCGACATGGAAACGTCACCGCCATGACGAACAAGGAAAAGTCCGAATTAATGGCGGACTTTTATCAGGAAATCGGAAATCTCGACAACGATCACCAACCTCTCACCGAAGAGCAGACGACCGTCACAAAAGTCGTTCGTGCTTTTCGCGGTCTTCGGTACGATCAGCCAAAGACGTACCAAAGACGGATGATGACGACACCGAAGGAAATTGCGGAAATAATCAAGGAGCTGCCGAGGAGAAAGGCCCCTGGAATCGACAACATCCCAAATTTGATCCTGAAAAACCTGCCGCGGAAGGCGATAGTGCAGCTGCACTACATCATCAACGCCGTCATCAAACTCGACCATTTCCCGAGCGAGATGAAAACCGCCGTCGTCATTCCTCTCCCGAAAAAGGAAAAGGAATACAACGAACCGAGCAACTTTCGACCGATAAGTTTGCTGACGGGTTTTTCGAAAATCATGGAGAAAGTCATTCACCGAAGACTGGCGCATTTCGAAAGAAAGCATCGCACGATCCCTGATTTCCAATTCGGCTTCCGAAGCGGACACAGCACGTCGATGCAAGTCGCGAGAATCGCGAATGACGTCCTAGACAACTTTGGGAAGGAAAAACAAACAGCCATGGCTCTTCTCGACATCAGGAAGGCGTTCGACAGAGTATGGATAGATGGGCTCACACTGAAACTGATGAAGACCGGATTTCCAATCAACCTGGTCAAATTGATTGACTCATATCTTACCGATCGGATGATTCGCGTCAAGATCATGAACGAAATTTCTTTGGTTAGGAAGATTGGTGCCGGGGTTCCTCAAGGATCGGTGCTGGGTCCAATACTGTTCTCGTACTTTATCCACGACATACCACGATTCGAGAAGACACAACTCGCGCTTTACGCCGATGATACCGCGGTGTACGCCCACTCGTTCAGCGCGGAAGTGGCCAACCGACAAGTTCAACTGCATCTGAACATGATCGAAGAGTACTTCAGAAAATGGCGAATTGAACTCAATCCCCAGAAGACTGAAAACCTCATCATGACCCGAAGATTCACGGAGAACAAGGTTATCACGAAGCTGCGAGTTGCGGATGAAAAGATCGAAGTAACCAACGAAAGCAAGTACTTGGGCGTCGTTTTGGATAGGCATTTGCATTTCCACAAACACGTCGACAAGATACTCGCCAACGCCAACGGAATTCTTCGAAGGCTTTATCCATTGATGGCAAAGAACAGCACGATGTCAACGGAGAACAAGAGGACGGTCTACACGACGATCATCAGACCAGTGATCACCTACGCGGCCCCCGTGTGGTGCGGAATCACAGATACGCAGATGCTGAAGCTGGAGCGATTCCAGAACAAATGCATGCGTCTAATCACTGGAAGCGGACGATACACGAGAATTCGCGACATGATCGAGATGACCGGACTCGAATCGATGCGAGAGCACGTAGATCGGCTCAGCCGGAAGTTCTACGCTGCGACCATCCATGGAAGTTCCCTGACAACGAAAATTCTGGACTCTGGAGCAAGGACGAAACATCGACCGACGTTCCACAGAATCGTTGAAGACATCGTCAACACCCACCGGACTTGACACTTTTTCTTCTTTCATTTTCAATTTCATCTTTCAAACTGTCTTCTATCCTGTAACTCTTTTACTTCTTTCCTCCTTTTAACTTGTCTTTCTTCTCTCATCTTTTCTACATCTTTTCCTGTCTTTGTATATATGTATATTTTTTTCTAGGTTAAGTTAGTTTTAGTGGGATCACAACAGGGTTTTTGTACTATAATTTCCCTGAAAATGTAACGAAAAATTTCTTAGAATAAGGCGAATAAAACATCAAAAAGTAAAATGATTCATTAGCTGGTACGGCCTCTGGCGGCGGCTACACTTAGAATTAGGCTAGGTTTTAGGAACTGGCAGGATTGTTGCCTTTGAAAATTCCTCCGGGGATCCCCGGAGGAAACCATGTAATTTTTGGCTTAAATAAAGACTTTGTTGAATTTGAATTTGAATTTGGTTCTCGTCCGATCACCGAAGTCAAGCAACGTCGGGCGCGGTCAGTACTTGGATGGGTGACCGCTTGGGAACACCGCGTGCCGTTGTCTCTCTTTTTTTTTTTTAATTTATTTTATTTATTTTTTTTTATTTTTTTTTTATTTATTTTTTTTTCCATTTTTTTTCGTTCGTTTATGTGTTGTACGAATGATCGAACGATTATCGGACGGCTAGCTTTCGATTTTGATTCGTTTATGTATTTGAGAGGGTAAATTTAAATTTAGCGCTTCGCGTTTATGCAACCGAACGTGCACTCGATCGTATCGCGTGTTGCCGCATTATCGGATTCGATGCGATGGAAAGAACTGGTGTTGGTTGGTTGCATTTATGGCCCACCGCACTTTACCGTTTTATTTTTTGTAAATCTTTACCGTATTTTTTTTTAATTTACGCGATACGCGATATTCGTTATAGAGATTCATTTAGGATTTTCGAAGAAAATCGATCGACATAAAAAAAGTGGAAAGAGAGGATTTTAAAAAAATCTCTACGCCGAAACGACGATGGGGATGAAAACAGCGACTTATGACACTAAATTTAACATTTATAACTTTTTTTTGGTTCGTTTTGATCGTCGGTTCTCGATTAAGTTTACGATTCGAATAAAATTTCCCGTTCGCATAGCATCGAATTATTAAAACGAAAACAATGACGTAACCGAGATCCGACGAAAGAAACAAAAATAATGGTATTTCGTATAAGTCACGTACCGTCTGTGTTTATGTTTCGTCCGTCGTCGGTTGATATGATTTTATTTCACCACATCACATCACGTCACGTCACGAAGGAATTTCAAAGAATGAATGAATGAATGAATGAACTAACGAAACGAAAAAGAAGGAAGTAATCCCGTTGCCAAAACTCTTTTCTTATCATCGTGCGAAGGGAGAGAGTAGGTAGAAATTCGTTTTCGGTTCGAACACTTCGGATAAGGAATCGAAGGTCAAGTGGTAGTAATAAAAGTAGGTACGTACGAAGAAAATCTTGGGATGGTGGGATCGGTCGAAATCTTATTTTTAGAGAAATGCGATGTTTTTAATTATTCGTTCGAATAACGTTTGGGGTTCTGAAAAGAACCGACAGATTTCTTTCTTTTTCTTTTTCTATTTCTTTTTCTTTTTTTCGGTGTAGTAGAAGTTCTTGCCGGATCGTAGGAGGAAGAAATTATATACTAGGAGTAGGAAAAAAACGAATTTTTAATTTTACACAATACGGACTTTGTAATTTAACGTAACAATCCCGCGAACTCTTTTGTTTAACTGTTGTTTAATTACTGTTGGACTATTCTTGGACTCCTTCCCGATGGTCGTCTAATATAGGTGTAAGAATTTGCAACGTTTGTGGAAAGTTCAGCCACGTGCTGTTTACCGGATGGAAAAGAGCGTTTTCTTCCATGTCCGAAAATGGGTCATCAGATTCCATTTGCGGGATTCTTCACGGGATATCATAACATACGATACAAAACGAAAGAAACAAAAATATTTCATACAAGTCAAGTACCGTCCGTGTTTATATTTCGTTTGTCGCCGGTCGATTTGATTTTATTTCACATCAAATCGAAGGAATTTCAAAGAATTAACGAAACGAAAAAGAAGTAAGCAATCTCGTTGCCAAAACTCTCTTCTTATCATCATGCGATGAGAGAAAAGGGATAGAGTAGGTAAAAATTCGTTTCCGGTCCGATCGTCCCGAACACGTCCGATAAGAAATAAATCGTCAAGTAGGTACGTACGAAGAAAATGTTGGGATGGTGGGGTCGGTCGGTCGTGCTTTTTTCATTTGTTTTTGTCTCAGTACGGTGATATCAGTGACGGTGTTCGAACGCATTTAAAAACGTAAGTACCTTTCGTTCTGTTTGCTTTTGAATGTTGTTTAAACTTTAATTTCGTTTTAAATAACGAAGGGACGGCACCAACAAGTTTTTATTTGCACGCACCGTTCGTTTTTTAAAATGAATTAAAAGACGTCCGTCGGACGAGTAACCGAATTAATGATAAATAATGGCGAACGATCGAGTTCGAGTTCGAATCGGAATCGGAATCGGAATCGAAATTTGAATTGGAATTGGAATTGAAATTCGAATTGGAATTTGAATTGGAATCGAAATTCGAATTGGAATTTGATTTCGAATTCGAATTCGAATTTAAGTTAGGTCTCAAATGTGTGCACATCGATGACCGAATAAGTGACGAACGCGCCGATCGGTACGTTCACCGGTAGCGCCCTATTTTTTCGAAATTTTTCCACGTACATACGTCATCATTTTAACTCGCGCTCGTGCTCCTACTCGCTTAATCGATATTATTTCTTAGACAACGATCATACCACGTTGCAAAGTAAAATACACCTTGTGTGATCTCGTCCGATCACACAAGACCGAAGTTTTTGCGTTTTTGCCTTAACGACAAGTAAATTAATACTACCATGTAAATAAATAAGTTTAATTTGTAAAAGCCCTTAAGGCGAATTTTGCAAACCAACAAACAAGACATTCGTCCGATCACCACCGAAGTCAAGTCGTCGTCAATACTCGGATTATTTTCTTCTTCGTTTACGTGTTGTACGAATGAACGAACGAACCTTTCCGATTTCGATTTGTAAACTACGCAAGCGGGTAAGTTTAAATATGGCGCTTCGTGCTTATGCAACCAAACGTGCATTCGATCGTTCTGCGTGTGACCGGACGATTCGATGGGATGGGATGGAACGGACGTTGCATTCATTGTACATATTTATCGATCGGATCGTTCGATACGATGTTTAAGTCTGTTGTTCTCTATTAACACCATTGCGTTCCTTCCATTCTTTACGTTGAGTTTACACTATTAGTTAATTGATTATACGAATTAAACTTAAAAACTTACTTACTTATGTCCATCTTTTGAGCGATATGCGAAATTTTTTAATACGTTCGAATTGAATTTGTGGTTCTGAAAAGAACCGATTTTTTTTTTCGTTTTGGACATTTTCTTGTCAGATCGTCATCTTACGTGTTGTTGTTGATTGATTGATTGATTGATGAAGAAATGAAGAGTTTAAGACGACGGACGACATCAGACAGTTCTTTTATGAAATTTATTTCGAACTGGTGTATTTGGTGACGGCCTTCGTTCCTTCGGAGACGGCGTGCTTGGCCAATTCACCGGGCAAAAGAAGACGAACGGCGGTCTGGATCTCCCTGCTGGTGATCGTCGAACGTTTGTTGTAATGAGCCAGACGAGAAGCTTCGGCGGCGATACGTTCGAAAATGTCGTTCACGAAACTGTTCATGATGGACATGGCCTTGCTGGAGATGCCGGTGTCAGGATGGACCTGCTTCAAGACCTTGTAGATGTAGATGGCGTAACTCTCCTTCCTCCTGCGCTTCTTCTTTTTGTCGCTCTTCGAGATGTTCTTTTGGGCTTTACCGGCCTTCTTGGCGGCCTTACCGCTGGTCTTGGGTGGCATTTTGAAAAATCAAAATCAAAGACGATACAAACGATACACAGATAGATAGATGGATGGATGGATAGATAGACCACACGACGTACACGGTGCCGCGAGGATACTCTATGTGAACTGTTATACTTAGTCAGCTTCGTTTTATAACGAACGATCGACGAACGTAGGCCCCGCCTAAGTTCGTAGCTCCACCACTGACTTCGTAGAACGGCTCTTTACCGACTGTATAAGTTCCAAGCAAAGCGTTCCGACTTTTTCACTTTGAATTGTACGTCCGTCCGTGCGCATCGTGTACGTGTAATCTACGAATTTTAGTTCCATAAATCGAAAAAGAAAAACAAAATGTCTGGAAGAGGAAAAGGCGGTAAAGTCAAGGGAAAGGCGAAGTCCCGTTCCAGCCGTGCCGGTCTTCAATTCCCGGTGGGCAGAATCCATCGTCTTCTTCGTAAAGGAAACTACGCGGAGAGAGTGGGTGCCGGCGCACCGGTTTATTTGGCCGCCGTCATGGAATATCTGGCCGCCGAAGTTCTAGAGTTGGCAGGAAACGCCGCCAGAGACAACAAGAAAACACGTATCATCCCGAGACATCTTCAATTGGCGATCAGGAACGACGAGGAATTGAACAAACTCCTTTCCGGCGTGACCATAGCTCAAGGCGGTGTTTTACCCAACATCCAGGCCGTCTTGTTGCCCAAGAAGACCGAAAAGAAGCCATAAATCATCAAATTCGTCGTCCCCGTCGATAATAAAGCGTGAACAAGTGATTCGAAACAACAACAAAATAAAAAAAAACAACATCAATCAATCAATCAACCAACAACACATCGGCCCTTCTCAGGGCCATCAATTCAATTCGAACGAATTAAGTTTTTTTTTTCGCATGTACTGATGAGATTACAAACTAACGGAACAAATTAGCATAACCATCTGGCCGAGATAGGATTAAACCATTCGTTCGGGTGTTCGTTTATTTGTTTATTATCTGTATGAATTCGTAGAAGCGATAAGATAATCGTTTCGGGTCGGTCGGACGGACGTGCCGTCGACCGTCCGTAGTAGGTATGTTTGTTTACAGTTCGATTCGCTACGGATTGTTTTTTGTTTTCGTAGGCCAGCACGTTTTTTGTACGGTTCAAGTGTGTCTAGACGACGATCGAGTTTCGTTCTTATCGAGGAGCTGACGACAGATTTAGAACTTACTTTATTACCGTTATTCGATCCTCCTCTTAAATTTACGCAACAAAGTTTTTATACAAACATTGGAGACGAGTTAAGCGATTGTTTTTTAATTAGTTTGATTCGTATTGTGGTTCTGAAAAGAACCGTTTTTTTTTTTTTTGCTTCGTTTTTTTTCTGCGGGTGGTGTTGTTGTCGTCTCTCTTCTCTCTCTCGTCGATGACGGACGACGACGTCTTTGAAGTCGTAAAATGATAAAATTAACCGCCGAAACCGTAAAGGGTGCGACCTTGACGTTTCAAAGCGTAGACAACGTCCATGGCCGTTACGGTCTTACGTTTGGCGTGTTCGGTGTAGGTGACGGCGTCACGGATGACGTTCTCGAGGAAGACTTTCAACACACCTCTGGTTTCTTCGTAGATGAGACCGGAAATACGTTTGACCCCACCGCGACGAGCCAATCTTCTGATGGCCGGCTTCGTGATGCCTTGGATGTTATCGCGCAGAACTTTGCGATGACGTTTGGCGCCACCTTTTCCCAAACCTTTACCGCCTTTGCCGCGACCGGTCATCTTGATAAAATCACAAAGTTTTTCGAACGAAACGACGTAGATTCGAACAAGTTCGTGAAGGAACTACCGTCGTTGAAATTTTTGAAAGGACTATTTATAAGCTTTCGCAGCTCCACCTCGTGTTAAAAACGAATCGACCAATCGCGTCGCGGTTAACTCGCATAAGTTGATAAAACGGCCGCCAGCTGGGGCAAATTTTCAGTTGACTTTCGAACGTTAGAACGTTAGGTGTTCGTCTCCTCTCGAATCCACGTCTTCATTTAATTAATTTTCCGTTACGAAATGGCGAGAACCAAACAGACCGCTCGTAAATCCACCGGTGGCAAGGCTCCTAGAAAACAACTCGCGACCAAAGCCGCCAGGAAAAGCGCTCCCGCCACCGGAGGCGTCAAGAAACCGCATCGTTACAGGCCCGGTACGGTGGCTCTCCGTGAGATCCGTCGTTATCAAAAGAGCACCGAGCTTTTGATCCGCAAGTTGCCCTTCCAACGTCTCGTCAGAGAAATCGCCCAAGATTTCAAGACCGACCTCCGCTTCCAGAGTTCGGCCGTGATGGCCCTTCAGGAAGCCAGCGAGGCGTACCTCGTCGGTCTCTTCGAAGACACCAACTTGTGCGCCATCCACGCCAAACGTGTTACCATCATGCCGAAAGACATCCAACTGGCCAGACGTATCCGAGGCGAAAGGGCGTAAATTAACATTAACGACGAACGACGAAAAAATTTATTCTTTCGAAGTCGGCGAAACGGAAAAAAAAAAAAAAAAAAATCGGTTCTTTTCAGAACCACAAACTCCGTTCGAACGAATTTGAAAATTACGTACGCAATTCTCCCAGATGTTCGTTCGTCTAAACGAACTATGGAAAGAATGAATGAAATAACCAAGCGGTTCGTTTTTGTCGGAAATTGGGGATTAAACGGGTAATCCCACCACCCTTACTTAACGACGTCCATCCCCGCAACGCCGAAAGGATAAGATTAGAGGGATTTAATTTTTATTACCGACAAAATATTCAGGTCGGAACCGACCGACTCGGGTTCGCAGAAATTCAGGTCTCAACGATTATTCGGGTTCGAAAAGTAGTTTATAAGAGGATTTATTTACTTATTCGGGTTCCGCTACGTGACTATTTCATCGTTTCGTTCATTCTTTTATCGGTTTACGACGTAGGGATTTCGGGTTCCACGGTTGTTTACGATGAAATCAACACTTGCTTATTTTCGGGTTCCGCGAAATTCAGGTCTTACGATCCATTCGGGTTCGAAAAGTAGTTAGTTTATAGAAGGTTTTATTTACGTTCCTTTATCGGTTTACGACGTAGGGAATTCGGGTTCGACGGTTGATTACGATGAAACTAATACTTACTTATTTTGTTTACGTTACGATCTCGGGCGCTTAAAAAGTACGAGATTTATGATCGTTCGTGTTTGACCTGCCGACATGACGGTCGTTTAAGAGAGAGAGAGAGAGAGAGAATCGAGTACCTAGAAAAAAGGGTCGTGTTATTTCCATGTTTTTGTTTTGTTCAGTCTCGTCGATGGATTTATTTATGATGTCATGATATTTTTACGACCGGGAGACGTGTCGGACGAAAGCGAATTTTTCATTCGTATTTCGAGTGATTTTGTGGCCCTGAAAAGGGCCATTTATTTGTATCGATCGTGCCCCCACGTCGATATATACGATCGGAGCACGTTTCCGAAACGACGTCGTCGAAATCGTAGGTAGGAGGCGTCATCATCATCGTCGTATTCTCCACAATCACATTTCACTTCTTTCTCTTGGGAGAAGCGGTTTTCTTCGCTTTGGCGGCGACGGCCTTGGCGGTTTTCGGTTTCGGGACTTTGGGTTTTTTCGTCGGACCGGCTTTGTTGGATTTTTTCGCTTTGGAAGGCGTCTTCGCTTTGGCGGGCGACCTCGAGGCGACGGCGGCCGCTGCCGCGCCGCCGGCCTTCTTTTCGGCGGCGGCGGCGGCCGCGGTTTTTCTGCCTTTCGATACGGCGACGCTCTTCTTTTCGGCGGCCGTTTTCTTGGCTTTCGCCGAGGCGGCGGCGGCGGTCTTCTTTGCGGCTTTAGGTGTCGCTCCTCCTTTTTCGGCGGCCGTCGCGGATGCCGAAGCGGCCGAACGTTTCGCGACTCCCGTCTTCTTGGATTTGGAGGTGGCGGAGGCGGCGGCGGCGGCTACGCCCGAAGATCTCTTCTTGGTGGCGGAGGCGGCGACCTTCGCGCCGCCGGTGACGGCCGAAGCGAGCTTGAACGATCCGGAAGCGCCTTTTCCTTTCGTCTGAACCAGAGAACCGGAAGCGACTGCACCCTTGAGGTACTTCTTGATGAAAGGCGCGAACTTTTCCGCGTCGACTTTGTAGTTGGCGGCGACGTATTTCTTGATCGCCTGCAAAGACGAACCGCCGCGTTCTTTGAGTCCCTTGATGGCGTTGGTGACCATCTCCGAAGTGGGCGGATGAGAAGGTTTGCTTCTGGGATTCTTCGGTTTCTTCTCTTTCTTCGAGTGACCTTGAGCGGCAGCCGATCCGGAACCGGTAGCGGTCGATGCGGGTTGATTTTCTACGTCGGCCATGTTTTGTTGTTGTTTTTCGAGGATAGATTTGGTAGGTACGTCGTCGTCGTCGTCTTCTTCGCGAAAGATACGAACTAAAGAACTGTATATGACGAATTCGCTCCCGCGTTAAAGTTTAGAAGCGTTCGGAACGCCGAGAACCGCGGACTAAACAAAATCCGCGTCTGTCAGAACGAAAATTGTCGGGGCCTCGAATTCTCCTTTCGCGTGATGGCATCGTTCTCTTCGCGCGAAGATCGCCGCCTCCGGGTGCGGGGACGGTCGCGATTCGGTCGCCGACGTCCTCCTGGATAACGTGAAGTTTTTCTCGGCGATCAGTCGACTCTCGAAACCGAACGATGATCGGTAGAAGGTGGACTCGAACAGAGAGGTTCGGAAATTCGGAGATGACATCCAAGTTCGACGTCTACGTTCTGCGCTTTCCACGAAGAAGAGGAGAGTCCTCCTTTTCACGAGGCAAACTTCGAACCATCCTCTCGGAGTATCGCGAACGGACCGCTCGAAAAGACGACCGCCGACGGTCGAAAAATAACTCGCAAAGAGACGCAGCACCTCTCCGATCGACCGCGGGATTCGACGCGGGTTCGAAGAAAAAAATCTCCAGGAGGTCGAAAACGCCCTCGAAAAGGGACGCGTTTTTTCGAGAGCTTCGAGGAGGCTCGCGTTCGTCCTTCGAGATCGTCTTCGACGTCGTCGCGAACGAGAAAGTACAAAAAAAAAATGTTCGAATTTCGAGAGGACGAGAAGAGAGATATTTTCGCGCGAATCGGACTTTTTCGAAACGTTTTTTCACCACGAAACGATTCGTTTTTGATTTTCGAAGATGTCGAACGAGTAAACGAAACGTCGGTAGACCGACTCACGAAAAAATACGACTCGTTTCGTTAAAACGATGACGATGAAAAATTTTAAAATTTAGAACGGTCGAACGGTCGACGATCCTATCACAAGAAAAACAAACACGACACTGAACTCGACACTTTTAAATGTTTATTTCGTTCGGTTCGCATCGATTCGAATTACAAAAAAAAAAACGAAAACAATGACGTAATCAAGATTCGAATTCGACGAAACAACCAACCAAACAAAAATATTTCCGATAACTCACGTACCACCGTCTGAGAAACAACTTTTGAACTTTTGTTTTTATTACAGGAAAGAAAAACCAAACCTCTCTTCTTATCATCATCCGATGACAGAAGAAGGACGGAGCAGGTAGAAAATCGTTTCCGGAGCGGGACGGTCCGACCTTCGGACCGGATCATCCCGTATTTCGATAAGAAAGGGAAGGTGGTCAGGTCAAGTGGTGGGTACGAAGAAAAGGTTGGGTTTTCCCCGTTCGAACGCATTTTTAAAAACGTGGTAAGTGCATTTCTTTCTGTTCGCTTATAAATCTTTCAACTAAAATGCCTCGGACGCGTAACCGAATTTATAATAAACAAATTATGAGGGGACGAAGTGCACGTCGACGACCGACCGAACAGATGACGTTCATCGGATGTCATCGCTCGCTCGCGTCGTTTTCGACGGGACCGAGTGATGGTATCCGGGGATTTTCCCACGATCATTACGTCATCATTTTGGCTCGGGCGCGTACTAGATTAATCGACTTTATTACTCAGGCAACGGCCATACCACGTTGTAAAATACCGGTTCTCGTCCGATCACCGAAGTCAAGCAACGTCGGGCGCGGTCAGTACTTGGATGGGTGACCGCTTGGGAACACCGCGTGCCGTTGTCTCTCTTTTTTTTTTTTAATTTATTTTATTTATTTTTTTTTATTTTTTTTTTATTTATTTTTTTTTCCATTTTTTTTCGTTCGTTTATGTGTTGTACGAATGATCGAACGATTATCGGACGGCTAGCTTTCGATTTTGATTCGTTTATGTATTTGAGAGGGTAAATTTAAATTTAGCGCTTCGCGTTTATGCAACCGAACGTGCACTCGATCGTATCGCGTGTTGCCGCATTATCGGATTCGATGCGATGGAAAGAACTGGTGTTGGTTGGTTGCATTTATGGCCCACCGCACTTTACCGTTTTATTTTTTGTAAATCTTTACCGTATTTTTTTTTAATTTACGCGATACGCGATATTCGTTATAGAGATTCATTTAGGATTTTCGAAGAAAATCGATCGACATAAAAAAAGTGGAAAGAGAGGATTTTAAAAAAATCTCTACGCCGAAACGACGATG
The DNA here is from genome assembly GCA_030157275.1 of Cynaeus angustus. Taxonomy (NCBI): domain Eukaryota; kingdom Metazoa; phylum Arthropoda; class Insecta; order Coleoptera; family Tenebrionidae; genus Cynaeus; species Cynaeus angustus. The sequence goes on from CM058059.1 coordinate 1,690,514, forward strand.
GGGATGAAAACAGCGACTTATGACACTAAATTTAACATTTATAACTTTTATTTGGTTCGTTTTGATCGTCGGTTCTCGATTAAGTTTACGATTCGAATAAAATTTCCCGTTCGCATAGCATCGAATTATTAAAACGAAAACAATGACGTAACCGAGATCCGACGAAAGAAACAAAAATAATGGTATTTCGTATAAGTCACGTACCGTCTGTGTTTATGTTTCGTCCGTCGTCGGTTGATATGATTTTATTTCACCACATCACATCACGTCACGTCACGAAGGAATTTCAAAGAATGAATGAATGAATGAATGAACTAACGAAACGAAAAAGAAGGAAGTAATCCCGTTGCCAAAACTCTTTTCTTATCATCGTGCGAAGGGAGAGAGTAGGTAGAAATTCGTTTTCGGTTCGAACACTTCGGATAAGGAATCGAAGGTCAAGTGGTAGTAATAAAAGTAGGTACGTACGAAGAAAATCTTGGGATGGTGGGATCGGTCGAAATCTTATTTTTAGAGAAATGCGATGTTTTTAATTATTCGTTCGAATAACGTTTGGGGTTCTGAAAAGAACCGACAGATTTCTTTCTTTTTCTTTTTCTATTTCTTTTTCTTTTTTTCGGTGTAGTAGAAGTTCTTGCCGGATCGTAGGAGGAAGAAATTATATACTAGGAGTGGGAAAAAAACGAATTTTTAATTTTACACAATACGAACTTTATAATTTAACGTAACAATCCCGCGAACTCTTTTGTTTAACTGTTGTTTAATTACTGTTGGACTATTGTTGGACTCCTTCCCGATGGTCGTCTAATATAGGTGTAAGAATTTGCAACGTTTGTGGAAAGTTCAGCCACGTGCTGTTTACCGGATGGAAAAGAGCGTTTTCTTCCATGTCCGAAAATGGGTCATCAGATTCCATTTGCGGGATTCTTCACGGGATATCATAACATACGATACAAAACGAAAGAAACAAAAATATTTCATACAAGTCAAGTACCGTCCGTGTTTATATTTCGTTTGTCGCCGGTCGATTTGATTTTATTTCACATCAAATCGAAGGAATTTCAAAGAATTAACGAAACGAAAAAGAAGTAAGCAATCTCGTTGCCAAAACTCTCTTCTTATCATCATGCGATGAGAGAAAAGGGATCGAGTAGGTAAAAATTCGTTTCCGGTCCGATCGTCCCGAACACGTCCGATAAGGAATAAAAGTTCAAGTAGGTACGTACGAAGAAAATGTTGGGATGGTGGGGTCGGTCGGTCGTGCTTTTTTCATTTGTTTTTGTCTCAGTACGGTGATATCAGTGACGGTGTTCGAACGCATTTAAAAACGTAAGTACCTTTCGTTCTGTTTGCTTTTGAATGTTGTTTAAACTTTAATTTCGTTTTAAATAACGAAGGGACGGCGCCAACAAGTTTTTATTTGCACGCACCGTTCGTTTTTTAAAATGATTTAAAAGACGTCCGTCGGACGAGTAACCGAATTAATGATAAATAATGGCGAACGATCGAGTTCGAGTTCGAATTCGAATTCGAATTGGAATTGGAATTGGAATTGGAATTGGAATTGGAATTGGAATTGGAATTGGAATTGGAATTGGAATTAGAATTGAAATTTGATTTCGAATTCGAATTCGAATTTAAGTTCGGTCTCAAATGTGTGCACATCGATGACCGAATAAGTGACGAACGCGCTGATCGGTACGTTCACCGGTAGCGCCCTATTTTTTCGAAATTTTTCCACGTACATACGTCATCATTTTAACTCGCGCTCGTGCTCCTACTCGCTTAATCGACATTATTTCTTAGACAACGATCATACCACGTTGCAAAGCAAAATACCCCTTGTGTGATCTCGTCCGATCACACAAGACCGAAGTTTTTGCGTTTTTGCCTTAACGACAAGTAAATTAATACTACTATGTTAAATAAATAAGTTTAATTTGTAAAAGCCCTTAAGGCGAATTTTGCAAACCAACAAACAAAACATTCGTCCGATCATCACCGAAGTCGAAGTCAAGCCGTCGTCAATACTCGGATTATTTTCTTTTTCGTTTACGTGTTGTACGAATGAACGAACGAACCTTTCCGATTTCGATTTGTAAACTACGCAAGCGGGTAAGTTTAAATATGGCGCTTCGTGCTTATGCAACCAAACGTGCATTCGATCGTTCTGCGTGTGGCCGGACGATTCGATGGGATGGGATGGAACGGACGTTGCATTCATTGTACATATTTATCGATCGGATCGTTCGATACGATGTTTAAGTCTGTTGTTCTCTATTAACACCATTGCGTTCCTTCCATTCCTTACGTTGAGTTTACACTATTAGTTAATTGATTATACGAATTAAACTTAAAAACTTACTTACTTATGTCCATCTTTTGAGCGATATGCGAAATTTTTTAATACGTTCGAATTGAATTTGTGGTTCTGAAAAGAACCGATTTTTTTTTTCGTTTTGGAGATTTTCTTGTCAGATCGCCATCTTACGTGTTGTTGTTGTTGATTGATTGATTGATGAAGAAATGAAGAGTTTAAGACGACGGACGACATCAGACAGTTCTTTTATGAAATTTATTTCGAACTGGTGTATTTGGTGACGGCCTTCGTTCCTTCGGAGACGGCGTGCTTGGCCAATTCACCGGGTAAAAGAAGACGAACGGCGGTCTGGATCTCCCTGCTGGTGATCGTCGAACGTTTGTTGTAATGAGCCAGACGAGAAGCTTCGGCGGCGATACGTTCGAAAATGTCGTTCACGAAACTGTTCATGATGGACATGGCCTTGCTGGAGATGCCGGTGTCAGGATGGACCTGCTTCAAGACCTTGTAGATGTAGATGGCGTAACTCTCCTTCCTCCTGCGCTTCTTCTTTTTGTCGCTCTTCGAGATGTTCTTTTGGGCTTTACCGGCCTTCTTGGCGGCCTTACCGCTGGTCTTGGGTGGCATTTTGAAAAATCAAAATCAAAGACGATACAAACGATACACAGATAGATAGATGGATGGATGGATAGATAGACCACACGACGTACACGGTGCGACGAGGATACTCTATGTGAACTGTTATACTTAGTCAGCTTCGTTTTATAACGAACGATCGACGAACGTAGGCCCCGCCTAAGTTCGTAGCTCCACCACTGACTTCGTAGAACGGCTCTTTACCGACTGTATAAGTTCCAAGCAAAGCGTTCCGACTTTTTCACTTTGAATTGTACGTCCGTCCGTGCGCATCGTGTACGTGCAATCTACGAATTTTAGTTCCATAAATCGAAAAAGAAAAACAAAATGTCTGGAAGAGGAAAAGGCGGTAAAGTCAAGGGAAAGGCGAAGTCCCGTTCCAGCCGTGCCGGTCTTCAATTCCCGGTGGGCAGAATCCATCGTCTTCTTCGTAAAGGAAACTACGCGGAGAGAGTGGGTGCCGGCGCACCGGTTTATTTGGCCGCCGTCATGGAATATCTGGCCGCCGAAGTTCTAGAGTTGGCAGGAAACGCCGCCAGAGACAACAAGAAAACACGTATCATCCCGAGACATCTTCAATTGGCGATCAGGAACGACGAGGAATTGAACAAACTCCTTTCCGGCGTGACCATAGCTCAAGGCGGTGTTTTACCCAACATCCAGGCCGTCTTGTTGCCCAAGAAGACCGAAAAGAAGCCATAAATCATCAAATTCGTCGTCCCCGTCGATAATAAAGCGTGAACAAGTGATTCGAAACAACAACAAAATAAAAAAAAAACAACATCAATCAATCAATCAATCAATCAACCAACAACACATCGGCCCTTCTCAGGGCCATCAATTCAATTCGAACGAATTAAGTTTTTTTTTTCGCATGTACTGATGAGATTACAAACTAACGGAACAAATTAGCATAACCATCTGGCCGAGGTAGGATTAAACCATTCGTTCGGGTGTTCGTTTATTTGTTTATTATCTGTATGAATTCGTAGAAGCGATAAGATAATCGTTTCGGGTCGGTCGGACGGACGTGCCGTCGACCGTCCGTAGTAGGTATGTTTGTTTACAGTTTGATTCGCTACGGATTGTTTTTTGTTTTCGTAGGCCAGCACGTTTTTTGTACGGTTCAAGTGTGTCTAGACGACGATCGAGTTTCGTTCTTATCGAGGAGCTGACGACAGATTTAGAACTTACTTTATTACCGTTATTCGATCCTCCTCTTAAATTTACGCAACAAAGTTTTTATACAAACATTGGAGACGAGTTAAGCGATTGTTTTTTAATTAGTTTGATTCGTATTGTGGTTCTGAAAAGAACCGTTTTTTTTTTTGCTTCGTGTTTTTTTTCTGCGGGTGGTGTTGTTGTCGTCTCTCTTCTCTCTCTCGTCGATGACGGACGACGTCCTTGAAGTCGTAAAATGATAAAATTAACCGCCGAAACCGTAAAGGGTGCGACCTTGACGTTTCAAAGCGTAGACGACGTCCATGGCCGTTACGGTCTTACGTTTGGCGTGTTCGGTGTAGGTGACGGCGTCACGGATGACGTTCTCGAGGAAGACTTTCAACACACCTCTGGTTTCTTCGTAGATGAGACCGGAAATACGCTTGACCCCACCGCGACGAGCCAATCTTCTGATGGCCGGCTTCGTGATGCCTTGGATGTTATCGCGCAGAACTTTGCGATGACGTTTGGCGCCACCTTTTCCTAAACCTTTACCGCCTTTGCCGCGACCGGTCATCTTGATAAAATCACAAAGTTTTTCGAACGAAACGACGTAGATTCGAACAAGTTCGTGAAGGAACTACCGTCGTTGAAATTTTTGAAAGGACTATTTATAAGCTTTCGCAGCTCCACCTCGTGTTAAAAACGAATCGACCAATCGCGTCGCGGTTAACTCGCATAAGTTGATAAAACGGCCGCCAGCTGGGGCAAATTTTCAGTTGACTTTCGAACGTTAGAACGTTAAGGTGTTCGTCTCCTCTCGAATCCACGTCTTGATTAATCTTTTCCGTTACGAAATGGCGAGAACCAAACAGACCGCTCGTAAATCCACCGGTGGCAAGGCTCCTAGAAAACAACTCGCGACCAAAGCCGCCAGGAAAAGCGCTCCCGCCACCGGAGGCGTCAAGAAACCGCATCGTTACAGGCCCGGTACGGTGGCTCTTCGTGAGATCCGTCGTTATCAAAAGAGCACCGAGCTTTTGATCCGCAAGTTGCCCTTCCAACGTCTCGTCAGAGAAATCGCTCAAGATTTCAAGACCGACCTCCGCTTCCAGAGTTCGGCCGTGATGGCCCTTCAGGAAGCCAGCGAGGCGTACCTCGTCGGTCTCTTCGAAGACACCAACTTGTGCGCCATCCACGCCAAACGTGTTACCATCATGCCGAAAGACATCCAACTGGCCAGACGTATCCGAGGCGAAAGGGCGTAAATTAACATTAACGACGAACGACGAAAAAATTTATTCTTTCGAAGTCGGCGAAACGGAAAAAAAAAAAAAAAAAAAAAAAAATCGGTTCTTTTCAGAACCACAAATTCCGTTCGAACGAATTTGAAAATTACGTATGCAATTCTCCCAGATGTTCGTCTAAACGAACTATGGAAAGAATGAATGAAATAACCAAGCGGTTCGTTTTTGTCGGAAATTGGGGATTAAACGGGTAATCCCACCACCCTTACTTAACGACGTCCATCCCCGCAACGCCGAAAGGATAAGATTAGAGGGATTTAATTTTTATTACCGACCGAAATATTCAGGTCGGGACCGACCGACTCGGGTTCGCAGAAATTCAGGTCTCAACGATTATTCGGGTTCGAAAAGTAGTTTATAAGAGGATTTATTTACTTATTCAGGTTCCGCTACGTGACTATTTCATCGTTTCGTTCATTCTTTTATCGGTTTACGACGTAGGGATTTCGATGAAATCAACACTTGCTTATTTTCGGGTTTCGCGAAATTCAGGTCTTACGATCCATTCGGGTTCGAAAAGTAGTTAGTTTATAGAAGGTTTTATTTACGTTCCTTTATCGGTTTACGACGTAGGGAATTCGGGTTCGACGGTTGATTACGATGAAACTAATACTTGCTTATTTTGTTTACGTTACGATCTCGGGCGCTTAAAAAGTACGAGATTTATGATCGTTCGAGTTTGACCTGCCGACGTGACGGTCGTTTAAGAGAGAGAGAGAGAGAGAGAATCGAGTACCTAGAAAAAAGGGTCGTGTTATTTCCATGTTTTTGTTTTGTTTAGTCTCGTCGATGGATTTATTTATGATGTCATGATATTTTTACGACCGGGAGACGTGTCGGACGAAAGCGAATTTTTCATTCGTATTTCGAGTGATTTTGTGGCCCTGAAAAGGGCCATTTATTTGTATCGATCGTGCCCCCACGTCGATATATACGATCGGAGCACGTTTCCGAAACGACGTCGTCGAAATCGTAGGTAGGAGGCGTCATCATCATCGTCGTATTCTCCACAATCACATTTCACTTCTTTCTCTTGGGAGAAGCGGTTTTCTTCGCTTTGGCGGCGACGGCCTTGGCGGTTTTCGGTTTCGGGACTTTGGGTTTTTTCGTCGGACCGGCTTTGTTGGATTTTTTCGCTTTGCAAGGCGTCTTCGCTTTGGCGGGCGACCTCGAGGCGACGGCGGCCGCTGCCGCGCCGCCGGCCTTCTTTTCGGCGGCGGCGGCCGCGGTTTTTCTGCCTTTCGATACGGCGACGCTCTTCTTTTCGGCGGCCGTTTTCTTGGCTTTCGCCGACGCGGCGGCGGCGGTCTTCTTTGCGGCTTTAGGTGTCGCTCCTCCTTTTTCGGCGGCCGTCGCGGATGCCGAAGCGGCCGAACGTTTCGCGACTCCCGTCTTCTTGGACTTGGAGGTGGCGGAGGCGGCGGCGGCGGCTACGCCCGAAGATCTCTTCTTGGTGGCGGAGGCGGCGACCTTCGCGCCGCCGGTGACGGCCGAAGCGAGCTTGAACGATCCGGAAGCGCCTTTACCTTTCGTCTGAACCAGAGAACCGGAAGCGACTGCACCCTTGAGGTACTTCTTGATGAAAGGCGCGAACTTTTCCGCGTCGACTTTGTAGTTGGCGGCGACGTATTTCTTGATCGCCTGCAAAGACGAACCGCCGCGTTCTTTGAGTCCCTTGATGGCGTTGGTGACCATCTCCGAAGTGGGGGGATGAGAAGGTTTGCTTCTGGGATTCTTCGGTTTCTTCTCTTTCTTCGAGTGACCTTGAGCGGCAGCCGATCCGGAACCGGTAGCGGTCGATGCGGGTTGATTTTCTACGTCGGCCATGTTTTGTTTTTGTTGTTGTTGTTGTTGTTGTTGTTGTTTTTCGAGAATAGATTTGGTAGGTACGTCGTCGTCGTCGTCGTCGTCGTCGTCGTCTTCTTCGCGAAAGATACGAACTAAAGAACTGTATATGACGAATTCGCTCCCGCGTTAAAGTTTAGAAGCGTTCGGAACGCCGAGAACCGCGGACTAAACAAAATCCGCGTCTGTCAGAACGAAAATTGTCGGGGCCTCGAATTCTCCTTTCGCGTGATGGCATCGTTCTCTTCGCGCGAAGATCGCCGCCTCCGGGTGCGGGGACGGTCGCGATTCGGTCGCCGACGTCCTCCTGGATAACGTGAAGTTTTTCTCGGCGATCAGTCGACTCTCGAAACCGAACGATGATCGGTAGAAGGTGGACTCGAACAGAGAGGTTCGGAAATTCGGAGATGACATCCAAGTTCGACGTCTACGTTCTGCGCTTTCCACGAAGAAGAGGAGAGTCGTCCTTTTCACGAGGCAAACTTCGAACCATCCTCTCGGAGTATCGCGAACGGACCGCTCGAAAAGACGACCGCCGACGGTCGAAAAATCACTCGCAAAGAGACGCAGCACCTCTCCGATCGACCGCGGGATTCGACGCGGGTTCGAAGAAAAAAATCTCCAGGAGGTCGAAAACGCCCTCGAAAAGGGGCGCGTTTTTTCGAGAGCTTCGAGGAGGCTCGCGTTCGTCCTTCGAGATCGTCTTCGACGTCGTCGCGAACGAGAAAGTGAAAAAAAAAAATGTTCGAATTTCGAGAGGACGAGAAGAGAGATATTTTCGCGCGAATCGGACTTTTTCGAAACGATTTTTCACCACGAAACGTTTTCGTTTTTGATTTTCGAAGATGTCGAACGAGAAAACGAAACGTCGGTAGACCGACTCACGAAAAAATACGACTCGTTTCGTTAAAACGATGACGATAAAAAAATTTAAAATTTAGAACGGTCGAACGGTCGACGATCCTATCACAAGAAAAACAAACACGACACTGAACTCGACACTTTTAAATGTTTATTTCGTTCGGTTCGCATCGATTCGAATTACAAAAAAAAAAAAAAAAACGAAAACAATGACGTAATCAAGATTCGAATTCGACGAAACAACCAACCAAACAAAAATATTTCCGATAACTCACGTACCACCGTCTGAGAAACAACTTTTGAACCTTTGTTTTTATTACAGGAAAGAAAAACCAAACCTCTCTTCTTATCATCATCCGATGACAGAAGAAGGACGGAGCAGGTAGAAAATCGTTTCCGGAGCGGGACGGTCCGACCTTCGGACCGGATCATCCCGTATTTCGATAAGAAAGGGAAGGTGGTCAGGTCAAGTGGTGGGTACGAAGAAAAGGTTGGGTTTTCCCCGTTCGAACGCATTTTTTTTAAAAACGTGGTAAGTGCATTTCTTTCTGTTCTGCCTCGGACGCATAACCGAATTTATAATAAACAAATTATGAGGGGACGAAGTGCACGTCGACGACCGACCGAACAGATGACGTTCATCGGATGTCATCGCTCGCTCGCGTCGTTTTCGACGGGACCGAGTGATGGTATCCGGGGATTTTCCCACGATCATTACGTCATCATTTTGGCTCGGGCGCGTACTAGATTAATCGACTTTATTACTCAGGCAACGGCCATACCACGTTGTAAAATACCGGTTCTCGTCCGATCACCGAAGTCAAGCAACGTCGGGCGCGGTCAGTACTTGGATGGGTGACCGCTTGGGAACACCGCGTGCCGTTGTCTCTTTTTTTTTTTTAAATTTATTTTATTAAAAAATTTTTTATTTTTTTTTTGTTTTATTTTTTTTTTCCATTTTTTTTTCGTTCGTTTATGTGTTGTACGAATGATCGAACGATTATCGGACGGCTAGCCTTCGATTTTGATTCGTTTATGTATTTGAGAGGGTAAATTTAAATTTAGCGCTTCGCGTTTATGCAACCGAACGTGCACTCGATCGTATCGCGTGTTGCCGCATTATCGGATTCGATGCGATGGAAAGAACTGGTGTTGGTTGGTTGCATTTATGGTCCACCGCACTTTACCGTTTTATTTTTTGTAAATCTTTACCGTATTTTTTTTTAATTTACGCGATACGCGATATTCGTTATAGAGATTCATTTAGGATTTTCGAAGAAAATCGATCGACATACGAGATTTCGAACGAAAAAATACGACTCGTTTTACGTAAAACGACGCGAAAATAAAGCGACCAAAAAGATAACGATCGTAAAAAAATCTCTACGCCGAAACGACGATGGGGGTGAAAACAGCGACTTATGACACTAAATTTAACATTTATAGCTTTTTTTTGGTTCGTTTTGATCGTCGGTTCTCGATTAAGTTTACGATTCGAATAAAATTTCCCGTTCGCATAGCATCGAATTATTAAAACGAAAACAATGACGTAACCGAGATCCGACGAAAGAAACAAAAATAATGGTATTTCGTATAAGTCACGTACCGTCTGTGTTTATGTTTCGTCCGTCGTCGGTTGATATGATTTTATTTCACCACATCACATCACGTCACGTCACGAAGGAATTTCAAAGAATGAATGAATGAATGAATGAACTAACGAAACGAAAAAGAAGGAAGTAATCCCGTTGCCAAAACTCTTTTCTTATCATCGTGCGAAGGGAGAGAGTAGGTAGAAATTCGTTTTCGGTTCGAACACTTCGGATAAGGAATCGAAGGTCAAGTGGTAGTAATAAAAGTAGGTACGTACGAAGAAAATCTTGGGATGGTGGGATCGGTCGAAATCTTATTTTTAGAGAAATGCGATGTTTTTAATTATTCGTTCGAATAACGTTTGGGGTTCTGAAAAGAACCGACAGATTTCTTTTTCTTTTTCTTTTTTTCGGTCTAGTAGAAGTTCTTGCCGGATCGTAGGAGGAAAAAATTATATACTAGGAGTGGGAAAAAAAAAGTAGGAAAAAAAAAGTAGGAAAAAAAAAGTAGGAAAAAAAAAGTAGGAAAAAAAAAGTAGGAAAAAAAAAGTAGGAAAAAAAAAGTAGGAAAAAAAAAGTAGGAAAAAAAAAGTAGGAAAAAAAAAGTAGGAAAAAAAAAGTAGGAAAAAAAAAGTAGGAAAAAAAAAGTAGGAAAAAAAAAGTAGGAAAAAAAAAGTAGGAAAAAAAAAGTAGGAAAAAAAAAGTAGGAAAAAAAAAGTAGGAAAAAAAAAGTAGGAAAAAAAAAGTAGGAAAAAAAAAGTAGGAAAAAAAAAGTAGGAAAAAAAAAGTAGGAAAAAAAAAGTAGGAAAAAAAAAGTAGGAAAAAAAAAGTAGGAAAAAAAAAGTAGGAAAAAAAAAGTAGGAAAAAAAAAGTAGGAAAAAAAAAGTAGGAAAAAAAAAGTAGGAAAAAAAAAGTAGGAAAAAAAAAGTAGGAAAAAAAAAGTAGGAAAAAAAAAGTAGGAAAAAAAAAGTAGGAAAAAAAAAGTAGGAAAAAAAAAGTAGGAAAAAAAAAGTAGGAAAAAAAAAGTAGGAAAAAAAAAGTAGGAAAAAAAAAGTAGGAAAAAAAAAGTAGGAAAAAAAAAGTAGGAAAAAAAAAGTAGGAAAAAAAAAGTAGGAAAAAAAAAGTAGGAAAAAAAAAGTAGGAAAAAAAAAGTAGGAAAAAAAAAGTAGGAAAAAAAAAGTAGGAAAAAAAAAGTAGGAAAAAAAAAGTAGGAAAAAAAAAGTAGGAAAAAAAAAGTAGGAAAAAAAAAGTAGGAAAAAAAAAGTAGGAAAAAAAAAGTAGGAAAAAAAAAGTAGGAAAAAAAAAGTAGGAAAAAAAAAGTAGGAAAAAAAAAGTAGGAAAAAAAAAGTAGGAAAAAAAAAGTAGGAAAAAAAAAGTAGGAAAAAAAAAGTAGGAAAAAAAAAGTAGGAAAAAAAAAGTAGGAAAAAAAAAGTAGGAAAAAAAAAGTAGGAAAAAAAAAGTAGGAAAAAAAAAGTAGGAAAAAAAAAGTAGGAAAAAAAAAGTAGGAAAAAAAAAGTAGGAAAAAAAAAGTAGGAAAAAAAAAGTAGGAAAAAAAAAGTAGGAAAAAAAAAGTAGGAAAAAAAAAGTAGGAAAAAAAAAGTAGGAAAAAAAAAGTAGGAAAAAAAAAGTAGGAAAAAAAAAGTAGGAAAAAAAAAGTAGGAAAAAAAAAGTAGGAAAAAAAAAGTAGGAAAAAAAAAGTAGGAAAAAAAAAGTAGGAAAAAAAAAGTAGGAAAAAAAAAGTAGGAAAAAAAAAGTAGGAAAAAAAAAGTAGGAAAAAAAAAGTAGGAAAAAAAAAGTAGGAAAAAAAAAGTAGGAAAAAAAAAGTAGGAAAAAAAAAGTAGGAAAAAAAAAGTAGGAAAAAAAAAGTAGGAAAAAAAAAGTAGGAAAAAAAAAGTAGGAAAAAAAAAGTAGGAAAAAAAAAGTAGGAAAAAAAAAGTAGGAAAAAAAAAGTAGGAAAAAAAAAGTAGGAAAAAAAAAGTAGGAAAAAAAAAGTAGGAAAAAAAAAGTAGGAAAAAAAAAGTAGGAAAAAAAAAGTAGGAAAAAAAAAGTAGGAAAAAAAAAGTAGGAAAAAAAAAGTAGGAAAAAAAAAGTAGGAAAAAAAAAGTAGGAAAAAAAAAGTAGGAAAAAAAAAGTAGGAAAAAAAAAGTAGGAAAAAAAAAGTAGGAAAAAAAAAGTAGGAAAAAAAAAGTAGGAAAAAAAAAGTAGGAAAAAAAAAGTAGGAAAAAAAAAGTAGGAAAAAAAAAGTAGGAAAAAAAAAGTAGGAAAAAAAAGTAGGAAAAAAAAAGTAGGAAAAAAAAAGTAGGAAAAAAAAAGTAGGAAAAAAAAAGTAGGAAAAAAAAAGTAGGAAAAAAAAAGTAGGAAAAAAAAAGTAGGAAAAAAAAAGTAGGAAAAAAAAAGTAGGAAAAAAAAAGTAGGAAAAAAAAAGTAGGAAAAAAAAAGTAGGAAAAAAAAAGTACGAATTTTTAATTTTACACAATACGGACTTTATAATTTTACGTAACAATCCCGCGAACTCTTTTGTTTAACTGTTGTTTAATTACTGTTGGACTATTGTTGGACTCCTTCCCGATGGTCGTCTAATATAGGTGTAAGAATTTGCAACGTTTGTGGAAAGTTCAGCCACGTGCTGTTTACCGGATGGAAAAGAGCGTTTTCTTCCATGTCCGAAAATGGGTCATCAGATTCCATTTGCGGGATTCTTCACGGGATATCATAACATACGATACAAAACGAAAGAAACAAAAATATTTCATACAAGTCAAGTACCGTCCGTGTTTATATTTCGCTTGTCGCCGGTCGATTTGATTTTATTTCACATCAAATCGAAGGAAATTTCAAAGAATGAACGAAACGAAAAAGAAGTAAGCAATCTCGTTGCCAAAACTCTCTTCTTATCATCATGCGATGAGAGAAAAGGGATCGAGTAGGTAAAAATTCGTTTCCGGTCCGATCGTCCCGAACACGTCCGATAAGAAATAAATCGTCAAGTAGGTACGTACGAAGAAAATGTTGGGATGGTGGGGTCGGTCGGTCGTGCTTTTTTCATTTGTTTTTGTCTCAGTACGGTGATATCAGTGACGGTGTTCGAACGCATTTAAAAACGTAAGTACCTTTCGTTCTGTTTGCTTTTGAATGTTGTTTAAACTTTAATTTCGTTTTAAATAACGAAGGGACGGCACCAACAAGTTTTTATTTGCACGCACCGTTCGTTTTTTAAAATGAATTAAAAGACGTCCGTCGGAGGAGTAACCGAATTAATGATAAATAATGGCGAACGATCGAGTTCGAGTTCGAATCGGAATCGGAATCGGAATCGAAATTTGAATTTGAATTGGAATTGGAATTGAAATTCGAATTGGAATTTGAATTGGAATCGAAATTCGAATTGGAATTTGATTTCGAATTCGAATTCGAATTAAGTTAGGTCCCAAATGTGTGCACATCGATGACCGAATAAGTGACGAACGCGCTGATCGGTACGTTCACCGGTAGCGCCCTATTTTTTCGAAATTTTTCCACGTACATACGTCATCATTTTAACTCGCGCTCGTGCTCCTACTCGCTTAATCGACATTATTTCTTAGACAACGATCATACCACGTTGCAAAGCAAAATACCCCTTGTGTGATCTCGTCCGATCACACAAGACCGAAGTTTTTGCGTTTTTGCCTTAACGACAAGTAAATTAATACTACTATGTTAAATAAATAAGTTTAATTTGTAAAAGCCCTTAAGGCGAATTTGATCATCACCGAAGTCGAAGTCAAGCCGTCGTCAATACTCGGATTATTTTCTTTTTCGTTTACGTGTTGTACGAATGAACGAACGAACCTTTCCGATTTCGATTTGTAAACTACGCAAGCGGGTAAGTTTAAATATGGCGCTTCGTGCTTATGCAACCAAACGTGCATTCGATCGTTCTGCGTGTGGCCGGACGATTCGATGGGATGGGATGGAACGGACGTTGCATTCATTGTACATATTTATCGATCGGATCGTTCGATACGATGTTTAAGTCTGTTGTTCTCGATTAACACCATTGCGTTCCTTCCATTCCTTTCGTTGAGTTTACACTATTAGTTAATTGATTATACGAATTAAACTTAAAAACTTACTTATTTATGTACATCTTTTGAGCGATATGCGAAATTTTTTAATACAAATTTTTTAATACGTTCGAATTGAATTTGTGGTTCTGAAAAGAACCGATTTTTTTTTCGTTTTGGAGATTTTCTTGTCAGATCGTCATCTTACGTGTTGTTGTTGATTGATTGATTGATTGATTGATGAAGAAATGAAGAGTTTAAGACGACGGACGACATCAGACAGTTCTTTTATGAAATTTATTTCGAACTAGTGTATTTGGTGACGGCCTTCGTTCCTTCGGAGACGGCGTGCTTGGCCAATTCACCGGGCAAAAGAAGACGAACGGCGGTCTGGATCTCCCTGCTGGTGATCGTCGAACGTTTGTTGTAATGAGCCAGACGAGAAGCTTCGGCGGCGATACGTTCGAAAATGTCGTTCACGAAACTGTTCATGATGGACATGGCCTTGCTGGAGATGCCGGTGTCAGGATGGACTTGCTTCAAGACCTTGTAGATGTAGATGGCGTAACTCTCCTTCCTCCTGCGCTTCTTCTTTTTGTCGCTCTTCGAGATGTTCTTTTGGGCTTTACCGGCCTTCTTGGCGGCCTTACCGCTGGTCTTGGGTGGCATTTTTCAAAAACGATACAAACGATACACAGATAGATGGATGGATGGATGGATAGATAGATTACACGACGTACACGGTGCGACGAGGATACTCTATGTGAACTGTTATACTTAGTCAGCTTCGTTTTATAACGAACGATCGACGAACGTAGGCCCCGCCTAAGTTCGTAGCTCCACCACTGACTTCGTAGAACGGCTCTTTACCGACTGTATAAGTTCCAAGCAAAGCGTTCCGACTTTTTCACTTTGAATTGTACGTCCGTCCGTGCGCATCGTGTACGTGTAACCTACGAATTTTAGTTCCATAAATCGAAAAAGAAAAACAAAATGTCCGGAAGAGGAAAAGGCGGTAAAGTCAAGGGAAAGGCGAAGTCCCGTTCCAGCCGTGCCGGTCTTCAATTTCCGGTGGGCAGAATTCATCGTCTTCTTCGTAAAGGAAACTACGCGGAGAGAGTGGGTCGGAGAGAGTGGGTGCCGGCGCACCGGTTTATTTGGCCGCCGTCATGGAATATCTGGCCGCCGAAGTTCTAGAGTTGGCAGGAAACGCCGCCAGAGACAACAAGAAAACACGTATCATCCCGAGACATCTTCAATTGGCGATCAGGAACGACGAGGAATTGAACAAACTCCTTTCCGGCGTGACCATAGCTCAAGGCGGTGTTTTACCCAACATCCAGGCCGTCTTGTTGCCCAAGAAGACCGAAAAGAAGCCATAAATCATCAAATTCGTCGTCCCCGTCGATAACAAGTGATTCGAAACAACAACGAAATAAAAAAAAAACAACAACATCAATCAATCAATCAATCAACAACAACACATCGGCCCTTCTCAGGGCCATCAATTCAATTCGAACGAATTAAGTTTTTTTTTTCGCATGTACTGATGAGATTACAAACTAACGGAACAGATTAGCATAACCATCTGGCCGAGGTAGGATTAAACCATTCGTTCGGGTGTTCGTTTATTTGTTTATTATCCGTATGAATTCGTAGAAGCGATAAGATAATCGTTTCGGGTCGGTCGGACGGACGTGCCGTCGACCGTCCGTAGTAGGTATGTTTGTTTACAGTTTGATTCGCTACGGATTGTTTTTTGTTTTCGTAGGCCAGCACGTTTTTTGTACGGTTCAAGTGTGTCTAGACGACGATCGAGTTTCGTTCTTATCGAGGAGCTGACGACAGATTTAGAACTTACTTTATTACCGTTATTCGATCCTCCTCTTAAATTTACGCAACAAAGTTTTTATACAAACATTGGAGACGAGTTAAGCGATTGTTTTTTAATTAGTTTGATTCGTATTGTGGTTCTGAAAAGAACCGTTTTTTTTTTTGCTTCGTTTTTTTTTTCTGCGGGTGGTGTTGTTGTCATCTCTCTTCTCTCTCTCGTCGATGACGGACGACGTCCTTGAAGTCGTAAAATGATAAAATTAACCGCCGAAACCGTAAAGGGTGCGACCTTGACGTTTCAAAGCGTAGACGACGTCCATGGCCGTTACGGTCTTACGTTTGGCGTGTTCGGTGTAGGTGACGGCGTCACGGATGACGTTCTCGAGGAAGACTTTCAACACACCTCTGGTTTCTTCGTAGATGAGACCGGAAATACGTTTGACCCCACCGCGACGAGCCAATCTTCTGATGGCCGGCTTCGTGATGCCTTGGATGTTATCGCGCAGAACTTTGCGATGACGTTTGGCGCCACCTTTTCCCAAACCTTTACCGCCTTTGCCGCGACCGGTCATCTTGATAAAATCACAAAGTTTTTCGAACGAAACGACGTAGATTCGAACAAGTTCGTGAAGGAACTACCGTCGTAAAACCGATTCGAAAGGACTATTTATAAGCTTTCGCAGCTCCACCTCGTGTTAAAAACGAATCGACCAATCGCGTCGCGGTTAACTCGCATAAGTTGATAAAACGGCCGCCAGCTGGGGCAAATTTTCAGTTGACTTTCGAACGTTAGAACGTTAGGTGTTCGTCTCCTCTCGAATCCACGTCTTCATTTAATTAATTTTCCGTTACGAAATGGCGAGAACCAAACAGACCGCTCGTAAATCCACCGGTGGCAAGGCTCCTAGAAAACAACTCGCGACCAAAGCCGCCAGGAAAAGCGCTCCCGCCAAAACCGCATCGTTACAGGCCCGGTACGGTGGCTCTCCGTGAGATCCGTCGTTATCAAAAGAGCACCGAGCTTTTGATCCGCAAGTTGCCCTTCCAACGTCTCGTCAGAGAAATCGCCCAAGATTTCAAGACCGACCTCCGCTTCCAGAGTTCGGCCGTGATGGCCCTTCAGGAAGCCAGCGAGGCGTACCTCGTCGGTCTCTTCGAAGACACCAACTTGTGCGCCATCCACGCCAAACGTGTTACCATCATGCCGAAAGACATCCAACTGGCCAGACGTATCCGAGGCGAAAGGGCGTAAATTAACATTAACGACGAACGACGAAAAAATTTATTCTTTCGAAGTCGGCGAAACGGAAAAAAAAAAAAAAAAAAATCGGTTCTTTTCAGAACCACAAATTCCGTTCGAACGAATTTGAAAATTACGTATGCAATTCTCCCAGATGTTCGTCTAAACGAACTATGGAAAGAATGAATGAAATAACCAAGCGGTTCCTTTTTGTCGGAAATTGGGGATTAAACGGGTAATCCGACCACCCTTACTTAACGACGTCCATCCCCGCAACGCCGAAAGGATAAGATTAGAGGGATTTAATTTTTATTACCGACCGAAATATTCAGGTCGGGACCGACCGACTCGGGTTCGCAGAAATTCAGGTCTCAACGATTATTCGGGTTCGAAAAGTAGTTTATAAGAGGATTTATTTACTTATTCGGGTTCCGCTACGTGACTATTTCGCCGTTTCGTTCATTCTTTTATCGGTTTACGACGTAGGGATTTCGGGTTCCACGGTTGTTTACGATGAAATCAACACTTGCTTATTTTCGGGTTCCGCGAAATTCAGGTCTTACGATCCATTCGGGTTCGAAAAGTAGTTAGTTTATAGAAGGTTTTATTTACGTTCCTTTATCGGTTTACGACGTAGGGAATTCGGGTTCGACGGTTGATTACGATGAAACTAATACTTGCTTATTTTGTTTACGTTACGATCTCGGGCGCTTAAAAAGTACGAGATTTATGATCGTTCCAGTTTGACCTGCTAACGTGACGGTCGTTTAAGAGAGAGAGAGAGAGAGAGAGAGAGAGAGAGAGAGAGAGAGAATCGAGTACCTAGAAAAAAGGGTCGTGTTATTTCCATGTTTTTGTTTTGTTTAGTCTCGTCGATGGATTTATTTATGATGTCATGATATTTTTACGACCGGGAGACGTGTCGGACGAAAGCGAATTTTTCATTCGTATTTCGAGTGATTTTGTGGCCCTGAAAAGGGCCATTTATTTGTATCGATCGTGCCCCCACGTCGATATATACGATCGGAGCACGTTTCCGAAACGACGTCGTCGAAATCGTAGGTAGGAGGCGTCATCATCATCATCATCATCGTCGTATTCTCCACAATCACATTTCACTTCTTTCTCTTGGGAGAAGCGGTTTTCTTCGCTTTGGCGGCGACGGCCTTGGCGGTTTTCGGTTTCGGGACTTTGGGTTTTTTCGTCGGACCGGCTTTGTTGGATTTTTTCGCTTTGGAAGGCGTCTTCGCTTTGGCGGGCGACCTCGAGGCGACGGCGGCCGCTGCCGCGCCGCCGGCCTTCTTTTCGGCGGCGGCGGCCGCGGTTTTTCTGCCTTTCGATACGGCGACGCTCTTCTTTTCGGCGGCCGTTTTCTTGGCTTTCGCCGAGGCGGCGGCGGCGGTCTTCTTTGCGGCTTTAGGTGTCGCTCCTCCTTTTTCGGCGGCCGTCGCGGATGCCGAAGCGGCCGAACGTTTCGCGACTCCCGTCTTCTTGGACTTGGAGGTGGCGGAGGCGGCGGCGGCGGCTACGCCCGAAGATCTCTTCTTGGTGGCGGAGGCGGCGACCTTCGCGCCGCCGGTGACGGCCGAAGCGAGCTTGAACGATCCGGAAGCGCCTTTTCCTTTCGTCTGAACCAGAGAACCGGAAGCGACTGCACCCTTGAGGTACTTCTTGATGAAAGGAGCGAACTTTTCCGCGTCGACTTTGTAGTTGGCGGCGACGTATTTCTTGATCGCCTGCAAAGACGAACCGCCGCGTTCTTTGAGTCCCTTGATGGCGTTGGTGACCATCTCCGAAGTGGGGGGATGAGAAGGTTTGCTTCTGGGATTCTTCGGTTTCTTCTCTTTCTTCGAGTGACCTTGAGCGGCAGCCGATCCGGAACCGGTAGCGGTCGATGCGGGTTGATTTTCTACGTCGGCCATGTTTTGTTGTTGTTGTTGTTGTTTTTCGAGGATAGATTTGGTAGGTACGTCGTCGTCGTCTTCTTCGCGAAAGATACGAACTAAAGAACTGTATATGACGAATTCGCTCCCGCGTTAAAGTTTAGAAGCGTTCGGAACGCCGAGAACCGCGGACTAAACAAAATCCGCGTCTATCAGAACGAAAATTGTCGGGGCCTCGAATTCTCCTTTCGCGTGATGGCATCGTTCTCTTCGCGCGAAGATCGCCGCCTCCGGGTGCGGGGACGGTCGCGATTCGGTCGCCGACGTCCTCCTGGATAACGTGAAGTTTTTCTCGGCGATCAGTCGACTCTCGAAACCGAACGATGATCGGTAGAAGGTGGAGTCGAACAGAGAGGTTCGGAAATTCGGAGATGACATCCAAGTTCGACGTCTACGTTCTGCGCTTTCCACGAAGAAGAGGAGAGTCGTCCTTTTCACGAGGCAAACTTCGAACCATCCTCTCGGAGTATCGCGAACGGACCGCTCGAAAAGACGACCGCCGACGGTCGAAAAATCACTCGCAAAGAGACGCAGCACCTCTCCGATCGACCGCGGGATTCGACGCGGGTTCGAAGAAAAAAATCTCCAGGAGGTCGAAAACGCCCTCGAAAAGGGACGCGTTTTTTCGAGAGCTTCGAGGAGGCTCGCGTTCGTCTTTCGAGATCGTCTTCGACGTCGTCGGGAACGAGAAAGTGAAAAAAAAAAATGTTCGAATTTCGAGAGGACGAGAAGAGAGATATTTTCGCGCGAATCGGACTTTTTCGAAACGTTTTTTCACCACGAAACGATTCGTTTTTGATTTTCGAAGATGTCGAACGAGTAAACGAAACGTCGGTAGACCGACTCACGAAAAAATACGACTCGTTTCGTTAAAACGATGACGATGAAAAATTTTAAAATTTAGAACGGTCGAACGGTCGACGATCCTATCACAAGAAAAACAAACACGACACTGAACTCGACACTTTTAAATGTTTATTTCGTTCGGTTCGCATCGATTCGAATTACAAAAAAAAAAAACGAAAACAATGACGTAATCAAGATTCGAATTCGACGAAGCAACGAAGCAACAAAAATATTTCCGATAACTCACGTACCACCGTCTGAGAAACAACTTTTGAACTTTTGTTTTTATTACAGGAAAGAAAAACCAAACCTCTCTTCTTATCATCATCCGATGACAGAAGAAGGACGGAGCAGGTAGAAAATCGTTTCCGGAGCGGGACGGTCCGACCTTCGGACCGGATCATCCCGTATTTCGATAAGAAAGGGAAGGTGGTCAGGTCAAGTGGTGGGTACGAAGAAAAGGTTGGGTTTTCCCCCCGTTCGAACGCATTTTTAAAAACGTGGTAAGTGCATTTCTTTCTGTTCTGCCTCGGACGCGTAACCGAATTTATAATAAACAAATTATGAGGGGACGAAGTGCACGTCGACGACCGACCGAACAGATGACGTTCATCGGATGTCATCGCTCGCTCGCGTCGTTTTCGACGGGACCGAGTGATGGTATCCGGGGATTTTCCCACGATCATTACGTCATCATTTAGGCTCGGGCGCGTACTAGATTAATCGACTTTATTACTCAGGCAACGGCCATACCACGTTGTAAAATACCGGTTCTCGTCCGATCACCGAAGTCAAGCAACGTCGGGCGCGGTCAGTACTTGGATGGGTGACCGCTTGGGAACACCGCGTGCCGTTGTCTCTCTTTTTTTTTTTTAATTTATTTTATTAAATTTTTTTTATTTTTTTTTATTTTTTTTTTATTTATTTTTTTTTTCCATTTTTTTTCGTTCGTTTATGTGTTGTACGAATGATCGAACGATTATCGGACGGCTAGCTTTCGATTTTGATTCGTTTATGTATTTGAGAGGGTAAATTTAAATTTAGCGCTTCGCGTTTATGCAACCGAACGTGCACTCGATCGTATCGCGTGTTGCCGCATTATCGGATTCGATGCGATGGAAAGAACTGGTGTTGGTTGGTTGCATTCATGGCCCACCGCACTTTACCGTTTTATTTTTTGTAAATCTTTACCGTATTTTTTTTTAATTTACGCGATACGCGATATTCGTTATAGAGATTCATTTAGGATTTTCGAAGAAAATCGATCGACATACTTTACGTAAAACGACGCGAAAATAAAGCGACCAAAAAGATAACGGTCGTAAAAAAAAGTGGAAAGAGAGGATTTTAAAAAAATCTCTACGCCGAAACGACGATGACACTAAATTTAACATTTATAACTTTTTTTTGGTTCGTTTTGATCGTCGGTTCTCGATTAAGTTTACGATTCGAATAAAATTTCCCGTTCGCATAGTATCGAATTATCAAAACGAAAACAATGACGTAACCGAGATCCGACGAAAGAAACAAAAATAATGGTATTTCGTATAAGTCACGTACCGTCTGTGTTTATGTTTCGTCCGTCGTCGGTTGATATGATTTTATTTCACCACATCACATCACGTCACGTCACGAAGGAATTTCAAAGAATGAATGAATGAATGAATGAACTAACGAAACGAAAAAGAAGGAAGTAATCCCGTTGCCAAAACTCTTTTCTTATCATCGGCCGAAGGGAGAGAGTAGGTAGAAATTCGTTTTCGGTTCGAACACTTCGGATAAGGAATCGAAGGTCAAGTGGTAGTAATAAAAGTAGGTACGTACGAAGAAAATCTTGGGATGGTGGGATCGGTCGAAATCTTATTTTTAGAGAAATGCGACGTTTTTAATTATTCGTTCGAATAACGTTTGGGGTTCTGAAAAGAACCGACAGATTTCTTTTTCTTTTTCTTTTTTTCGGTCTAGTAGAAGTTCTTGCCGGATCGTAGGAGGAAAAAATTATATACTAGGAGTGGGAAAAAAAAAGTAGGAAAAAAAAAGTAGGAAAAAAAAAGTAGGAAAAAAAAAGTAGGAAAAAAAAAGTAGGAAAAAAAAAGTAGGAAAAAAAAAGTAGGAAAAAAAAAGTAGGAAAAAAAAAGTAGGAAAAAAAAAGTAGGAAAAAAAAAGTAGGAAAAAAAAAGTAGGAAAAAAAAAGTAGGAAAAAAAAAGTAGGAAAAAAAAAGTAGGAAAAAAAAAGTAGGAAAAAAAAAGTAGGAAAAAAAAAGTAGGAAAAAAAAAGTAGGAAAAAAAAAGTAGGAAAAAAAAAGTAGGAAAAAAAAAGTAGGAAAAAAAAAGTAGGAAAAAAAAAGTAGGAAAAAAAAAGTAGGAAAAAAAAAGTAGGAAAAAAAAAGTAGGAAAAAAAAAGTAGGAAAAAAAAAGTAGGAAAAAAAAAGTAGGAAAAAAAAAGTAGGAAAAAAAAAGTAGGAAAAAAAAAGTAGGAAAAAAAAAGTAGGAAAAAAAAAGTAGGAAAAAAAAAGTAGGAAAAAAAAAGTAGGAAAAAAAAAGTAGGAAAAAAAAAGTAGGAAAAAAAAAGTAGGAAAAAAAAAGTAGGAAAAAAAAAGTAGGAAAAAAAAAGTAGGAAAAAAAAAGTAGGAAAAAAAAAGTAGGAAAAAAAAAGTAGGAAAAAAAAAGTAGGAAAAAAAAAGTAGGAAAAAAAAAGTAGGAAAAAAAAAGTAGGAAAAAAAAAGTAGGAAAAAAAAAGTAGGAAAAAAAAAGTAGGAAAAAAAAAGTAGGAAAAAAAAAGTAGGAAAAAAAAAGTAGGAAAAAAAAGTAGGAAAAAAAAAGTAGGAAAAAAAAAGTAGGAAAAAAAAAGTAGGAAAAAAAAAGTAGGAAAAAAAAAGTAGGAAAAAAAAAGTAGGAAAAAAAAAGTAGGAAAAAAAAAGTAGGAAAAAAAAAGTAGGAAAAAAAAAGTAGGAAAAAAAAAGTAGGAAAAAAAAAGTAGGAAAAAAAAAGTACGAATTTTTAATTTTACACAATACGGACTTTATAATTTTACGTAACAATCCCGCGAACTCTTTTGTTTAACTGTTGTTTAATTACTGTTGGACTATTGTTGGACTCCTTCCCGATGGTCGTCTAATATAGGTGTAAGAATTTGCAACGTTTGTGGAAAGTTCAGCCACGTGCTGTTTACCGGATGGAAAAGAGCGTTTTCTTCCATGTCCGAAAATGGGTCATCAGATTCCATTTGCGGGATTCTTCACGGGATATCATAACATACGATACAAAACGAAAGAAACAAAAATATTTCATACAAGTCAAGTACCGTCCGTGTTTATATTTCGCTTGTCGCCGGTCGATTTGATTTTATTTCACATCAAATCGAAGGAAATTTCAAAGAATGAACGAAACGAAAAAGAAGTAAGCAATCTCGTTGCCAAAACTCTCTTCTTATCATCATGCGATGAGAGAAAAGGGATCGAGTAGGTAAAAATTCGTTTCCGGTCCGATCGTCCCGAACACGTCCGATAAGAAATAAATCGTCAAGTAGGTACGTACGAAGAAAATGTTGGGATGGTGGGGTCGGTCGGTCGTGCTTTTTTCATTTGTTTTTGTCTCAGTACGGTGATATCAGTGACGGTGTTCGAACGCATTTAAAAACGTAAGTACCTTTCGTTCTGTTTGCTTTTGAATGTTGTTTAAACTTTAATTTCGTTTTAAATAACGAAGGGACGGCACCAACAAGTTTTTATTTGCACGCACCGTTCGTTTTTTAAAATGAATTAAAAGACGTCCGTCGGAGGAGTAACCGAATTAATGATAAATAATGGCGAACGATCGAGTTCGAGTTCGAATCGGAATCGGAATCGGAATCGAAATTTGAATTTGAATTGGAATTGGAATTGAAATTCGAATTGGAATTTGAATTGGAATCGAAATTCGAATTGGAATTTGATTTCGAATTCGAATTCGAATTAAGTTAGGTCCCAAATGTGTGCACATCGATGACCGAATAAGTGACGAACGCGCTGATCGGTACGTTCACCGGTAGCGCCCTATTTTTTCGAAATTTTTCCACGTACATACGTCATCATTTTAACTCGCGCTCGTGCTCCTACTCGCTTAATCGACATTATTTCTTAGACAACGATCATACCACGTTGCAAAGCAAAATACCCCTTGTGTGATCTCGTCCGATCACACAAGACCGAAGTTTTTGCGTTTTTGCCTTAACGACAAGTAAATTAATACTACTATGTTAAATAAATAAGTTTAATTTGTAAAAGCCCTTAAGGCGAATTTTGCAAACCAACAAACAAAACATTCGTCCGATCATCACCGAAGTCGAAGTCAAGCCGTCGTCAATACTCGGATTATTTTCTTTTTCGTTTACGTGTTGTACGAATGAACGAACGAACCTTTCCGATTTCGATTTGTAAACTACGCAAGCGGGTAAGTTTAAATATGGCGCTTCGTGCTTATGCAACCAAACGTGCATTCGATCGTTCTGCGTGTGGCCGGACGATTCGATGGGATGGGATGGAACGGACGTTGCATTCATTGTACATATTTATCGATCGGATCGTTCGATACGATGTTTAAGTCTGTTGTTCTCGATTAACACCATTGCGTTCCTTCCATTCCTTTCGTTGAGTTTACACTATTAGTTAATTGATTATACGAATTAAACTTAAAAACTTACTTATTTATGTACATCTTTTGAGCGATATGCGAAATTTTTTAATACGTTCGAATTGAATTTGTGGTTCTGAAAAGAACCGATTTTTTTTTCGTTTTGGAGATTTTCTTGTCAGATCGTCATCTTACGTGTTGTTGTTGATTGATTGATTGATTGATTGATGAAGAAATGAAGAGTTTAAGACGACGGACGACATCAGACAGTTCTTTTATGAAATTTATTTCGAACTAGTGTATTTGGTGACGGCCTTCGTTCCTTCGGAGACGGCGTGCTTGGCCAATTCACCGGGCAAAAGAAGACGAACGGCGGTCTGGATCTCCCTGCTGGTGATCGTCGAACGTTTGTTGTAATGAGCCAGACGAGAAGCTTCGGCGGCGATACGTTCGAAAATGTCGTTCACGAAACTGTTCATGATGGACATGGCCTTGCTGGAGATGCCGGTGTCAGGATGGACTTGCTTCAAGACCTTGTAGATGTAGATGGCGTAACTCTCCTTCCTCCTGCGCTTCTTCTTTTTGTCGCTCTTCGAGATGTTCTTTTGGGCTTTACCGGCCTTCTTGGCGGCCTTACCGCTGGTCTTGGGTGGCATTTTTCAAAAACGATACAAACGATACACAGATAGATGGATGGATGGATGGATAGATAGATTACACGACGTACACGGTGCGACGAGGATACTCTATGTGAACTGTTATACTTAGTCAGCTTCGTTTTATAACGAACGATCGACGAACGTAGGCCCCGCCTAAGTTCGTAGCTCCACCACTGACTTCGTAGAACGGCTCTTTACCGACTGTATAAGTTCCAAGCAAAGCGTTCCGACTTTTTCACTTTGAATTGTACGTCCGTCCGTGCGCATCGTGTACGTGTAACCTACGAATTTTAGTTCCATAAATCGAAAAAGAAAAACAAAATGTCCGGAAGAGGAAAAGGCGGTAAAGTCAAGGGAAAGGCGAAGTCCCGTTCCAGCCGTGCCGGTCTTCAATTTCCGGTGGGCAGAATTCATCGTCTTCTTCGTAAAGGAAACTACGCGGAGAGAGTGGGTGCCGGCGCACCGGTTTATTTGGCCGCCGTCATGGAATATCTGGCC
Source organism: Cynaeus angustus (assembly GCA_030157275.1). Classification (NCBI taxonomy): domain Eukaryota; kingdom Metazoa; phylum Arthropoda; class Insecta; order Coleoptera; family Tenebrionidae; genus Cynaeus; species Cynaeus angustus. The sequence continues at coordinate 1,715,912 of CM058059.1, forward strand.
GCCGAAGTTCTAGAGTTGGCAGGAAACGCCGCCAGAGACAACAAGAAAACACGTATCATCCCGAGACATCTTCAATTGGCGATCAGGAACGACGAGGAATTGAACAAACTCCTTTCCGGCGTGACCATAGCTCAAGGCGGTGTTTTACCCAACATCCAGGCCGTCTTGTTGCCCAAGAAGACCGAAAAGAAGCCATAAATCATCAAATTCGTCGTCCCCGTCGATAACAAGTGATTCGAAACAACAACGAAATAAAAAAAAAACAACAACATCAATCAATCAATCAATCAACAACAACACATCGGCCCTTCTCAGGGCCATCAATTCAATTCGAACGAATTAAGTTTTTTTTTTCGCATGTACTGATGAGATTACAAACTAACGGAACAGATTAGCATAACCATCTGGCCGAGGTAGGATTAAACCATTCGTTCGGGTGTTCGTTTATTTGTTTATTATCCGTATGAATTCGTAGAAGCGATAAGATAATCGTTTCGGGTCGGTCGGACGGACGTGCCGTCGACCGTCCGTAGTAGGTATGTTTGTTTACAGTTTGATTCGCTACGGATTGTTTTTTGTTTTCGTAGGCCAGCACGTTTTTTGTACGGTTCAAGTGTGTCTAGACGACGATCGAGTTTCGTTCTTATCGAGGAGCTGACGACAGATTTAGAACTTACTTTATTACCGTTATTCGATCCTCCTCTTAAATTTACGCAACAAAGTTTTTATACAAACATTGGAGACGAGTTAAGCGATTGTTTTTTAATTAGTTTGATTCGTATTGTGGTTCTGAAAAGAACCGTTTTTTTTTTTGCTTCGTTTTTTTTTTCTGCGGGTGGTGTTGTTGTCATCTCTCTTCTCTCTCTCGTCGATGACGGACGACGTCCTTGAAGTCGTAAAATGATAAAATTAACCGCCGAAACCGTAAAGGGTGCGACCTTGACGTTTCAAAGCGTAGACGACGTCCATGGCCGTTACGGTCTTACGTTTGGCGTGTTCGGTGTAGGTGACGGCGTCACGGATGACGTTCTCGAGGAAGACTTTCAACACACCTCTGGTTTCTTCGTAGATGAGACCGGAAATACGTTTGACCCCACCGCGACGAGCCAATCTTCTGATGGCCGGCTTCGTGATGCCTTGGATGTTATCGCGCAGAACTTTGCGATGACGTTTGGCGCCACCTTTTCCCAAACCTTTACCGCCTTTGCCGCGACCGGTCATCTTGATAAAATCACAAAGTTTTTCGAACGAAACGACGTAGATTCGAACAAGTTCGTGAAGGAACTACCGTCGTAAAACCGATTCGAAAGGACTATTTATAAGCTTTCGCAGCTCCACCTCGTGTTAAAAACGAATCGACCAATCGCGTCGCGGTTAACTCGCATAAGTTGATAAAACGGCCGCCAGCTGGGGCAAATTTTCAGTTGACTTTCGAACGTTAGAACGTTAGGTGTTCGTCTCCTCTCGAATCCACGTCTTCATTTAATTAATTTTCCGTTACGAAATGGCGAGAACCAAACAGACCGCTCGTAAATCCACCGGTGGCAAGGCTCCTAGAAAACAACTCGCGACCAAAGCCGCCAGGAAAAGCGCTCCCGCCACCGGAGGCGTCAAGAAACCGCATCGTTACAGGCCCGGTACGGTGGCTCTCCGTGAGATCCGTCGTTATCAAAAGAGCACCGAGCTTTTGATCCGCAAGTTGCCCTTCCAACGTCTCGTCAGAGAAATCGCCCAAGATTTCAAGACCGACCTCCGCTTCCAGAGTTCGGCCGTGATGGCCCTTCAGGAAGCCAGCGAGGCGTACCTCGTCGGTCTCTTCGAAGACACCAACTTGTGCGCCATCCACGCCAAACGTGTTACCATCATGCCGAAAGACATCCAACTGGCCAGACGTATCCGAGGCGAAAGGGCGTAAATTAACATTAACGACGAACGACGAAAAAATTTATTCTTTCGAAGTCGGCGAAACGGAAAAAAAAAAAAAAAAAAATCGGTTCTTTTCAGAACCACAAATTCCGTTCGAACGAATTTGAAAATTACGTATGCAATTCTCCCAGATGTTCGTCTAAACGAACTATGGAAAGAATGAATGAAATAACCAAGCGGTTCCTTTTTGTCGGAAATTGGGGATTAAACGGGTAATCCGACCACCCTTACTTAACGACGTCCATCCCCGCAACGCCGAAAGGATAAGATTAGAGGGATTTAATTTTTATTACCGACCGAAATATTCAGGTCGGGACCGACCGACTCGGGTTCGCAGAAATTCAGGTCTCAACGATTATTCGGGTTCGAAAAGTAGTTTATAAGAGGATTTATTTACTTATTCGGGTTCCGCTACGTGACTATTTCGCCGTTTCGTTCATTCTTTTATCGGTTTACGACGTAGGGATTTCGGGTTCCACGGTTGTTTACGATGAAATCAACACTTGCTTATTTTCGGGTTCCGCGAAATTCAGGTCTTACGATCCATTCGGGTTCGAAAAGTAGTTAGTTTATAGAAGGTTTTATTTACGTTCCTTTATCGGTTTACGACGTAGGGAATTCGGGTTCGACGGTTGATTACGATGAAACTAATACTTGCTTATTTTGTTTACGTTACGATCTCGGGCGCTTAAAAAGTACGAGATTTATGATCGTTCCAGTTTGACCTGCTAACGTGACGGTCGTTTAAGAGAGAGAGAGAGAGAGAGAGAGAGAGAGAGAGAGAGAGAGAATCGAGTACCTAGAAAAAAGGGTCGTGTTATTTCCATGTTTTTGTTTTGTTTAGTCTCGTCGATGGATTTATTTATGATGTCATGATATTTTTACGACCGGGAGACGTGTCGGACGAAAGCGAATTTTTCATTCGTATTTCGAGTGATTTTGTGGCCCTGAAAAGGGCCATTTATTTGTATCGATCGTGCCCCCACGTCGATATATACGATCGGAGCACGTTTCCGAAACGACGTCGTCGAAATCGTAGGTAGGAGGCGTCATCATCATCATCATCATCGTCGTATTCTCCACAATCACATTTCACTTCTTTCTCTTGGGAGAAGCGGTTTTCTTCGCTTTGGCGGCGACGGCCTTGGCGGTTTTCGGTTTCGGGACTTTGGGTTTTTTCGTCGGACCGGCTTTGTTGGATTTTTTCGCTTTGGAAGGCGTCTTCGCTTTGGCGGGCGACCTCGAGGCGACGGCGGCCGCTGCCGCGCCGCCGGCCTTCTTTTCGGCGGCGGCGGCCGCGGTTTTTCTGCCTTTCGATACGGCGACGCTCTTCTTTTCGGCGGCCGTTTTCTTGGCTTTCGCCGAGGCGGCGGCGGCGGTCTTCTTTGCGGCTTTAGGTGTCGCTCCTCCTTTTTCGGCGGCCGTCGCGGATGCCGAAGCGGCCGAACGTTTCGCGACTCCCGTCTTCTTGGACTTGGAGGTGGCGGAGGCGGCGGCGGCGGCTACGCCCGAAGATCTCTTCTTGGTGGCGGAGGCGGCGACCTTCGCGCCGCCGGTGACGGCCGAAGCGAGCTTGAACGATCCGGAAGCGCCTTTTCCTTTCGTCTGAACCAGAGAACCGGAAGCGACTGCACCCTTGAGGTACTTCTTGATGAAAGGAGCGAACTTTTCCGCGTCGACTTTGTAGTTGGCGGCGACGTATTTCTTGATCGCCTGCAAAGACGAACCGCCGCGTTCTTTGAGTCCCTTGATGGCGTTGGTGACCATCTCCGAAGTGGGGGGATGAGAAGGTTTGCTTCTGGGATTCTTCGGTTTCTTCTCTTTCTTCGAGTGACCTTGAGCGGCAGCCGATCCGGAACCGGTAGCGGTCGATGCGGGTTGATTTTCTACGTCGGCCATGTTTTGTTGTTGTTGTTGTTGTTTTTCGAGGATAGATTTGGTAGGTACGTCGTCGTCGTCTTCTTCGCGAAAGATACGAACTAAAGAACTGTATATGACGAATTCGCTCCCGCGTTAAAGTTTAGAAGCGTTCGGAACGCCGAGAACCGCGGACTAAACAAAATCCGCGTCTATCAGAACGAAAATTGTCGGGGCCTCGAATTCTCCTTTCGCGTGATGGCATCGTTCTCTTCGCGCGAAGATCGCCGCCTCCGGGTGCGGGGACGGTCGCGATTCGGTCGCCGACGTCCTCCTGGATAACGTGAAGTTTTTCTCGGCGATCAGTCGACTCTCGAAACCGAACGATGATCGGTAGAAGGTGGAGTCGAACAGAGAGGTTCGGAAATTCGGAGATGACATCCAAGTTCGACGTCTACGTTCTGCGCTTTCCACGAAGAAGAGGAGAGTCGTCCTTTTCACGAGGCAAACTTCGAACCATCCTCTCGGAGTATCGCGAACGGACCGCTCGAAAAGACGACCGCCGACGGTCGAAAAATCACTCGCAAAGAGACGCAGCACCTCTCCGATCGACCGCGGGATTCGACGCGGGTTCGAAGAAAAAAATCTCCAGGAGGTCGAAAACGCCCTCGAAAAGGGACGCGTTTTTTCGAGAGCTTCGAGGAGGCTCGCGTTCGTCTTTCGAGATCGTCTTCGACGTCGTCGGGAACGAGAAAGTGAAAAAAAAAAATGTTCGAATTTCGAGAGGACGAGAAGAGAGATATTTTCGCGCGAATCGGACTTTTTCGAAACGTTTTTTCACCACGAAACGATTCGTTTTTGATTTTCGAAGATGTCGAACGAGTAAACGAAACGTCGGTAGACCGACTCACGAAAAAATACGACTCGTTTCGTTAAAACGATGACGATGAAAAATTTTAAAATTTAGAACGGTCGAACGGTCGACGATCCTATCACAAGAAAAACAAACACGACACCTGAACTCGACACTTTTAAATGTTTATTTCGTTCGGTTCGCATCGATTCGAATTACAAAAAAAAAAACGAAAACAATGACGTAATCAAGATTCGAATTCGACGAAGCAACGAAGCAACAAAATCACGTACCACCGTCTGAGAAACAACTTTTGAACTTTTGTTTTTATTACAGGAAAGAAAAACCAAACCTCTCTTCTTATCATCATCCGATGACAGAAGAAGGACGGAGCAGGTAGAAAATCGTTTCCGGAGCGGGACGGTCCGACCTTCGGACCGGATCATCCCGTATTTCGATAAGAAAGGGAAGGTGGTCAGGTCAAGTGGTGGGTACGAAGAAAAGGTTGGGTTTTCCCCGTTCGAACGCATTTTTAAAAACGTGGTAAGTGCATTTCTTTCTGTTCTGCCTCGGACGCGTAACCGAATTTATAATAAACAAATTATGAGGGGACGAAGTGCACGTCGACGACCGACCGAACAGATGACGTTCATCGGATGTCATCGCTCGCTCGCGTCGTTTTCGACGGGACCGAGTGATGGTATCCGGGGATTTTCCCACGATCATTACGTCATCATTTAGGCTCGGGCGCGTACTAGATTAATCGACTTTATTACTCAGGCAACGGCCATACCACGTTGTAAAATACCGGTTCTCGTCCGATCACCGAAGTCAAGCAACGTCGGGCGCGGTCAGTACTTGGATGGGTGACCGCTTGGGAACACCGCGTGCCGTTGTCTCTCTTTTTTTTTTTTAATTTATTTTATTAAATTTTTTTTATTTTTTTTTATTTTTTTTTTATTTATTTTTTTTTTCCATTTTTTTTCGTTCGTTTATGTGTTGTACGAATGATCGAACGATTATCGGACGGCTAGCTTTCGATTTTGATTCGTTTATGTATTTGAGAGGGTAAATTTAAATTTAGCGCTTCGCGTTTATGCAACCGAACGTGCACTCGATCGTATCGCGTGTTGCCGCATTATCGGATTCGATGCGATGGAAAGAACTGGTGTTGGTTGGTTGCATTCATGGCCCACCGCACTTTACCGTTTTATTTTTTGTAAATCTTTACCGTATTTTTTTTTAATTTACGCGATACGCGATATTCGTTATAGAGATTCATTTAGGATTTTCGAAGAAAATCGATCGACATACTTTACGTAAAACGACGCGAAAATAAAGCGACCAAAAAGATAACGGTCGTAAAAAAAAGTGGAAAGAGAGGATTTTAAAAAAATCTCTACGCCGAAACGACGATGACACTAAATTTAACATTTATAACTTTTTTTTGGTTCGTTTTGATCGTCGGTTCTCGATTAAGTTTACGATTCGAATAAAATTTCCCGTTCGCATAGTATCGAATTATCAAAACGAAAACAATGACGTAACCGAGATCCGACGAAAGAAACAAAAATAATGGTATTTCGTATAAGTCACGTACCGTCTGTGTTTATGTTTCGTCCGTCGTCGGTTGATATGATTTTATTTCACCACATCACATCACGTCACGTCACGAAGGAATTTCAAAGAATGAATGAATGAATGAATGAACTAACGAAACGAAAAAGAAGGAAGTAATCCCGTTGCCAAAACTCTTTTCTTATCATCGGCCGAAGGGAGAGAGTAGGTAGAAATTCGTTTTCGGTTCGAACACTTCGGATAAGGAATCGAAGGTCAAGTGGTAGTAATAAAAGTAGGTACGTACGAAGAAAATCTTGGGATGGTGGGATCGGTCGAAATCTTATTTTTAGAGAAATGCGACGTTTTTAATTATTCGTTCGAATAACGTTTGGGGTTCTGAAAAGAACCGACAGATTTCTTTTTCTTTTTCTTTTTTTCGGTCTAGTAGAAGTTCTTGCCGGATCGTAGGAGGAAAAAATTATATACTAGGAGTGGGAAAAAAAAAGTAGGAAAAAAAAAGTAGGAAAAAAAAAGTAGGAAAAAAAAAGTAGGAAAAAAAAAGTAGGAAAAAAAAAGTAGGAAAAAAAAAGTAGGAAAAAAAAAGTAGGAAAAAAAAAGTAGGAAAAAAAAAGTAGGAAAAAAAAAGTAGGAAAAAAAAAGTAGGAAAAAAAAAGTAGGAAAAAAAAAGTAGGAAAAAAAAAGTAGGAAAAAAAAAGTAGGAAAAAAAAAGTAGGAAAAAAAAAGTAGGAAAAAAAAAGTAGGAAAAAAAAAGTAGGAAAAAAAAAGTAGGAAAAAAAAAGTAGGAAAAAAAAAGTAGGAAAAAAAAAGTAGGAAAAAAAAAGTAGGAAAAAAAAAGTAGGAAAAAAAAAGTAGGAAAAAAAAAGTAGGAAAAAAAAAGTAGGAAAAAAAAAGTAGGAAAAAAAAAGTAGGAAAAAAAAAGTAGGAAAAAAAAAGTAGGAAAAAAAAAGTAGGAAAAAAAAAGTAGGAAAAAAAAAGTAGGAAAAAAAAAGTAGGAAAAAAAAAGTAGGAAAAAAAAAGTAGGAAAAAAAAAGTAGGAAAAAAAAAGTAGGAAAAAAAAAGTACGAATTTTTAATTTTACACAATACGGACTTTGTAATTTAACGTAACAATCCCGCGAACTCTTTTGTTTAACTGTTGTTTAATTACTGTTGGACTATTCTTGGACTCCTTCCCGATGGTCGTCTAATATAGGTGTAAGAATTTGCAACGTTTGTGGAAAGTTCAGCCAAGTGCTGTTTACCGGATGGAAAAGAGCGTTTTCTTCCATGTCCGAAAATGGGTCATCAGATTCCATTTGCGGGATTCTTCACGGGATATCATAACATACGATACAAAACGAAAGAAACAAAAATATTTCATACAAGTCAAGTACCGTCCGTGTTTATATTTCGCTTGTCGCCGGTCGATTTGATTTTATTTCACATCAAATCGAAGGAAATTTCAAAGAATGAACGAAACGAAAAAGAAGTAAGCAATCTCGTTGCCAAAACTCTCTTCTTATCATCATGCGATGAGAGAAAAGGGATCGAGTAGGTAAAAATTCGTTTCCGGTCCGATCGTCCCGAACACGTCCGATAAGAAATAAATCGTCAAGTAGGTACGTACGAAGAAAATGTTGGGATGGTGGGGTCGGTCGGTCGTGCTTTTTTCATTTGTTTTTGTCTCAGTACGGTGATATCAGTGACGGTGTTCGAACGCATTTAAAAACGTAAGTACCTTTCGTTCTGTTTGCTTTTGAATGTTGTTTAAACTTTAATTTCGTTTTAAATAACGAAGGGACGGCACCAACAAGTTTTTATTTGCACGCACCGTTCGTTTTTTAAAATGAATTAAAAGACGTCCGTCGGACGAGTAACCGAATTAATGATAAATAATGGCGAACGATCGAGTTCGAGTTCGAATCGGAATCGAAATTTGAATTTGAATTTGAATTTGAATTGGAATTGGAATTGAAATTCGAATTGGAATTTGAATTGGAATCGAAATTCGAATTGGAATTTGATTTCGAATTCTAATTCGAATTTAAGTTAGGTCTCAAATTTGTGCACATCGATGACCGAATAAGTGACGAACGCGCTGATCGGTACCGCTCTTTTTTTTTGAAAATTTTTCCACGTACATACTTCATCATTTTAACCCGCGCTCGTGCTCCTACTCGATTAATCGACATTATTTCTTAGACAACGATCATACCACGTTGCAAAGCAAAATACCCCTTGTGTGATCTCGTCCGATCACACAAGACCAAAGTTTTTGCGTTTTTGCCTTAACGACAAGTAAATTAATACTACCATGTAAATAAATAAGTTTAATTTGTAAAAGCCCTTAAGGCGAATTTTGCAAACCAACAAACAAGACATTCGTCCGATCACCACCGAAGTCAAGCCGTCGTCAATACTCGGATTATTTTCTTCTTCGTTTACGTGTTGTACGAATGAACGAACGAACCTTTCCGATTTCGATTTGTAAACTACGCAAGCGGGTAAGTTTAAATATGGCGCTTCGTGCTTATGCAACCAAACGTGCATTCGATCGTTCTGCGTGTGGCCGGACGATTCGATGGGATGGGATGGAACGGACGTTGCATTCATTGTACATATTTATCGATCGGATCGTTCGATACGATGTTTAAGTCTGTTGTTCTCTATTAACACCATTGCGTTCCTTCCATTCCTTACGTTGAGTTTACACTATTAGTTAATTGATTATACCAATTAAACTTAAAAACTTACTTACTTATGTCCATCTTTTGAGCGATATGCGAAATTTTTTAATACGTTCGAATTGAATTTGTGGTTCTGAAAAGAACCGATTTTTTTTTTTCGTTTTGGAGATTTTCTTGTCAGATCGTCATCTTACGTGTTGTTGTTGATTGATTGATTGATTGATTGATTGATTGATGAAGAAATGAAGAGTTTAAGACGACGGACGACATCAGACAGTTCTTTTATGAAATTTATTTCGAACTGGTGTATTTGGTGACGGCCTTCGTTCCTTCGGAGACGGCGTGCTTGGCCAATTCACCGGGCAAAAGAAGACGAACGGCGGTCTGGATCTCCCTGCTGGTGATCGTCGAACGTTTGTTGTAATGAGCCAGACGAGAAGCTTCGGCGGCGATACGTTCGAAAATGTCGTTCACGAAACTGTTCATGATGGACATGGCCTTGCTGGAGATGCCGGTGTCAGGATGGACCTGCTTCAAGACCTTGTAGATGTAGATGGCGTAACTCTCCTTCCTCCTGCGCTTCTTCTTTTTGTCGCTCTTCGAGATGTTCTTTTGGGCTTTACCGGCCTTCTTGGCGGCCTTACCGCTGGTCTTGGGTGGCATTTTGAAAAATCAAAATCAAAGACGATACAAACGATACACAGATAGACGGATGGATAGATAGACCACACGACGTACACGGTGCGACGAGGATACTCTATGTGAACTGTTATACTTAGTCAGCTTCGTTTTATAACGAACGATCGACGAACGTAGGCCCCGCCTAAGTTCGTAGCTCCACCACTGACTTCGTAGAACGGCTCTTTACCGACTGTATAAGTTCCAAGCAAAGCGTTCCGACTTTTTCACTTTGAATTGTACGTCCGTCCGTGCGCATCGTGTACGTGTAATCTACGAATTTTAGTTCCATAAATCGAAAAAGAAAAACAAAATGTCTGGAAGAGGAAAAGGCGGTAAAGTCAAGGGAAAGGCGAAGTCCCGTTCCAGCCGTGCCGGTCTTCAATTCCCGGTGGGCAGAATCCATCGTCTTCTTCGTAAAGGAAACTACGCGGAGAGAGTGGGTGCCGGCGCACCGGTTTATTTGGCCGCCGTCATGGAATATCTGGCCGCCGAAGTTCTAGAGTTGGCAGGAAACGCCGCCAGAGACAACAAGAAAACACGTATCATCCCGAGACATCTTCAATTGGCGATCAGGAACGACGAGGAATTGAACAAACTCCTTTCCGGCGTGACCATAGCTCAAGGCGGTGTTTTACCCAACATCCAGGCCGTCTTGTTGCCCAAGAAGACCGAAAAGAAGCCATAAATCATCAAATTCGTCGTCCCCGTCGATAACAAGTGATTCGAAACAACAACGAAATAAAAAAAAAAACATCAATCAATCAATCAATCAACAACAACACATCGGCCCTTCTCAGGGCCATCAATTCAATTCGAACGAATTAAGTTTTTTTTTTCGCATGTACTGATGAGATTACAAACTAACGGAACAAATTAGCATAACCATCTGGCCGAGGTAGGATTAAACCATTCGTTCGGGTGTTCGTTTATTTGTTTATTATCTGTATGAATTCGTAGAAGCGATAAGATAATCGTTTCGGGTCGGTCGGACGGACGTGCCGTCGACCGTCCGACCGATCGTAGTAGGTATGTTTGTTTACAGTTCGATTCGCTACGGATTGTTTTTTGTTTTCGTAGGCCAGCACGTTTTTTGTACGGTTCAAGTGTGTCTAGACGACGATCGAGTTTCGTTCTTATCGAGGAGCTGACGACAGATTTAGAACTTACTTTATTACCGTTATTCGATCCCCCTCTTAAATTTACGCAACAAAGTTTTTATACAAACATTGGAGACGAGTTAAGCGATTGTTTTTTAATTAGTTTGATTCGTATTGTGGTTCTGAAAAGAACCGTTTTTTTTTTTGCTTCGTGTTTTTTTTCTGCGGGTGGTGTTGTTGTCGTCTCTCTTCTCTCTCTCGTCGATGACGGACGACGTCCTTGAAGTCGTAAAATGATAAAATTAACCGCCGAAACCGTAAAGGGTGCGACCTTGACGTTTCAAAGCGTAGACGACGTCCATGGCCGTTACGGTCTTACGTTTGGCGTGTTCGGTGTAGGTGACGGCGTCACGGATGACGTTCTCGAGGAAGACTTTCAACACACCTCTGGTTTCTTCGTAGATGAGACCGGAAATACGTTTGACCCCACCGCGACGAGCCAATCTTCTGATGGCCGGCTTCGTGATGCCTTGGATGTTATCGCGCAGAACTTTGCGATGACGTTTGGCGCCACCTTTTCCCAAACCTTTACCGCCTTTGCCGCGACCGGTCATCTTGATAAAATCACAAAGTTTTTCGAACGAAACGACGTAGATTCGAACAAGTTCGTGAAGGAACTACCGTCGTTGAAATTTTTGAAAGGACTATTTATAAGCTTTCGCAGCTCCACCTCGTGTTAAAAACGAATCGACCAATCGCGTCGCGGTTAACTCGCATAAGTTGATAAAACGGCCGCCAGCTGGGGCAAATTTTCAGTTGACTTTCGAACGTTAGAACGTTAAGGTGTTCGTCTCCTCTCGAATCCACGTCTTGATTAATCTTTTCCGTTACGAAATGGCGAGAACCAAACAGACCGCTCGTAAATCCACCGGTGGCAAGGCTCCTAGAAAACAACTCGCGACCAAAGCCGCCAGGAAAAGCGCTCCCGCCACCGGAGGCGTCAAGAAACCGCATCGTTACAGGCCCGGTACGGTGGCTCTCCGTGAGATCCGTCGTTATCAAAAGAGCACCGAGCTTTTGATCCGCAAGTTGCCCTTCCAACGTCTCGTCAGAGAAATCGCCCAAGATTTCAAGACCGACCTCCGCTTCCAGAGTTCGGCCGTGATGGCCCTTCAGGAAGCCAGCGAGGCGTACCTCGTCGGTCTCTTCGAAGACACCAACTTGTGCGCCATCCACGCCAAACGTGTTACCATCATGCCGAAAGACATCCAACTGGCCAGACGTATCCGAGGCGAAAGGGCGTAAATTAACATTAACGACGAACGACGAAAAAATTTATTCTTTCGAAGTCGGCGAAACGGAAAAAAAAAAAAAAAAAAATCGGTTCTTTTCAGAACCACAAACTCCGTTCGAACGAATTTGAAAATTACGTACGCAATTCTCCCAGATGTTCGTTCGTCTAAACGAACTATGGAAAGAATGAATGAAATAACCAAGCGGTTCGTTTTTGTCGGAAATTGGGGATTAAACGGGTAATCCCACCACCCTTACTTAACGACGTCCATCCCCGCAACGCCGAAAGGATAAGATTAGAGGGATTTAATTTTTATTACCGACAAAATATTCAGGTCGGGACCGACCGACTCGGGTTCGCAGAAATTCAGGTCTTACGATTATTCGGGTTCGAAAAGTAGTTTATAAGAGGATTTATTTACTTATTCGGGTTCCGCTACGTGACTATTTCATCGTTTCGTTCATTCTTTTATCGGTTTACGACGTAGGGATTTCGGGTTCCACGGTTGTTTACGATGAAATCAACACTTGCTTATTTTCGGGTTCCGCGAAATTCAGGTCTTACGATCCATTCGGGTTCGAAAAGTAGTTAGTTTATAGAAGGTTTTATTTACGTTCCTTTATCGGCTTACGACGTAGGGAATTCGGGTTCGACGGTTGATTACGATGAAACTAATACTTGCTTATTTTGTTTACGTTACGATCTCGGGCGCTTAAAAAGTACGAGATTTATGATCGTTCGAGTTTGACCTGCCGACGTGACGGTCGTTTAAGAGAGAGAGAGAGAGAGAGAATCGAGTACCTAGAAAAAAGGGTCGTGTTATTTCCATGTTTTTGTTTTGTTTAGTCTCGTCGATGGATTTATTTATGATGTCATGATATTTTTACGACCGGGAGACGTGTCGGACGAAAGCGAATTTTTCATTCGTATTTCGAGTGATTTTGTGGCCCTGAAAAGGGCCATTTATTTGTATCGATCGTGCCCCCACGTCGATATATACGATCGGAGCACGTTTCCGAAACGACGTCGTCGAAATCGTAGGTAGGAGGCGTCATCATCATCATCATCATCGTCGTATTCTCCACAATCACATTTCACTTCTTTCTCTTGGGAGAAGCGGTTTTCTTCGCTTTGGCGGCGACGGCCTTGGCGGTTTTCGGTTTCGGGACTTTGGGTTTTTTCGTCGGACCGGCTTTGTTGGATTTTTTCGCTTTGGAAGGCGTCTTCGCTTTGGCGGGCGACCTCGAGGCGACGGCGGCCGCTGCCGCGCCGCCGGCCTTCTTTTCGGCGACGGCGGCCGCGGTTTTTCTGCCTTTCGATACGGCGACGCTCTTCTTTTCGGCGGCCGTTTTCTTGGCTTTCGCCGACGCGGCGGCGGCGGTCTTCTTTGCGGCTTTAGGTGTCGCTCCTCCTTTTTCGGCGGCCGTCGCGGATGCCGAAGCGGCCGAACGTTTCGCGACTCCCGTCTTCTTGGACTTGGAGGTGGCGGAGGCGGCGGCGGCGGCTACGCCCGAAGATCTCTTCTTGGTGGCGGAGGCGGCGACCTTCGCGCCGCCGGTGACGGCCGAAGCGAGCTTGAACGATCCGGAAGCGCCTTTTCCTTTCGTCTGAACCAGAGAACCGGAAGCGACTGCACCCTTGAGGTACTTCTTGATGAAAGGCGCGAACTTTTCCGCGTCGACTTTGTAGTTGGCGGCGACGTATTTCTTGATCGCCTGCAAAGACGAACCGCCGCGTTCTTTGAGTCCCTTGATGGCGTTGGTGACCATCTCCGAAGTGGGGGGATGAGAAGGTTTGCTTCTGGGATTCTTCGGTTTCTTCTCTTTCTTCGAGTGACCTTGAGCGGCAGCCGATCCGGAACCGGTAGCGGTCGATGCGGGTTGATTTTCTACGTCGGCCATGTTTTGTTGTTGTTGTTGTTGTTTTTCGAGGATAGATTTGGTAGGTACGTCGTCGTCGTCTTCTTCGCGAAAGATACGAACTAAAGAACTGTATATGACGAATTCGCTCCCGCGTTAAAGTTTAGAAGCGTTCGGAACGCCGAGAACCGCGGACTAAACAAAATCCGCGTCTGTCAGAACGAAAATTGTCGGGGCCTCGAATTCTCCTTTCGCGTGATGGCATCGTTCTCTTCGCGCGAAGATCGCCGCCTCCGGGTGCGGGGACGGTCGCGATTCGGTCGCCGACGTCCTCCTGGATAACGTGAAGTTTTTCTCGGCGATCAGTCGACTCTCGAAACCGAACGATGATCGGTAGAAGGTGGACTCGAACAGAGAGGTTCGGAAATTCGGAGATGACATCCAAGTTCGACGTCTACGTTCTGCGCTTTCCACGAAGAAGAGGAGAGTCGTCCTTTTCACGAGGCAAACTTCGAACCATCCTCTCGGAGTATCGCGAACGGACCGCTCGAAAAGACGACCGCCGACGGTCGAAAAATCACTCGCAAAGAGACGCAGCACCTCTCCGATCGACCGCGGGATTCGACGCGGGTTCGAAGAAAAAAATCTCCAGGAGGTCGAAAACGCCCTCGAAAAGGGACGCGTTTTTTCGAGAGCTTCGAGGAGGCTCGCGTTCGTCCTTCGAGATCGTCTTCGACGTCGTCGGGAACGAGAAAGTGAAAAAAAAAATGTTCGAATTTCGAGAGGACGAGAAGAGAGATATTTTCGCGCGAATCGGACTTTTTCGAAACGTTTTTTCACCACGAAACGATTCGTTTTTGATTTTCGAAGATGTCGAACGAGTAAACGAAACGTCGGTAGACCGACTCACGAAAAAATACGACTCGTTTCGTTAAAACGATGACGATGAAAAATTTTAAAATTTAGAACGGTCGAACGGTCGACGATCCTATCACAAGAAAAACAAACACGACACTGAACTCGACACTTTTAAATGTTTATTTCGTTCGGTTCGCATCGATTCGAATTACAAAAAAAAAACGAAAACAATGACGTAATCAAGATTCGAATTCGACGAAGCAACGAAGCAACAAAAATATTTCCGATAACTCACGTACCACCGTCTGAGAAACAACTTTTGAACTTTTGTTTTTATTACAGGAAAGAAAAACCAAACCTCTCTTCTTATCATCATCCGATGACAGAAGAAGGACGGAGCAGGTAGAAAATCGTTTCCGGAGCGGGACGGTCCGACCTTCGGACCGGATCATCCCGTATTTCGATAAGAAAGGGAAGGTGGTCAGGTCAAGTGGTGGGTACGAAGAAAAGGTTGGGTTTTCCCCGTTCGAACGCATTTTTAAAAACGTGGTAAGTGCATTTCTTTCTGTTCGGCCTCGGACGCGTAACCGAATTTATAATAAACAAATTATGAGGGGACGAAGTGCACGTCGACGACCGACCGAACAGATGACGTTCATCGGATGTCATCGCTCGCTCGCGTCGTTTTCGACGGGACCGAGTGATGGTATCCGGGGATTTTCCCACGATCATTACGTCATCATTTAGGCTCGGGCGCGTACTAGATTAATCGACTTTATTACTCAGGCAACGGCCATACCACGTTGTAAAATACCGGTTCTCGTCCAAATTCAAATTCAACAAGATCTTTAATCGTCTCCAAGATTACATCGTTTCCTCCGGGGATCCCCGGAGGAATTTTCAACGGCAACAATCCTGCCAGTTCCTAAAACCTAGCCTAATTCTAAGTGTAGCCGCCGCCAGAGGCCGTACCAGCTAATGAATCATTTTACTTTTTGATGTTTTATTCGCCTTATTCTAAGAAATTTTTCGTTACATTTTCAGGGAAATTATAGTACAAAAACCCTGTTTTGATCCCACTAAAACTAACTTAACCTAGAAAAAATATACATATATACAAAGACAGGGAAGGATGTAGAAAAGATGAGAGAAGAAAGACGAGTTAAAAGTAGGAAAGAAGTAAAAGAGTTACAGGATAGAAGACAGTTTGAAAGATGAGATTGAAAATGAAAGAAGAAAAAGCGTCAAGTCCGGTGGGTGTTGACGATGTCTTCAACGATTCTGTGGAACGTCGGTCGATGTTTCGTCCTTGCTCCAGAGTCCAGAATTTTCGTTGTCAGGGAACTTCCGTGGATGGTCGCAGCGTAGAACTTCCGGCTGAGCCGATCTACGTGCTCTCGCATCGATTCAAGTCCGGTCATCTCGATCATGTCGCGAATTCTCGTGTATCGTCCGCTTCCAGTGATTAGACGCATGCATTTGTTCTGGAATCGCTCCAGCTTCAGCATCTGCGTATCTGTGATTCCGCACCACACGGGGGCCGCGTAGGTGATCACTGGTCTGATGATCGTCGTGTAGACCGTCCTCTTGTTCTCCGTTGACATCGTGCTGTTCTTAGCCATCAATGGATAAAGCCTTCGAAGAATTCCGTTGGCGTTGGCGAGTATCTTGTCGACGTGTTTGTGGAAATGCAAATGCCTATCCAAAACGACGCCCAAGTACTTGCTTTCGTTGGTTACTTCGATCTTTTCATCCGCAACTCGCAGCTTCGTGATAACCTTGTTCTCCGTGAATCTTCGTGTCATGATGAGGTTTTCAGTCTTCTGGGGATTGAGTTCAATTCGCCATTTTCTGAAGTACTCTTCGATCATGTTCAGATGCAGTTGAACTTGTCGGTTGGCCACTTCCGCGCTGAACGAGTGGGCGTACACCGCAGTATCATCGGCGTAAAGCGCGAGTTGTGTCTTCTCGAATCGTGGTATGTCGTGGATAAAGTACGAGAACAGAATTGGACCCAGCACCGATCCTTGAGGAACCCCGGCACCAATCTTCCTAACCAAAGAAATTTCGTTCATGATCTTGACGCGAATCATCCGATCGGTAAGATATGAGTCAATCAATTTGACCAAGTTGATTGGAAATCCGGTCTTCATCAGTTTCAGTGTGAGCCCATCTATCCATACTCTGTCGAACGCCTTCCTGATGTCGAGAAGAGCCATGGCTGTTTGTTTTTCCTTCCCAAAGTTGTCTAGGACGTCATTCGCGATTCTCGCGACTTGCATCGACGTGCTGTGTCCGCTTCGGAAGCCGAATTGGAAATCAGGGATCGTGCGATGCTTTCTTTCGAAATGCGCCAGTCTTCGGTGAATGACTTTCTCCATGATTTTCGAAAAACCCGTCAGCAAACTTATCGGTCGAAAGTTGCTCGGTTCGTTGTATTCCTTTTCCTTTTTCGGGAGAGGAATGACGACGGCGGTTTTCATCTCGCTCGGGAAATGGTCGAGTTTGATGGCGGCGTTGATGATGTAGTGCAGCTGCACTATCGCCTTCCGCGGCAGGTTTTTCAGGATCAAATTTGGGATGTTGTCGATTCCAGGGGCCTTTCTCCTCGGCAGCTCCTTGATTATTTCCGCAATTTCCTTCGGTGTCGTCATCATCCGTCTTCGGTACGTCTTTGGCTGATCGTACCGAAGACCGCGAAAAGCACGAACGACTTTTGTGACGGTCGTCTGCTCTTCGGTGAGAGGTTGGTGATCGTTGTCGAGATTTCCGATTTCCTGATAAAAGTCCGCCATTAATTCGGACTTTTCCTTGTTCGTCATGGCGGTGACGTTTCCATGTCGAACGCTTCCGATCTCGAGCCTCGTTGTTTTCAAGATCTTGGCCATCTTGAACAGCGTGCTGTCGGTCGTCTTCAGGTTTCGGAGTTTCTCCTGCCAGCGATCGTTTCTCTCGCGATGTGCGACCTCGCGGATTTGGGTTGTCAATCTCGCCGCTTGCTCACGGAACTGGACATTTCCGGTCCTTTGGAACTGTCTGCGCAGTCGGTTCCTTTCCGTGAGCATTCTTCTGACCTCATCGCTTGTTTCGTCCGTGTCGTGATCCCTCGCGGGACGAAGACGCGTGTGGTTATCGCGCGCCTTCTGGACTTTCGCGGTGAGGTCGCGGATTGCCTCCTCGATCTTCTCGGTGGTGTCGAGGTCGTTGGAGATCACGACGTCATCGTTGAGTTCATTCCGGAACTTTTGCCAATCCGTCTCGCGGTAGCAGATCGTCGGCGCCCGGGGACGCTCTCGACGCACGTTCATCATCTCGAAGACGATCGGGTTGTGGTCCGAGTCCAGGGATGTGAGGGTGCGCGGTTGGCTGACGTCCGGAGTGTTCTTGTTGATGACGATGTCGATGGTCGTCGGGGTCGTTCCGTTCCGGGGGAAGTGCGTCGGTTCATCTGAAAACATCAACACACAGCCAGTCTGTTCCACAAAATCTTTGACGGTCGTACCGTTCGCGTTCCTGTGGTGACACCCCCAGTCTGGGTGTTTGGCGTTGAGGTCGCCGACGATTAGCGTCTTCTCGCTGATCTGCGCGATCCGTCCGAGTTCCGCCGCCGTCATCCTGTGGGTGGGGCGGTTGTAAGCCGCCACGACGCTCACCGAATTGTGCAGCTTCACCGCGATCGTCTCAACGCCCGTGTTGATTGGCTTTTCCAGGAGATGCGGGATGCCCTTCCTGACGAGAATCGCGACTCCTCCCGCTCTGGTGACTCCGTCGCGATCTTTCCTAAAAATCTTGTAATTATTGATACTTACCTTGTCCGCGGAGGTAAGCTTTGTTTCCCCAATCATCATCACGTCCACCTTTTCCTCGGCTAGAAATGTGATTAGGTCACGTAGCTTGTTCCTGACTCCGTCGGAATTCCAGTAGACAAACCGGTACTTAAAAGTTGTATCCATTTAGGTTCTCTGAAAAGGATGCAAATATCAAAAACTTTTCAGATTTCGTACCTGCATTTCTCATTAATCTGTTCAGGTCCTTAACGGCCCTGAGCATTTCCCCTAAATGGCAATTACTGTTAAGCTCCTTGATGGCTTCCAGTAGCTCGCTCATTAGTCCGGTTGGGTTACCTGTAACGACATCATTAGTACCCTCATTAGGCAAGATACTTACCTGCGGGGTCCTTTTTTCCGTTTGTCGCGGAACTCGCGATTGCCGTTCGCGGTCTTCTTGGCGCTTCGCCCATGCGTTGACGGTAGGAGCGGGGGCGGCGACGAATTTGGGCGCGGCGGGCGTCGGCGTCTTCGTCTTCTTCAAAAGTGCGAGCTTCTCGCGGTACTTCCCGCACTCTTCTGCGTTGGCCTTGTGCTTGCCACCGCAGTTGGCGCACTTTACTTTGTCATCTTCACCCTTCTTCACGGGGCAATCGCGGGTTTGGTGGTTGGAGGCGCAGACCATGCACCTCGTCGTTGCGCGACAGTTCGACGTCGCGTGGCCCCATTGTTGGCAGTTGTAGCACTGCGTCACTAGTTTCTTATTCTCGTGACGCTCCCACGAGATGCTACAACTTAGCACGATCCGATTATTTTTCTTGAGCTTCTTCAGCGTTATTTCTTTCTTGGTGGTGATGAGGTAGCACGGTCGCGCGGTGCCCCTCATCCTGGATACGCTCAGGAACGGTTTCGCGTCCCCCGAGTTGAGATCCTCCAGGATCTCCGCTGCCTCTGGCCCCCAGTCGAGTCCCCTCAGGACGAATCCGTGGGCCCTTTCGTCCTTCGCGGTGAAGCTGTGGAAATCCACACCGCGCTTCTCCAGCCGTTCGGCCAACTTTTCCTTCTCCTCCCGAGTTTTCGCTTGGATGGAGATGTACAATTTAGAGAATTTCATCGTCCTTCCGGACGGCGTCATCTCCTCTACTGTTTTTAAGAATTCACGGTAATTTTCGGGCTTACCGTGAACCATTATGGGGGTTGGCAGGGGGATTTTTCCGGTGGATGGGGGCCCCTGAAGTCGTGGCGAGCGCGGGCGACGCATGACATCGTGCGCCGGCTCGACTGGTGGTATTTCCTTTTGGGTTTCATTCGCCAGGGTGTCGAATGGGTTTTTCATCTTTAACGGCGGGAACTCCTCGTCGCTGTCAAAATTCAAGGGCCGCTTTCCGCCCCTCAAAACGTACCGCTTCTGACGGCGGCTCATGTCCTCGACGTCCCGGAAATCCTCATCCATGATGATGCTGTTTTCCCGGCTTGTTACCTCTTCGATAACGCGTCTCGTGGCTTCGTTGTTGTCAATGTCGTCGCATTGACACTCACGTTCCTCACAGAAGCGACAACACTCCACGACTTGCCGCTTTTCTAACACTAAGTTTTTAACGGCCTCGGCTATCAGGGCCGTTTTCTTTTCACCCGCGGCACTGCAAGCACTGTGCCGCGTTTTCGTCGCTTTGTTCACTTTGGTCAGCTTTGATTTAACACACGGTTAACTCACAAAAAACTTCGAAACACTTCGAAAACACTTTTTAGAATTTCGCAGATTTGCACTGAAAAGTACAGATCGCAAACACTTGTCACAAAACACAATGAAGTGGGGAGCGTCTACCAGACACGTCCGTCCACCTCGAGCGCTCGAACAAGATCTTGTTGAATTTGAATTTGAATTTGGTTCTCGTCCGATCACCGAAGTCAAGCAACGTCGGGCGCGGTCAGTACTTGGATGGGTGACCGCTTGGGAACACCGCGTGCCGTTGTCTCTCTTTTTTTTTTTAATTTATTTTATTAAATTTTTTTTATTTTTTTTATTTTTTTTTATTTATTTTTTTTTTTCCATTTTTTTTCGTTCGTTTATGTGTTGTACGAATGATCGAACGATTATCGGACGGCTAACTTTCGATTTTGATTCGTTTATGTATTTGAGAGGGTAAATTTAAATTTAGCGCTTCGCGTTTATGCAACCGAACGTGCACTCGATCGTATCGTGTGTTGCCGTATTATCGGATTCGATGCGATGGAAAGAACTGGTGTTGGTTGGTTGCATTCATGGCCCACCGCACTTTACCGTTTTATTTTTTGTAAATCTTTACCGTATTTTTTTTTAATTTACGCGATACGCGATATTCGTTATAGAGATTCATTTAGGATTTTCGAAGAAAATCGATCGACATACGAGATTTCGAACGAAAAAATACGACTCGTTTTACGTAAAACGACGCGAAAATAAAGCGACCAAAAAGATAACGATCGTAAAAAAAAGTGGAAAGAGAGGATTTTAAAAAAATCTCTACGCCGAAACGACGATGGGGGTGAAAACAGCGATTTATGACACTAAATTTAACATTTATAACTTTTTTTTGGTTCGTTTTGATCGTCGGTTCTCGATTAAGTTTACGATTCGAATAAAATTTCCCGTTCGCATAGCATCGAATTATTAAAACGAAAACAATGACGTAACCGAGATCCGACGAAAGAAACAAAAATAATGGTATTTCGTATAAGTCACGTACCGTCTGTGTTTATGTTTCGTCCGTCGTCGGTTGATATGATTTTATTTCACCACACCACACCACATCACATCACGTCACGAAGGAATTTCAAAGAATGAATGAATGAACTAACGAAACGAAAAAGAAGGAAGTAATCCCGTTGCCAAAACTCTTTTCTTATCATCGTGCGAAGGGAGAGAGTAGGTAGAAATTCGTTTTCGGTTCGAACACTTCGGATAAGGAATCGAAGGTCAAGTGGTAGTAATAAAAGTAGGTACGTACGAAGAAAATCTTGGGATGGTGGGATCGGTCGAAATCTTATTTTTAGAGAAATGCGATGTTTTTAATTATTCGTTCGAATAACGTTTGGGGTTCTGAAAAGAACCGACAGATTTCTTTTTCTTTTTCTTTTTTTCGGTGTAGTAGAAGTTCTTGACGGATCGTAGGAGCAACAAAAATATACTAGGAGTAGGAAAAAAAAAGTAGGAAAAAAAAAGTAGGAAAAAAAAAGTAGGAAAAAAAAAGTAGGAAAAAAAAAGTAGGAAAAAAAAAGTAGGAAAAAAAAAGTAGGAAAAAAAAAGTAGGAAAAAAAAAGTAGGAAAAAAAAAGTAGGAAAAAAAAAGTAGGAAAAAAAAAGTAGGAAAAAAAAAGTAGGAAAAAAAAAGTAGGAAAAAAAAAGTAGGAAAAAAAAAGTAGGAAAAAAAAAGTAGGAAAAAAAAAGTAGGAAAAAAAAAGTAGGAAAAAAAAAGTAGGAAAAAAAAAGTAGGAAAAAAAAAGTAGGAAAAAAAAAGTAGGAAAAAAAAAGTAGGAAAAAAAAAGTAGGAAAAAAAAAGTAGGAAAAAAAAAGTAGGAAAAAAAAAGTAGGAAAAAAAAAGTAGGAAAAAAAAAGTAGGAAAAAAAAAGTAGGAAAAAAAAAGTAGGAAAAAAAAAGTAGGAAAAAAAAAGTAGGAAAAAAAAAGTAGGAAAAAAAAAGTAGGAAAAAAAAAGTAGGAAAAAAAAAGTAGGAAAAAAAAAGTAGGAAAAAAAAAGTAGGAAAAAAAAAGTAGGAAAAAAAAAGTAGGAAAAAAAAAGTAGGAAAAAAAAAGTAGGAAAAAAAAAGTAGGAAAAAAAAAGTAGGAAAAAAAAAGTAGGAAAAAAAAAGTAGGAAAAAAAAAGTAGGAAAAAAAAAGTAGGAAAAAAAAAGTAGGAAAAAAAAAGTAGGAAAAAAAAAGTAGGAAAAAAAAAGTAGGAAAAAAAAAGTAGGAAAAAAAAAGTAGGAAAAAAAAAGTAGGAAAAAAAAAGTAGGAAAAAAAAAGTAGGAAAAAAAAAGTAGGAAAAAAAAAGTAGGAAAAAAAAAGTACGAATTTTTAATTTTACACAATACGGACTTTGTAATTTAACGTAACAATCCCGCGAACTCTTTTGTTTAACTGTTGTTTAATTACTGTTGGACTATTCTTGGACTCCTTCCCGATGGTCGTCTAATATAGGTGTAAGAATTTGCAACGTTTGTGGAAAGTTCAGCCAAGTGCTGTTTACCGGATGGAAAAGAGCGTTTTCTTCCATGTCCGAAAATGGGTCATCAGATTCCATTTGCGGGATTCTTCACGGGATATCATAACATACGATACAAAACGAAAGAAACAAAAATATTTCATACAAGTCAAGTACCGTCCGTGTTTATATTTCGCTTGTCGCCGGTCGATTTGATTTTATTTCACATCAAATCGAAGGAAATTTCAAAGAATGAACGAAACGAAAAAGAAGTAAGCAATCTCGTTGCCAAAACTCTCTTCTTATCATCATGCGATGAGAGAAAAGGGATCGAGTAGGTAAAAATTCGTTTCCGGTCCGATCGTCCCGAACACGTCCGATAAGAAATAAATCGTCAAGTAGGTACGTACGAAGAAAATGTTGGGATGGTGGGGTCGGTCGGTCGTGCTTTTTTCATTTGTTTTTGTCTCAGTACGGTGATATCAGTGACGGTGTTCGAACGCATTTAAAAACGTAAGTACCTTTCGTTCTGTTTGCTTTTGAATGTTGTTTAAACTTTAATTTCGTTTTAAATAACGAAGGGACGGCACCAACAAGTTTTTATTTGCACGCACCGTTCGTTTTTTAAAATGAATTAAAAGACGTCCGTCGGACGAGTAACCGAATTAATGATAAATAATGGCGAACGATCGAGTTCGAGTTCGAATCGGAATCGAAATTTGAATTTGAATTTGAATTGGAATTGGAATTGAAATTCGAATTGGAATTTGAATTGGAATCGAAATTCGAATTGGAATTTGATTTCGAATTCTAATTCGAATTTAAGTTAGGTCTCAAATTTGTGCACATCGATGACCGAATAAGTGACGAACGCGCTGATCGGTACCGCTCTTTTTTTTTGAAAATTTTTCCACGTACATACTTCATCATTTTAACCCGCGCTCGTGCTCCTACTCGATTAATCGACATTATTTCTTAGACAACGATCATACCACGTTGCAAAGCAAAATACCCCTTGTGTGATCTCGTCCGATCACACAAGACCAAAGTTTTTGCGTTTTTGCCTTAACGACAAGTAAATTAATACTACCATGTAAATAAATAAGTTTAATTTGTAAAAGCCCTTAAGGCGAATTTTGCAAACCAACAAACAAGACATTCGTCCGATCACCACCGAAGTCAAGCCGTCGTCAATACTCGGATTATTTTCTTCTTCGTTTACGTGTTGTACGAATGAACGAACGAACCTTTCCGATTTCGATTTGTAAACTACGCAAGCGGGTAAGTTTAAATATGGCGCTTCGTGCTTATGCAACCAAACGTGCATTCGATCGTTCTGCGTGTGGCCGGACGATTCGATGGGATGGGATGGAACGGACGTTGCATTCATTGTACATATTTATCGATCGGATCGTTCGATACGATGTTTAAGTCTGTTGTTCTCTATTAACACCATTGCGTTCCTTCCATTCCTTACGTTGAGTTTACACTATTAGTTAATTGATTATACCAATTAAACTTAAAAACTTACTTACTTATGTCCATCTTTTGAGCGATATGCGAAATTTTTTAATACGTTCGAATTGAATTTGTGGTTCTGAAAAGAACCGATTTTTTTTTTTCGTTTTGGAGATTTTCTTGTCAGATCGTCATCTTACGTGTTGTTGTTGATTGATTGATTGATTGATTGATTGATGAAGAAATGAAGAGTTTAAGACGACGGACGACATCAGACAGTTCTTTTATGAAATTTATTTCGAACTGGTGTATTTGGTGACGGCCTTCGTTCCTTCGGAGACGGCGTGCTTGGCCAATTCACCGGGCAAAAGAAGACGAACGGCGGTCTGGATCTCCCTGCTGGTGATCGTCGAACGTTTGTTGTAATGAGCCAGACGAGAAGCTTCGGCGGCGATACGTTCGAAAATGTCGTTCACGAAACTGTTCATGATGGACATGGCCTTGCTGGAGATGCCGGTGTCAGGATGGACCTGCTTCAAGACCTTGTAGATGTAGATGGCGTAACTCTCCTTCCTCCTGCGCTTCTTCTTTTTGTCGCTCTTCGAGATGT